>VDFB02255286.1:0-323486 GCA_007258455.2 Sequoia sempervirens | reverse complement strand
TTCTTCATCCTATGACAATGAGGCCAATAATAATGCTCCGATAGTAAAGCGATGGTCTTATCTTGACCAAAATGTCCTGCCATTCCTCCACTATGCTTCTCCTTTATCAGGTTCTCCCTCATGGAACTCCTCGGGATACACAATTGACTTCCCTTAAATAACATGCCATCCTGGATTATGAAATTCAGCTACCTTGTCCTATCCACTGTAGCAGGTTCCTTGCAAGCTTTCCAAGCCTCTGCAAAATCAGGATCTTCTGTATATAGTGTCTTGAGTTCATTGAACCCAACCACTTCAATCTGCATCTTTTTCATCAATGTATGCCTCTTACTTAAGGCATTTGCAACCCTATTTGACTTCCCACTCCTATGTTTCAAAACAAAGGTATAACTCTGCAAAAACTCTACCCATTTCATATGCTTCTGATTTAATTTTCCCTGACTATTTATGTACTACAAGGCCTAACGATCAGTATATAGAACAAATTCCTTTGGCAACAAATAATGTCTCCATTTCTTTAATGCTTGAACTATCGCATAAAATTCTTGATCATACATAGAATACATTCTCTTGGCATCATTTAACTTTTCACTTAAATAGGCAATGGGCTTACCTTCTTGGCTCAACACTGCTCCAATGGCACAACCACTGGCATCAAAATCCACCTGAAACACCTTGTTGAAATCTGGGAGGGCTAGAACAGGTTGCTCTGTCACCTTCCGCTTCAACAGTTCAAAACTTTTTTCCACTCTAGTGCTCCACTTGAATTCTTTTTTATCCCCTCTCATTGTTTTAGGTCGGTCCACAAATACTCTTTGAGAGTTTCACAATGAAGACTTTCTATAAGTAGCCAAACCAATGGAAGATCTCGCACCATTGGGTTCTTGGGGTGAGCCGTTTCGATAAAGCTTCACCTTCTCACGGGTCCATCTTGAGACCTTTGCTAAGACAAACAAAGCCCCAAAGTACACTAACCCTCTTACGCCAAAACTGCGCTTCTTCGGATTAATCAACATTTTCTCTTCTCTTAACTTCTCAAAGGCTCTCTGAATATGCATCGGATGCTCATCCAACATCTTACTAAAAATAAAAATATCATCTAAATACACAATAACAAAACTTCCCATAAATTCTTGTAGTACCTCGTTCATGAGTCGCATGAATGTGCTTTCGGCGCATTAGTTGGCCCAAGCGGCTTGATAACCACTTTCGTCACCAGGGCCCTCTTTGGTCTTAAAGGCGGTCTTCCATTCATCTCCCTCTTGAATCGGATCACGGTGATATCCGCTCTTGAGATCAATCTTTATGAAGTACTAAGCTCCACTTTCAGAAAGCGATCCATCGGTCATCCATCCTTAGGGAAATTTGTACTTGATTGTTATCTTGTTTATGGCTCGGGAATCTATACACATCCTCCACTCCCCATCCTTCTTTGGTGCTAGTACTACAGGTATTGCACATGGACTCAAACTCTCTAGTATCAAACTCTTTCTCAACAACTCTTGAACTTGTTTGTTCAACTCCTCATTTTTTGTTGGAGTCATTCTATGAGCTGCCTTATTTGGAAAACTGGCTCCAGGAATCAAGTCAATCTGATAACTGATCTTCCTTATTGGTGGTAAACCCTTAGGTAGATTATCAGAAACAATATCCTAAAACTCATCCAACATCCCAGAAACTTCTTCTGGAACCTTCTCACTATCCTCCTTACTCACTCTATGAATCAATGCATAACACACACGCTCATGCTTCATACCTTTTAAAAATGTTCTTCCATCTACATAACAAATTCTAGCACTACTACATACCTTTTCTTCAGTCTCCTTCAGGGGTTTCAACTTGTGACGAACCCCATCCTTTGTCAAGGAATAAGTGTTTCCATGGCCGTCATGTATAGCTCGCCTATCGAACTGCCATGGCCTCCCCAACAACATGTGACATGCATCCATGGGGATAATATCACAGAGTACCTCATCATGGTAGCTCCCCATCTTGAACTTTACTAGGAACTACTCATTGACCAAAACTTTGTGGTCTTTCTGCAACCAGGCAATCCGATACGGATGTGGGTGCCTTTCCCTCTTCAGCTTCAACTTTGTGACCATCTCCTCTGACACCAGATTATCAGTGCTCCCACCATCAATAATGACATCACAACATTTTCCTTCACACTTGCACCTTGTGCGAAATAGATTCTTCCTTTGTTCTGGTTCATTTTCCTCAGTCACCAGGGCTTCTCCCCTTTCAGCATCATTATAATGTTTAGATTGGGCCTCCTCATCTGCATGTGCAACCCTTCCATGACCTTTTGGCCTTTTGTCTGCCCTTCCTTGGTGTTGTGGATAGTCATAGGCTCGATGCCCTTCTTCACCACACTAGAAACACGTTCCTCTGAAACCACCTCTTCCATATCCTTGTCCACATCTCCCTCGTCCTTAACCTCTTTGATCACCACTATTTTGATCACAAGGGCAGTAGAAGTTGTCATTTCTTTGGCTTCGGCTGGTACCCACATATTCACTTTTCTTTTCATCATCATTTCGGCTTCCTGAAGCTCTTCCATTGCCCCTTCCGCTTTGACCTTCTTGTCCTTTTTGCTTGCCATCAAATCTTTTTTTCAACTTCTCTTCCACCTTTAGAGCAAATTGAGACACATCTTCAATGGTGGTCATTCTGACTAGGCTTAACTCCTCCTAAATGCTCGGTCGTAACCCATTAAGATATTGGGCTACCTTCTCCTTATTGGCCTCTGTGTGACTCATTCTAATGATTATCTTGTGAAAATATTTAGTATATTCTTTCACAGATCTGCTTCCTTGCTTCAACCCTTGCAATTTCTTCAACAGATCTAACTCGTAGTCCACTGGTATGAACTGCTTCTTCAGTTTCTCTACTATGCGATCCCATCTGGTGATCTTGTCTTTTCCTCTTCGATTTCTTTCCAACTGGACCTCTTTCCACCAAATACTGGCATGGCCCTTCAGCTTCATTTTTGCAAACTTAACCCGATCTGGGTCCTCTATTTCC
This sequence comes from Sequoia sempervirens, assembly GCA_007258455.2. NCBI lineage: Eukaryota > Viridiplantae > Streptophyta > Pinopsida > Cupressales > Cupressaceae > Sequoia > Sequoia sempervirens. Next base: position 320,459 of record VDFB02255286.1, on the reverse strand, counting down.
TCATACTCAAAATATTCTTCTAGCTCGTTGATCTAGTCGTCAACTCTTAGGGATGGAGACTTGAAATAGCTGGGGATATGCTCGCGGGTCTTTCCAATCTTCAAAATAGCCCTTAATGCTTACATATTTGGTCTTGATCAATTGCTTCTTCTTCCTCTTCTACATTTGAACCTTCTTCCTCTCCTTCATCCTCACTTTCCTCCCTGGGGTTTAACCCTCTTCTCAACTGCTCTTGTAACGCATCAATCTGTCTTTGGAGGGCTGCCAGTGCATCTCTTCCACCAGCATTTCTGTCACCTTGACCACCTCTGGCACCACCACGCCTACCAGGAATCACTCTTGGAGGCATCTTTCTTAACCTCGACCCACAACCCGCGGTCTTGGGTGCAAAGCGCCCCTCCGCGATCGGCGATCGTCCCTGCAGCTCAAGAAAACCGGCTCACGATACCACTTAATAAAGTGCGACTCGAGACCAGAAAATAACCCACAAAGAGAATAATTTTATTATTCAGAAAATGGAGCTTCTTACATGCAGAGGATCTCAATCCCCAAGTTCTACAACACATGCAAGTTACAGAAAGCTACAGAATAACCCTTTTGCAATATACGAGCTTGTCCCCAAAAAACTACCCAAAAATTAGAAACCCACCCATAAATAGAGCTCCTCATTAGTTTAGAGCCAAAACAACATTCAAATTTGAGTTTAGGCGGTTTGGCGTTGAAAATTTACAACATGAAGTTCAAATTTCAAAAGAGCATTTGCAATTGTATCTTCTAAAAAGTGTGCCAACTTCCCGGGGCCATAACTTTTGATCCAGGACTCCGATTTGCAAACCGTTTGAACCGTTGGAAAGGTCTCGAAGTCAATAATGCGCTCAAAATTTGCTATGCCAATTTTGGCAAGTTTTGGGGCTGTTATGGGAACTCTAAGTGCCTCAAATCTAAGTCAGAAGATTTTCAGGTGCAAATCTAGGAAACTAAAACTGCAATATCTTTCAACCCATGAACAAAAAATAAAAACCATAAATTGGGAATTTCATTATGACGAAAAGGGTATCCAAAAATGTAAAAACATCTAAAAACTAAGAAACTTGAAATTTAACTATTTTTGGGTGATGCAAGATTGCCCTTACACCACTAGATGCTTTTGCGTCATGTTAACTAAACCTACACTCCAGAGTACAACAAGCTTAAGAAAAATGAGGCATAAATGTGAAACAAGAATTTTTCATAAATAACACAAGGAATCTAATTAACATGCATTTATGAAATAATTGTTATAAACAAAATAATTATATAGAAAATTAAGTGAGGGACAATTACCTTGAGTGGCCCTTGTTCAAGTGACTACCTCCACTGATCTAACTCAAATCTAGCTTCTTAGATTCCCTCAATCATAATAACTCAAAACCATTTATTGCACAACTTCAAAATATCACATAAGATTTTGTTGGAATATCTTATTCATGAAATCATGATTGAATAATAATCATTGTCTATGTAAGAGCAACAACTAACTGAAAATATCTAGTAACTATATCTACTATTGAACTATCAACTAACTCCTAATGTCTCAACCACTTATCCATACATATGGGCACGAGGGATATTATTAAAACAAAGACTCTGAACTGAAATCATAAATCACCACTCCCTATATATTAGAGAGTGAAAAGACTAAGCAATCTATAACTGAAAAGGGAAGAAGATTCCAAGTAGAACTGTGACTTTGTTGCAACAGAACTAGAACATGGACTATTTGAATCAATCACATTAGATTCCTAACTATAACAGGGTTATTTTTTTCACCATCTTTATTAAATGCCATAATGATGCATAGTCATCTTCATTAATTGCCTTCATGATGTTATTGTTGTGCTCAGCTTATTTTGGAACCTCCCCTGCTATGTTGTTTGGAAACTCCTTTAGTTGTGGGCTACACCTTACAATTGATGTGGACTACATTCTACCTCCTCTATCTCCTTGGCTACAAAGAAATATTTCATAAAACATGTGTACACAATACTAACAACCATAGCTAAGCATGGATATCCATTACAATTCATACATATTCACACATTATTTATGAAATAGCAATCACATCATAACCATATTTCCATATACTTTAAATCAAGTTTAGTTTTGCATAATAAGCATAAAAAAAGATAGTATAGTGTAGGAATATATATAAGATAAGTGTCTGAGAATGCCTATAAGCTTGCATAAAAACATTAGAAAACTATCTAATGACTAGACCCATCATTCCCCCCAACTACCCATTTGCTTGTCCTCAAACAAATTAACTAGGGTTGGAGGTTGTAGTGCAAATTGATTTCCCTGAGATCTAAAACAACATCCACTCCTTTGACCTGTTTCAAATAAAATCCTCTAGGCATGCAAGTTTGTTCATTCTGATAACTTCTGCTATCTCACATTCCTCATTCTTCTCTCGTGTCTAGTGTGGTACCAAGTATAGAGGCATAGGTGGTTGGAATGTGAGTGGTACTTATTCAAGTCCTTTGTCTCTGGCAATGTCCATGTATCTATGTGTTCTTTCAAACATGGCCATACAATTATAAACGGAGTGGGGCTCTTTCCTCTGCAACTCAAGGGTTAAATTGTCTCATCTTTCTTGCACAAACTGGTAAGAATGATGGATGAGTCCAACAGTCAATATTTGCATTCTTCTATAATCCTGCATTCTCAAATTCATGATTTTTCTACTACACATTTATGCTCCAAGATTTGTAACCAGTATTTTATGATCACATCAGGGGTTTTAGATTCCTTATTGAAAGAGCAACTGATTTCTCTCTCCATATACTCTTGCATGATTTCACCCCTATACTTTTCATTCCTGAAATATGATGCTAGTGCCCTTAATTGTAAATATCCCATAAATATTAATGGGTTCCATTATGTGTCTTCAAGCACAACATCATTATGCAAATAGTATTCACATAATTGATCATGTTTTTCTAGTGTGGCATCAACAAAAATATTTAGAAAATCAAATTTTCTACTTATAGCAACTGGTTGATTACTAGTCAACCCATTGAACTAATAACTCAAGAACTTTTCTTGCAAAAATAAAGCATATGTCTTGGCTAGAGGTCTACATTGAACAATTTGGGTAGCTTTATTTGCTACTTCTTCCACCTTGGCTGCTAACCTTCTCGATTCAATATCTTTACTCTCCAGTATTCTAGTATGCTCCAAAATCATTGTTTCTTTTTTTTCTTCCAATTATCCTTCTACTAAGAAAATTCTTGAATAACTTTCCATAATTGGTATCCTAGGGACATGGTTGTATGTCAGGTTGGAGTTTTAGTGGTAGGGGGGTCTTCTATTCTAAATGACAAGCTCTTTATTTCTTGCTTTAACTATTGCTAGTTATGTAAGCAAGTCTAACTTTGACCCATGTCCATAAATATGTAATTTTTCCTCCAACTCCTAAATTTTCAATTTCCTTTCCTTGTCCCCTTGTTCATAGGTTTTTACTAGTTATTCTAATTGTTTGATCCTCTCCATTGCTTCTTGTAATTCTTTTCTAACATTTTTTTCTTCTAAAAACAAATCCTTATCTTTCAAAAATTGTTTATCACCATCCCCCATGTACTCATAACCCTCACTGTCATGGATAATTGGGGTTCTTTTCCTTCTTCTTTTTTCAACAAAAATGTCCTCTGAATCCAATTTAGAGGTGGTAGATATGTACTATTTCCTTTTTGTGGGAACATGCACATTTTTTGATACATTGTCTTTTAGCTTTTAGTCAATTCCCATTGTCACAATAATTTATTTTTCTTCTTCAGGTTTCTCAATACTTCCCCTCATAGAACCCTTTATTTTTAGGTGGTGTGAATGCCTTCATTGAGTTGGCTTCTTTTTCTTCACCTTTGAAGGTGCAGAAGAAGAACCACATCTCTTCTTTCTTATTTTTTTTGTTTTAAAAGAAGGTGGTGTTTCATGTACCTCTTTTGAAGCAAGTTGGTCAGATGTTGTGTATGGTGATCCTTGCACACTTTGCCCCTCTGGTTCTCCCCTGTTGCAAGTAGGTGAAGCAACAAGTGAAATAGGGGGAGTTTCCCTTAAAGATGAAGGAGGTGACTCGAGGTTTTCTGGAACTGTTGGTTCCTCAAAAATATTATTAATGTCTTCACAAATCAAAAATCTCTCCTAGAACACCTGTGGGTATTGAACCCTAAGGCTTCTCTTCACTAACAGAGTAAATGAACAATGATGTGATAGAGATGAATCATTTATCTTCCTTTGATACTCAGATCCCATTCTTTTTAACAAATTATAGAAGAAATTAGGTACATTAACCAATCTATTGTGATGAAGGTGACTCAAAAGCTTAAAAAGTATAGTATATAGAAGGGATTTTCTACCATCATAAGTGATATACTTAATAATGTAAGAAGCACAAGAAGTGCATACCCATGGAAGTGACAATCTCTTGGTACCCTGTGATGATGAATTATGTTTTCTCCAAGCTCCTTGAATTCATCCCTAGAAGCTATTGCATTTGCTCTGATAGGGAATTCAACTTCATTCCTTGGTAGACCAAATACCTCTGCAATTGTAGAGTTTGAAGTGTCCACTCTCAATCCTTTAATAGTGGCTTCATCATGTTGCAGTGTTGTTGCAAAATGCCTTGTCATGTCTTCATTATATTTTGGGTTAAAAGTATGAAGTAGTGTCACACTTTATAAAGGAATGGGCCAACATTGATCCAACTTTTAAATTTTAATCACTAAAAAGTGGTATAAATGTTTTTAATTTTGAAATGATGTAAAATGATAAAATGTATATTTTTTTAGTATATTTTATGTTTGTAGTTTTTGAAAAACTTAAAAAAAGATTTTACATAGTTTTTCATAAAAAAAATATTTTACATAGTTTTTCATAAATTTACAATATAATTTTGTTGTTTATAAAATGTAAAAAATGAAGTTACATGAGACATCAATTTTTATATAGTAAATTCTATTTTATTTTTCTTTCAATTTTTTTGTGTATTTACAACTTGAAACTTTAGTCCATGAATTTTTTTTTCCTAATTTTGATATATATATATATATATATATATATATATATATATATATATTAAAATGTATGGGTATTAAAACATAGATGTTTCCATTCAACGTCAAATTTCATATTAACTATTCATCTAAAATATAAATAAATTATACCATCTTGATATAGATTTTTTTATCTAGTGCATCATATTTTTTTCATTTTTTTAATATTTTTTATATTTTTTTTGACATGGTAATCAACCTAATATTTTTGTGTTGATAACCCACTTTTAGTAAAAATAAAATATAAATAATAGTTAAACTATTAAAAAATGTATATTTGCTAAAACTACACTTATGGATCTACAAAAGGGTATTTTTATATTTTAAAAAAATATTATTTACATGACTAGGAGTTACATTGAAACATCAAGTTTTTCAAATATATTTATATTTGGGCAAATTGGCTTCAAAGTGGTGCTACATATGCATTTGTCTAACAATTTTAGTTGGAAAAGTTGTGGACATATCTAATATAGCTATAATGAACCTTACTAGATCATATGTTTGACCAAAATTGATTTTTAGTTAGAAATACTTAATCAAAGACATTAGATTTCCACAGTCCATATCAATGAAATTTTGTTGCTTCTAGATTAAACTATGTGCTAGTTTTTGCATCTTGATGATGGATCACGGAGTGTGATCCAAAATGTTGATTCAAAAACTAGCACGATTTAATCCAAAAGCAGCAAAATTTCAAAAATACTTAAATTTAGTTGTGTTGATAAGTTGGTCAAAAGTGTGACATAGCTTTATACTTTTACCCTATGTTAACTTCAAAAAGTAGTCTAACCATCTTGCTCTTGTAAAAATGGGCAAGACTAACCTGTCATCAAATACATGTTGATGTGCAAATGGTGCCCTTCTAACAATATCACCTCCCATAATGAATATCTTTACTCAAATTCTAGAAATTCATCTCAAAATTCAATTTCAACAACCCACCAACCCTCTATGTTTGCTACACTTGTATACACTTCTTCTACTCTAACTTCAACTAATATGTCTTTCCCTCCTCTATTTCAGCTTGAATCAACTTTAGTTGGCTTTGAGTTGGGGAATTTAGCGAATAGACAACAAAAAGGTTGTAGATGCAAAAAGGTATAAAAGCATAAAGGATTTCTATGTTTTTCTTTTGGTCCAGCAAAAATGAAATAGTGGAATATATACTATCCCCCCAACTAAAACCTTGAATTGACCTCACTTCATGCATGTGACTAGGTGAAGGGTATGATTATGGATTATGGAAATAATATTAATGAATATAAAGCATGCAAAATTAAATGTGAGTACATAGTGAAGGCATTAGAAATGTATGTTAATCATGGAATATTAGAATGTGTATCTATCAGTTGAAATGAATGTAAATCTACACGTGTGAAGTTAATGGAAGAGTGTCTATAGTGTGATTTTGATGTGACATTGGTTAATTGCAATGGGTGATGCAATAAATGATAGGTTGGCATGTGTGATTGAAAGGATGTGGTATGTAGGGCTGATGGAATGTGAAGTGATAGTTCAAATGCAATAAATTCAAGATAGGCAACATGGAATGGAGTGATCAAGCTACATGTAGTGATATCATAGGCTTATGGATACATATGCAAAAAATGTGGATGGTATGCAATTAAATTGGCACAAATTTATGAATTCTCTGATAGGTAATAGCTACAGGTACCTTCATCAATAGGTCTTGAACTAAACTGTGGTAGCTTTTATTCATGATGCTACATGTCCCTACTGCATAGCAAAGCGGTCTTCAAAAATATTGTTGATTGTGGAACCTGTGTGGTGTGTGCACATGAAGATAAGGAATTATACTTGAGTGCTCTCAGGAGGTGAGTTGTGTAGCTCATTTGTTGAGTCATTATGAGAATCAGTAGTATTTGTTGTTGCATTGTTATCTTGTGGTAGTATGTTTGTATCAAAACCATTGTTTTGACCATATTGATGTGTTATAGAAAGAATAAAATCATCCTTCTATGATGTCTTCTTGTATATCTTTAATCTATGTCCATTAACTAACAATGAGAATCTAACTACATCTATGGTCTACAATTTGACTACTCCATTTGGGAATACCTTTTGTATTTCATAGGGTCTTAACCATTTGGATTGTAGCTTCCCCTTATAATCTTTATATTTGGAATAATATAATAAAGCCCAGTCACCCACATTGAATTCTTTAGTCTTTATAAACTGATCATGCCATTTACTCCTCTATTTTTGAATTATCTCTTTGTGATGCATGGCCTCCATTCTAATTTCATCTAACCCATTCAAATTGTGTAGTCTCTCCTATGTTGTTGTCAAGTCCATTTCTAATTCCATTATTGTCTTAAGTGTCTTGTATTCGAACTCTATTGGCAGAACTATTATTTTACCATACACTAGTTCATAAGGTGTGAAACCTATAGTTGTTTTCCATGTTTCTATAGGCCCACACTGGTTTAGGTAATCTGGTTGCCCGGTCTTTCCTATGAATTTGTATTATTTTGGTTAGAATATTCTCAATTTCTTTGTTGGTAACCTCCACCTTCCCATTGGCTTGGGGGTGATAAGGTGTTGATTTTCTATGCCTTATTTCATATTCTTTGACCAATTTAGAAATAATTTCAAAAGTGAACTGAGGACCTTGATCCATTACAATTTCTCTAGGTACTCCATACCAGGTAAAGATGTCTTCATACAAGAACTTAACTACATTTCCATCTCTTGGAAATTGTAATGCCTTGACTTCAACCCACTTTGTTAGATAATCTATGCAAACTAAAATATACTGTTTGTTATTAGATGTTGTTGAAATTGGGACAATGAAGTCTAGCCCCCATTTCTCAAATGGTGCTAATGCCAACTATGGTTGCAAATGCATCTCATCTATCCTTGTTGTTTTTCCCATTCTCTAACATCTGTCATAGCTCCTTTTATACTTTATTGAATCCTTATGAAGATTTGGCCAATAGTAGCCAATTGTTAGGATCTCAATGTAGTCCTTTTGGTTGCCAAATGATCCCCATAGGTCTCATCATGGCAATCTTTTAGGATATAAAATACCTCATCCTCTCTTATACATCTCCTCATAACATTATCTAGACTTGTATAGAACAATTAACCAGCTACCCAGGAATATGGAAAGCTTTTATGCACCATTTGTCTCTTTCCTCTAGGAGATAAATGTGATGGTATATGCCCAACCACTAAGTGATTCACAATATTAGTAAATCATAGTGTGTGTACATTGAGAGAAAACAAATGCTCATCTAGAAAAGAGTCATCTACAACACCTTCTTCTAGTTGTGTGGGCAATCTAGACAGAAAATATGACACCACATTAGACTTCCCAGGCTTATCCACTATTTTTAGATTAAACTCTTGTAGTAAGAGCAGACATCTAACTAGTCTACCTCCAACCACATGTTTGTTCATCTTGTACCTAAATGCAGTGTGATCTATGTGGATAAAAACTGGATAGCCAATGATGTAATGCCTAAACTTGTTAATGGCATAAACAACTTCCAACATCTTTTTCTTTCTAACAATGTAGTTAAGTTTTGCTCCTTATATGTTCTTGATGATGTAGTAGATGGCATACTACTTATTACCATCCTTTTGTCCCAATATTTCTCCTATAGCAAAATCAGAAGCATCAATGTGCATGTGGAAAGGTAATGTCCAATTTGGCCCTCTTAACACAAGTGCTTTTGTAAGGGTTTCCTTAAGTGCTTCAAATGAGTTTTTGCATTCTACGGTCCATTCAAATTTTATATCCTTGGTAAGCAAAACAAAGAAAAGTTTCACAATTTTACTAAAGTCCTAAATGAATCTCCTCTAGTAGCCTGCATATCCCAAAAATCTCCTTACAACTCTTTGTTTCTGTGGCACAAGAAGTGTAGAGATGATCTCAATTTTATGGGGACCCACTTGAACTCCTTCACTTGATATAAAATGCCCTAGAACAATCCCCTGAGTCATCATTATGAAAAATTTCTCATGACTCAATGATAGATTGTGTTCTTGACACCTTTTCAAAATATTCTTTAGATTATTGAGTGCTTCTTCATGTGTTTCTTCATAGGTGGTGAAGTCATCCATGTAGATTTCCATGGAGTGATGAGCATAATCTGAGAAAATACTTAGCACTACTCTCTGGAAAGTGGTTGGGGCATTACATAGTCGAAAGGGAAGAACAAAATAGGCATTTGTGCTCCAAGGGCATGTAAATGTAGTTTTATCCTAGTCCTTTAGAGCTATCTTTATTTGGTTATAGCCACTAAATTCATCTAGGAAGGAGAAGTACTTTTGACCTGCTAGAGAATCAAGTACTTGGTCAATGAAAGGTAATGGCAAGTGGTCTTTCCTAGCGTTTATGTTTAGCTCCCTATAGTCTACACATACCCTCCATTTTCTTCCTTTCTTAGGGACAATAACTAATGGTGAAATCTATTGACTATTAGAAATAGGGTAATGAAGCTTGCATTAAGTATTTTTTGTTGCTCAGTTTTAACTATTTCTCTTAAGACATGGTTCATTCTCCTTTTGGGTTGTCTACTTGGCATGAAACCATCATTTATGTAGATCTTATGCATGCACGGGTCTAGATCAATCCCCTTCATTCCATGGTAGTCCCATGCAAAGGCTACTGTGTGTGCTTACAGCATAGTGTTCAAGGAATTTTGTTGTTCTTCAATTAATCCATTGTTAACATTTAGCATTTTACCTGGCATGATTTCAAATGTCAAATTTTGATTGTACAAATGGAAGGTCAAGTCCACTAATGTTGGGGACACATTTTTGTGGTAGTAGAGAATGGAAAAGTTTGGATACTTCTTCTGATGAATTTGTAGATATAATATTCTACAATGGATTATGTAGACATGAAAGATAGTCTTATTTTTGCGGGTTTGTACTGCATTTTTTCTGTATGATGTGGTCAATTAAGTCATCCTCATTTTAATTGTTCAACAAAGGGTTGTGTTCAATAGTCATTAGAGTTTGCAGGGAATAGTGGTCTTCTTCGTCCAAGGTAGGCCATATAGTCTACTCTAGATTTTCTTGAGGTTGGGCTAGTGGATAGAGGACCAATTTCTTGGTCATAGTTCCATTTAATATTATCATGTTCCCATACCTACAACCTATGAATGCGTCATTTGTTTTCAACCATGGTCTACCTAAAATAAGTGGATATCCTACAAGGTTGACAATTTCCTACAAGGCTATGAAATTTGCATGATACTCCCATGATTCTAATGTTATGATTAGGTCCTCAATGATCCCCTTAGGTTTCACTGTTGACCTATTTTCCAACTATAAAACAGTTGGTGTAGGTCTAAGGTTAGCTAAATAAATTAGCTACATTATTTTCTTAGTCATGACATTAATGGTTTCCCCTAATTCAATCAAGGTTTTCTTGATAAGGGTCTCATTTATCTTAACATCCACTACTAGACTTCCAGGGTTTGTCTATTTAGGGATATTTATACTCCCTAGCACAATGTCAACAAGGTTCCTTAGGACAAGAACTTTTTGAGGGTCATTCATCTTTCTCCCTGTCTTTTTAAGGAAAAGGTATCTTACTGTCTTGGTATAAATTAGGATATCCTTGATAGCTTGAATGAGAGGAATTTTGATATTGACATCCTTAAGTTGTCTCAACAGGTCTATCTTAGCTTAGGTATGATATCTTGAAATGGCTAAACATTCAAAGAAAGGAGGCATTGGACTTGAAATAGTTTGGTTTACCTAATTTAACCAGGGCTCTAGAGGTGAATTTTCTAAAGCTTTAGCTATGGGTTCCTCATCTACCATATCAATAACTTGAGGGAATGAAGGCCCAACCAATGTTTTCCTTGACCTAAGGTGGACATCACTCACCTCTACACCATAAGTGGGGTATTGAATAGCCTCGTTAGTATAGGCATGTTGGACAAGCTTGTTATTGGGGTTAGGTGTAGGTTGGGCAGGTAATTGTGGTGCTCTTGGTGGCTAAGATGTTGGGTTTGATGGATTGGGCATGATGGCCTATTGTTGTAGCTGAGAACGCAACAAAGGTTGTTGGTAATTCATATTTTGGTGTTGCCATTGCTAGTCATTTTTCCATTGTGGTTGTCATTGATTTTGTTGCACTGGTCATTGAGGGTTGTAATTAGAGCCTTGAAAATTTTGTTGTGGCCATACATTTTTTTTGTTGCTAGTTTCAATTTTGTTGAGGATTTTTCCATTGTTGATGGTTTTTCCATTGGTTTTGGGTATTTGGCCAAGGTTGGGGGTTCCAAACAGACAAATGTTGATTACCTATTGGAAATGATTTATTGAAATTTAGAAGATCTTGTGGCATACCTTGTCTTGGTTTCCATGGATTTCTTTGTGCAATGTAGAACAGTTGTCCATCATCACCTTCCAATGGTTGAAAATTTGGTTTCTCTGATTTTTCTTTTGTAATACTTGTCGCCCTTTTACACTTGCAATTGGTTTTTATTTTTCTACAATTAGGGTAGTATTTTGTAAGTATTGCTCCAGCCTCCTCCTTTTTCTTGGCATGTAGAGTGTCCAACTAAGTAGCTAGATGACTTATAATATCTTCTTTCACATTAGACAGTAGGGTACTTAACTCTACTCTTAAAACATCATTAGATGTCTTGCCAATGGTATATGTTCTTTCCCCCCTTGTCTTTTGGTAAAGGTCCTTGAATAGTTTCTACAAACCTTGCAAATATCTTCAAAGGGTAATTGAGACGCATCCCTTGCCTCAATAAGATTAAGGGCATCCATGCAATCATCATTGACTCCTCTTAAACACACAAGCTTAAGGGTTTCTTCTAATAGTATTCTATGGGTTCTTCTTCAAGAAAAATTGGAACCTTTCTACATAATCTTCCAATGGTTCATCCTCTTTCTAAGTCATTCTAAAAATGTCATCTCTTCTCCTATCAACTCCTCTACAATAGTCTTGGTATTTTTCCAAGAATTTTGTTTTCATAGTGTTCCAATCTAGAAAATCTCTTCCCAGTCCCATAAACCATCTCATTGTAGCATCCTTCAAAGTTGCAGGAAATAGCTTGAGCCTATGAACATCACTTGTGTAATCATAGCTCCTACATAGGACATCAAACTTGAATAAAAATATGTTTGTATCCTAAATTACCAAGCCATAGAAGACTAGAAATGTTGAAGGAGGTATATTTTTTAAGATAGTAACCATTTCTTGGTTGGTAATTGGAAATTCAAAAGTCACATGTTTTGGTGGATCATCCATTGCTACATCAGCCATGGTTTGGAAGGTCCCCTTTTTGTTTGTTGTAGATGTTGGTGAAAGGGAAAGTTCTTTGTCGAGAATACCCTCACTCTAATCACTATGGTCACCAATATCTACTCTAGCTTGTGGGTTTGAGGGGATAAATCTTCCCAAAGCGTCTTTCTGCCTCCGCATACAATAGGTGTGACTTTGTATAGCAACGGCTCTTGCACAATTTTAGTGAAATGTTCTTCGTATTTGAGGGGAGAAATCTTCCCAGAATCAAAGATCACTATGTTGACATCAAGAATGAATATGTTTCCAATTCTGCCCTTGAGAACCACTCTTCCTCCTTCAAACACCACATTCGGCTTGAGGACACTCAAATCATATCCATAGAAAATAACTTTTTCAAAAGAAAGATGAAAGAAGCCATCGAGATCCATATCCATCCCTCTAATCTTAACCATGATGATGGATGGAGCTTAAGTTCCTCCTAGAAACCTCTTTTAGCCAAAACCCCCCTCTACCCCTCTTAGCCCCCCCTTTTTTTCCCTCGTCCCCACTTCCCCCTACCTTTTTTTGTTTCTTTTTTTCCTTCTCCCTTTTTGACAGCTAGCTTTTCTCCTTTGTTTCTTAAGTTTTTTGTCTTTCTTTTTCTTTAGATTTCCTATTTATTTGGTTTTGTCATTTTGTTTCTTTTCGCTCTTATCTTTTATTTATAGCTATTTGTATATTAATAGGTCATTCCTTGCTTTTATCTTAGTTGGGTTGTTCTTTTTAGAGCTTCTCTTTTCTCTTGTTTTTTCTATAATGCCTATTTAATTTTAGGTTTTTGTTTCGTTGTTTTCTTTCTTAGTCTATTTTTTGAAGTTTTATTTAAAGCAATTTTTGTTTTCTTTCTCCTTCTTTTTCGTTTGGTTGGTTTGAATTTATTTTATCTTAATTTAAAAAAAAATCTTCTCTTCTTTATATGTTGTATTGTGGACTTTTATTATAAAAATTAATTTTTTATTGTCCTTTGGTTCCCCCTTTTTCTTCTTTTTCTTTATTTTATATCTCTTTAGGTTTTAGTCTTTCTTTGTTTCACTTTATATTTTTTTCTCTTTGTTTTATTTTCTATCTTTATTTATTATTTTTCTCCTAGTGACAAGAATCCTCATTTATTCTTATCCTTTGATTTTCATTTAAATAGAATTTTTGTTTCTCTTTATTTCTTTTCAATTAAATATTTTATTGGATTTTTAAGCTTTGTTTATTTTGTCTTCTTTTAATTAAACTGTCTTTTCTTTTCTTTTATTTTAATTTTTTTATCTTTTGACAAATATATTAAGAATTGAAGAATTTTGAACAATTGAAATAAATTATAAGAACTAAATAAAGAGAATTGTCTAAGCTTTTTCCTTTGTAGAAAAAAGATTAAGTCATTAGAATTGTAATAAATTTCTAATTTATACCTCACAATCATATTTATTCATAAAACATGAGAATAGTCCTAAGAAACCTTTTTATCTTAAAAAAAATTCATAATCAATATAAACTTAATTAAGCTAAAGTAATTCTTAAAATTACATCTCTATAAAATTTATTTCCTTGTTAGTCTTTATCTTTGTTGTCTTCTTTTGAAGTTTTTTTCTTATGTTTTTATTTGTTAGTTTCTTTTTCTTGTTTTTTAGTTCTCTATATTTTAGTTTTAATTTCTCTTTTGTGGTTTTATTTTTGGTATTGTTTTTTGTTTATTTTTCTTTCTTTGTTGGTCTTTCTTCTTTTTGGTATTCTTTTCCTCTAATATTTTTTATTTTGCTTTTTTTCCTTCAATTCTTGCTTGAATCTTGTGCGACCTCCCTTTTTGAATCTTGTGCCTTTTCTCCTCTTCTCCTATCTCTTTTTATCCTGGCTTGGTCTGTAATCTATCATTTCTTTCTCTCAGCTCTCTTCATCCTGATGATGGATCATAGAGTGTGATCTGAAACATTGATGCAAATAAAATTCACATAATTAAATCCAAAAACAAAACATTCTTAATTGATAGAGACTATGGAAATCTAATATCTTTAAAAAGCAAGCTCTTAACCCACAGGCTCGGAGCTCAGATGCTGCCTCCTCTCTTGTCCCAGGTTTAACTTCAAGCCCTGTCTTCTATTCGACCGGTTTTCACACCTGCACTCTGGACGATTCTGAGGTGGTTTTAGCAGATGACTCTGTTGACCTTCATATCTCTGATTCCAGCATCGATGTGATCCCTGTCAAGGTTGGCATTCGTTCCCTCATTATCCGATGTCTGAACAAACACCGTCCTATGGATTTGTTTGCGGCTTGGATGAAGTCTACCTAGAGTAGTGTGGCCACCCCTGATGTTGATATTCTTGATTTTGGCATTTTTCTTCTTCATTTCAACTTTGTGGAGGACTGTAACTATGTGAGGTGAAATGGCCTCCGGCTCTATGGACAGTCAGGCCTTTTCATTTCCCCTTGGTCCCCATTTTTTTATCCAACAATAGAAAAAATCTCTTTTATTCCTATTTGGATTAGATTGTATAATCTCCCTTTGGTAATGCGGGATCCTAGGCTCATCAAGAATTTGATAGATCAAGTTGGTTCTTTTGTGAAGCTGGATTCTGACTCATTGGTCTCCCATAGAAGATACTCCAAGGTCTGTGTCATTATTGACATTTCAAAGCCAATGCATCATTATGTGTCAATACATTCCTCTATTGGCACATGAACCCAATACTTAAAACTATGAAGGCCTCCCCTTCAAATGCTTTTGATGCAACATGTTAGCCCACAAGATTGTTGGGTGCACTTCTTCAAGGTAATCTGCTACAAGGAAATTTATCCTCAAAAAATGGATCAGGAAGCGTGGCCCTCCAGATGATTTTATTTGGCACAACCAGGGTATGTTTATGGCTCCCCATTTGGAGCTTGATCCTGTTCTTGTGGTTCCTCTTGTTGCTTCCACCCCTCCAAAGCCACCCTCTTCTCAATTTACACCCATAGAAGCTTTCCACGGCACTCTCCAACTTGTTGAGTGGATGGGTGATTGCTCTAATTTTGAGGGCACTTACCCCTTTATTGAGGACCTTAACGATGATCTCACCGACTTCATAGATAAAGATGATGTGGTTGTTCCTGTAAAAAAGTGTATTATATGTCAAACGGCATGCGGCATTTCAAAGCTAAATATTCCAAAGAAGAAGAAGGGTCGCAAATCTGAAGCTGAGAAACTTTGTATACAAGGTCATGATGTTGTGGATGACGGAATCCGGTGGACCACGGATGCCCTTCTCACAAGAAGTAGGAAGAAGGGTTTAGCGAAACAAATTATTTGAGTTGTTTTTGCCTTGTGGAAGGGTTTGAAGCTGTTTTGCCCCTTTTGCCCTTGAGTTTCTCAATTTCATTCTTTCTTTGGTGTCTTCTATGCTCTACACGCTCTCCCTAGGATTCTTGAGCTCATTATTTCATTTTGAGTTAGCACCTTATTCTTTGTGCTCCCTATTTGTAGGTCTAAAGTTGTTATTCTTTATTTTATTTGTTTCTTTATTGGGAGTGGGCCCTTTCCCCACAGCTTATCATATATATATATATATATATATATATACGCATATATATGTTGCTGAAAATATTTAAGACATGATATTTCAGTCTTTTCTCATAGGGTTAATGTAAGAAATGTTTGTCCCATTTCCACTCTATGGACATAAGTTAATATGTACTTGTATCAAGCTCATTTTAGGTTGTAAATAGTAGTGCATATGCGGTCATTTCTCTTTTACTTTAAAATTCCCTCCAACAATCCATAGATTATTATTCATGTTGATAGCCAAATAGTTCCACAAGTCTGCTATATATTTATAACAATTAGGGGCACATAAGGAACAAATACCAAAAAAATTACAATTAACATTTAATTCAATCAACACAACTTCACAAAAAGAGAAGATCGATGCCCTACAAGATTATGGCCCAATCACTTTACAAGTCACTTCCAAGTAACACACCACATATTTAAGCTCTTGAAATAACAATAAATGCTTTATATATAATTTTACAAAGAAAAGTAACTAGATATTTCATGTCATAGGACTCGAGGCCTCCTAATATTTCAACTTCAATATTTTCATCAAAATTGATTAAGGAGAGGGTATAATATTAACTAGAAGGGGGAACATTTCCTCCCTTATTCGACTTTTCAAAATAAGAGGGAATATCATTACTTTGCATCCAGCTAAGGAAGACACAAATTTTCTATCATCCATAAAAACCTCACACCCATAATCACTACCAAAAGTTAACTCAAAATCATCTTCAACCAAGGAAGTTTTATCTTTTAAAGTACTATTTATTATTTTTAGAGCCTATGTTTTGCATAGATGGCTTTTATTTAAAAGAGCTATCTGAAGGCCCTAACTTTCCATCTAACAGCATTTTATTATTTCCATTGACTTCATAAAACAAAGAAGGCAAAGCAACAATAGAAGGTATATCCAAACCAAGAGCCACTAGAATAATAATATATTTCTCACTACTTTCCTTAACAATTGAAGGCGGCAAAGTGTCTTCAATATTATTCACATTATCCATATTAATATCATTAAAGATATCACCAAGATTCGCATTATCCATATTAACATTCCAAAAAAATCAACATTATTAATATTAAATTTTTCATTCCCAATTCTTTTTTACAAAGGAGAAAGGGCAAGCAAACCTCATATGGCCATATTTTTTTAATTTTCCAAACTATTAATCTCAATTTTCTACAAAAGTCCATGTAAGGGAACAAAGATAAATCTAGAAGAATATCATGTTTCAAAGAGAACAAGATTGTTGTATTCATACGAGGAAGAAAAGTTTTGATGTCTTCCAATTCAATAACCTCACCGAAAGGTTTCAACAATTGAAGCAACAAACACCATAAGAGTTGTTGATGGTCACTATAACACAGCAACGTTAAAATAGAATATTGCTACTCTATTTCTCATGAAAAAGATAAATAATCTAAAACTATCTATCTTCCAAGGTCTTTATAGTTGGTTCTCAACTATGTTGTCATCATTCAGTGGGCTATGCAACTGTAATGTTCAAGGGGCCTGCCGGTAAAGAGTACAAACTAAATAATACAAACTAATCTAATGTTTGGGGGTTTAAATAAATGGAAAAAGATAGGACGGGGCTTAGGACAGCAAGACATGAACATAGATTTATTTAAATTCAGATACGTAAACTTCTCAATGAGCATTCTAAACCAACTAAAACCATAGAACAACACAATCTACAGCATAACCCGTACCATCGCATTCATTCATAGTGCAAATTTTAAAGTATACAACCATTCATCATCACTTTTTTTTTAAATCTTCTTTTCAAATAACAAAATATCACAAGTTCAACACCAAAATTAACAAATCAACAAATATAAAGAAACATCATCCACAGAAAATTCAACAAAAACTGGTTTCAGACTCAGAATCTTCTATTGATTTTAATCAAATAAGAGACACTTATGCACAACAAAGCTCACTGGCATACGAATAACCATTGTTCATTAATATTATCACTAAACTAACAAACTTCTGAAAAATAACATGAATTGCATTAAAACAATAAAAGAGTATTTTTTAGTATCTTTGCATGAAAAGCTGTAAAATAGTAAACTATCTAAATCTCTCATTCAGGTAGCTAATTTGACTTCAATTAATTGACCTTTACAATAAGGAGAGAATTTTTACATATAGACAAATTTAGCATAAATTTCTCCTATCAAAATTCAAGATACATAACCTGGGGCCCATATCCACAATTGTAGGGACGCCCAGTTAACTCCAAAAATTTGTCTGTGCTGAAACTACTGCAGTTGAATAGGTGTGCCACCTGCTTCTTCAATCCAAAATCCAAATTGTAAGTCTCAACTCAGTTCTCTACTTGATCACCATGTGTTATTCTTGATCTTCCAACCCTGACTCGCAGTCATCCATCTATTCAAAACTGGCTAAAATTTTTTCTATCAAAAAGATAACTAAAACACCTTCTTCACTTTTCACCCTCTTGAGAGGTCCCACAATACTCATCATAATTAGAGAAGACTTGTTTCAGTGCATCATCATCTGGCCCATCAATCCAGTTAGTTTTGAATGTTACTTCTTCGAATTTCTTCCTTGCTACAGCAACAATGTCTTTCAGGTGGCAAATGTTCGTGACTGCCCACCGCATGTTAGTTCTAATGTCAAGCAGTCTATCCATGAGCATTAGATTAGTAGTATCTCTTTGTTTCATTATTCCATCAAGCCTTTCCTCCCAAGCATCTTTTATATCTCCTAAAGACTCAAGTCTTTGCTCAAGAGGTAAAATTTTACCAATTAGTTTCGAAATAATCTCCTCAAAGATGCCTGCCTATTCCCATATTTTGTGAATGCTTTTGAGCATGGAAATTCTTTGTTCAAGGAGATTCTACATTTTGAAGATATATATGTTAATGGATTGTGAAACAAAATCAGGGCCTTCATCCCCCAAAATCTGTGATTGGACTAATTCCTCGTCAAAAATTTTAGCAATCACCTTTAACTTCCCCAAGTACTCTCTGAGTTTTTCTTCCTATGCCCACCATTTCTTTATGGACTCTTTCATTTCCCTAGCCAACTTAAGACCTACATAATAGCACTTAAAACCTTCCTCCACATTCTCATTTATATCAGACTTGAAACATTAAACCAATTATCAAACCATGTGGATTTCTTTTTCATTTCATTTAGGCCATCTACCTCTTTTCTGCTCATCAAAATTGGGGCCTCTAAGGGTGCGAGTTGTTCAGGAGTAGATGAAATTAACTCCTTTAGAAGATTCTTCATTTTTCCCACCTTTGCCTTAAGCGCATCCTTGGCCTGTTTATCTTTAATCAACCTGGACTTAGTGGTGCTGGCTAGTATGCTTTCCTAGATTAACAATACTTATCTGATAATCTTCGGGCCGCAACTCTCTATCATCCTTGTCAGCAATTGGGGTAGCAATTTTTGCTACCAAATCACCTTCAGCAGTTAACTTGGTGGAATGCAGGATACAAGGCTTCTTCTTTGACTTTACCTTATCTATTTTAGTCCTCATTTCATCCCATGTTACGGGTTGGGCCTATACTTGCTGCCTCTTCTCCAAATTCAATTTCAACCAAGTGGGTGCAGCTAGTTGAGTGGCTATCTTTTGAACATTAGGAGGTGTTGTGGATGGAGGTGTAGAAGAAATAATTCCAAAGGTTTGTTGAGAAGCAATCCTTTGCAACTCCTCTTGCTCCTTTTGTAATCTTTCCTGCTCTTTCCTTTTATTCTCAGCTTTTATCTCTTCTATCCCTCTTATTTCTTCCTCTCATTTAGCAGCCTCTTCTTCATCCTTCAGCCTTTTTTGCTCCAAATCCTTAACCCAAAGCTCTTCCTATGCTGCCTTTTCTTGAGAAGCTTTTAATTCCCGCTCACGAGCTTCTTCCTCACTTTCTTTAATGCTTCGGCCGCTTTCTCTTCTTGAGCTAGCTCCTCAATTTTCCTTTTTTGTTCTTCTTCTTGAGTGACTTGTTCAGCAGCCAACTTTCGAGCACTCTCCATTAGTTCGTCTTCTTCATTTTTAGTTAGCACATCATTTAATTCCCTTCGCACTATGCAGACTACCAACTTCAAACCCTGCTTCCTCTTCTCCTGGTTCCTCTTCAAATTTCTTCAGATACTCCTCCCATTCATTTCCTTCTTCCTAAGATGGAGTCCTTTCAAAATCTGAAGAAATTTCTATTATGTCAACTACAGGAGGTCCTTCCTTTTCAACAGTTACAATTTTTGAAGTTGATGGCACGGTAGGAGCACTTCCTTCAGTTGGTGGAGGAACAGCAACATGTCCCTCTGCAGAACTCTCCTCACCAGGGTGAACAATGGCTAAGGGTATGGTAGCAAAACCTGAAGTAACCCCAACAGTAGCCGCCTCATAAGTAACCTTTGCTTTGCGCAAAGCATCATCAATCTCTTGTAAAGAAACATCTTCTAGTTGAGGAGGCACTTCCATGGTTGCTTCCACCGTGGCAACACCTTTCTTCAATCTTTTATATTGTTTAGTTTCTGCGGAAGAAGTGGGTTCACTGCTAGAAACTCTTTTCTTTGACACACCAAGTCTTGGTTGTTTCAAACAGATTTCAATCCATTTTAAACTCTTGTTTACTACTCCTTGATTTCTAATTTTAGTCACTTCCTTTTCTACCCAATTGATGGGCTCCAAGCTTTTTGTAGCCACTTTGTCCAAATCATACCGGGGATCAAGAGTGATCTCATCATCTATAGTCCCTTCAAGAATATCAGTTTTAACCTCAAAATCCCTCATCTGAGGAATTGTTAGCCTCTCATAGTTCTTTTACCTTACTTCAAACTAATTTTGGAGATTAGCCCAAAAATCCTCAAGAAGTGGAATATGATGAGTAAAATGAGAGGGATACAACGCATGCATTTTCTTCTTAGGATCAAAATTCTTCATGCTAGTGTGTTCTAGAAAATTCAAAGCCTGCAACTCCTCTATTGCTAATTTAGCCATTACTGAACAAGAACAAGAATAAAATCCCAATTTCAAGGGAAAAGAATCAACAACAATTTTATGTTGCAAGGAAAATACACCATTTACTTTTGCAGCTTGCCTAGCGAATTCCATAAGAATCCACCTATCGCCACAACATCTTAGCAACTTAAAAGGGTTGCCATCAAAACCAAATAACCTGAAATAAGTACACTTGGGGTATTAAATAAACCAATACCCCCATTCTTGAATAAACTCCATGGCTTCTTGTGACAATCTGAAACCAATCACCCGTGAGTTGATTTATAACCAGGTATAGGAAAGCATCATTGACTCGTTTAAAGTGCTTCTCTAAAAATTTTAGCTCAAGTTGGTCATCATACTCCCAAACCTTCTTTTGATATGGGCCATCATCCATTGACCCCTAAGTGTTCAATCCAGGAAATCGTCCAATCCTCATTGCACAATACATTACATAAGAAGACATGTAAAATGTCTTAGTCTTTGTTACCTTGAGGAGTTGGTCATGAATATAGTCTGAATCCAATTCAATAATTTAACTCATCATTTTCGGGCCCCGGGTTCAAAACAAAACCAAGAACTTAGTCATTTTAAACCATAAACTAAATTTTGTTGGGTGTCAAGATCGGGTCATAACCAGGTACCATACCTATGTTTAAAGAAGTTCAATGCAATTCCAAATTCCAACCCCACAGTGTTCAAGAGTCAGGACCGGGATCGGGTCTTGGCTAGGTACCTAGACACATGATAGTCAGGTATTAGTGCGCAATCCAATCCCACAGTGTTACTAGGAACCAGGATCAGGTCGCGACTAAGAAGTGGCAGTTAACCAACAAAATCAATGAACGGGATCTTGCAGAGTTCTGGTCCCGACTTTGAATCAGACTGTGGGATTAGTTTATCATTCGAAACCAGACCCATTCAAAATGGACAAGTGTTAGTAGCTTCCCGAGTTCTGAACCCGATAAGACATCGGGAGTCGAGGTCGAGACTCTGTCATGAACCAAGCCTCAAAATGCATGCTAGAAAGGGTCAACTTTGAGTTTCGATCCCAACATGTCGGGAATCGGGATCAGGATATTGTCAAGCCCATGTACCAATCGATGGGTTGAAGGTTCAGTGCCAAAACAAACTTCTAATCCCGATGGTAATCAGGGGGCTGGAAGTGGGACTTGGAACAACACTTAGTCAACAATTTAAACCAAACTCATGGTATCGGTCCAACCCCCGATCCCGATTGTGATGTGGGGATCAGGCAAGTGGAGGAACCAATGCCAAGCAATAGACAAGGCTAAGTGTTGGTTCAATTCCCGACCCTGATGTACATGTGGAGATTAGGAATCGAAATGGCCATGGATAACAAAGGCCAGAATAAATATAATAGTATCTGAAAACATGCCTTCGTGACCGAGTTATGTGTGTGATCAAGAACTTTCATTTTGTAACAGTCGGCATTTCAAAATTGGCAATTTGAACTAGACTGACCCGAACGTAGAGAAAAACCCTAAACAACTAGGGCACAGCAAGATGGACAATCTCGCAACCAAATGACAAGACAACAACACCGGGGCATGAAAGAATGCACAACCAACCCAACACGGGTTCAAGAGCGACGGAAAACACACCAAACGATGCGAAAGAAAACACAGAGAGGCGAAACAAAGCCGAATGAGGAAAAGAAAAGAAAAAATAACATATGAGACAAAAAGCACCTAGAATAGAAGCAAAAACAAGAAAACAAGAAGAAAAACAGAAGCAAGAACACCTACCTTCAAATGCACCCAAGAATTATGGCAGTATGCTAATAAATCACAACGAACTCCTCAAACCCTAGCTCTATGTCGCTCTCATTCTCGTCTCCAAACTCTTCAAAGTAGAATGGACGAGAATCGAGGAGTAGCAAGGTTTAAACCCGTTCACACGTGCGAGCAATTATGACATTAATGGCAGGTTGACAATATGTAAATTATCAAATTAGATATATTAACATAAGATCATGAATATATAGATGACAAAGAAGGAGAATCAATAATCACGGGGACGTGATTCTGACTTAACTGAAAGACTTAAAGCAAACAAATAGGAAATAATCACAAAAACGTGATTATAGGCTAACTAAACGAAACATAAGCATTAAAATAGGCACGACAAGTGTCATTACAGATATGAGCATTAAACTAGGAACTTACTATAGTTCTAATACCCTCCCTTAATGCTCAATCTTTCAACTAAAAAAAACTAAGTCTACCCATATTGTGTTGGTCATCAAAATGCAAAGTGTGCAAACTCCTGCTCAATCTGCTCCACTACATGAGCACTTTGCTAAGATGCTTCTTGGTTGGACTTCTCATCAGCCAACCGCTTTTTGCAATACCTTTGTATATGACCAATCTTACCACAGTAATGGCAAGTAAAAGACTTCTTGGAGCCCACCTCTGAATCGCCTTGTCCTTTCTACTGAGTGGACTTGCCTTTGCCAAAATCCTTGGTAGTAAATGCTTGTTCAACACTTGGGGATTCACTGCTGCTCCCAAACTGCTTCTTCCACTGATCCTGCTGCAAAAGCTTGTTGCACATCTCATCAAACTTCAAGTCAACATTGGTGGATGTAATGTTGAGCATTTCGATGAAGTAATCGTAGGAACATGGCAAACTTTTCAAAGTGATCACCACCATATCCTCCTCTTCTACCTTACGACCAATGGCCTCCAATTGATTGCGAATATTTTTTAGTTTCATCAAGTTCTCCTGCAAAGACACTTGGTCATCCATCATAATAGAAAAGAGCATATTCTTAAGAAAGAAAGCCCTTCCCTTGTCTGAGGTTTCATGAAGATCTTTCAAATGCTTCCAGATCTCTACAGCAAAATTACCAAAAGGTATTTCTGGTAACATGTCATCGGTGATAGATAATTTAAGAAGCATGACTACCTCCCTATTAATTCCATCATACTTGTCCTAATCCTTCCCAGCAGCAATGGGATGAACTTTTGTACAAAGAACAAGTGCATCCAGACACTGGTACTCAAAGATGATAAGCATCCTCTACTTCCACGTGTTGTAATTCTTTCAATTGAACCTCTGCGAACTTTCCAACATAATATTGGACAAAGTCGCCATCCCTCCCATTTTCCAAAGCACGAAAAAATGAGGTAATCCAAATCTCTGTAAATTTTTGAAGAAAAATTGCTCAAAAACTCTATACAGAAATTTTATTTTTCCCAAAATTTATGTCAAAACTGGCTTCTAAATTATTATTTTTCAAGTTGCCATCACCTTAGAAAACCTGGCACAAAATCTGAGGTAAAATTTTTGGAAGACCCAGAAAAGTATCAGAAAAAAAAAACCACCAAGAATCTACAAACAAAATTAATTTCGACATAAAATCCGAGGGTTTTCTGCAACACCCTAGATGGCAGAATGAAAACCTCTAAAAAAACACGACTTAAAAATCGCTTCCAAATCAATGAGAAACGCGCCCCAAATATTAATAGAAAATCGCACAAAGAAATGAAGGTAAATCGCGCCCAAATGTAGAAGAAACATGCCGAGCAAAGTACTTAAAAAACGCAGCCATAACAAACAAAAATCGTGCCATAAAAACCAGGAAGAAATCACACAGCAAAGATCCCAGACGATGCAGCTAGGTCACGTTCAGAAGTCACAAAGAGACTCCACGAAAAAATGTGTCAGAAAATGAACAAAATCTCCACTCAGATAAAGAGTCAAATTGCGCCTAGAAACTATAGACATGTGGCCAGAAGAACAAATGAAAACTTCATGAAAAACACAGGTAGAAGGTTGCACGGCACTGAGAATGAAGTCACGAGTCCTAGACAAGAAAACTTGGTTGCATCAAACATAGAACATGATTCGTCGAAAATGTGCAGCCACGAAGCACAAAAAACGTGACTTTTCACAGTCACGCACCCAGAAACTTCATGTTGTGTGAACTTGCTGACGTCTGGATACAAGAAAACCCTCCAAAGGAAATCAAGAGCACACAGAAGAAAAAAACAAGTTTCAAAGACCCGCGCCAAAAAAAAAAAAAATTAATAAAAAAACACCTTCAATAATCCATAATTGTTAGCATAACAAAAAACCTTCGATACTGCAAAGAAACCCTTAGATGAGATTGAGCGGATGAAACTAATCAAGTTTTGGAACCCGAAGCTCTAATACCATATTGCGTAAATTATCATATTAGATATATTAACATAAGATCACGAATATATAGATTACAATGAAAGAGATTCAATAATTACGGGGATGTGATTATGACTTAACTAAAAGACTTAAAGCAAACAAATAGGCAATAATCAAATAAACATGATTATAGGCTAACTAAACAAAACATAAGCGTTAAAATAGGCACAACAAGTGTCGTTATAGATATGAGCATTAAACTAAGAACTTACTATAGTTCTAATAGTTGCTCGAGTCTCAAGATTCGAGCAGAGTCATAAATACGAGGTGCAAGAATGAAGGTAAGTGAAAGTCGGGGTCGGGGAATGGACCGAGACCGAACTTTCAAAAAGTCCAAAGTTCAGTCGACAGCCTGCAGCCCGAGACTCGATGAACAAACAAAACATGAGGATTGGAATCGGGTCACGAGATGAACCTAGAACTTTGAAAAGTTCAAAGCAAAAGTCACAGTCCGAAGTCTGATCCCGAAAGACAAAAGGAAATGGGAACCGGGATTGGGACTCAAGAAAGAACAAGAACTTTCAAAAGGTGCAAAGTTCAGTCGTGGTCCGGAGTCCGATCCCGAAACAAACAAAGACACGAAGAGAGTCGAACGTCAAGATCGGGTCAGAAACAGGAACAAGAACTTTGAAAAGTTCTTGATTCCTGTTCCAGTCTAAAACCTGACTCCGACACAAGCAAAACACACAAGGAAAAAGTGAGGCCTGAACCGAGACATGCACAGAAACTTGTACTTTGCAAAGCAATAAGTATGAATGTCGGTACAAGATCCGAACCCGAACAAACAAAGAAACATACAAGGCAAAAGACGGGGCCAGGACTGAGACATGAACAGGGACTTGAACCTTGTGAAAAGTAACAAGTGCATGTTCCTTCCCGAAACCCAAACCCGAAGAGCAAAAGAAACAAGGACTTAGGAGAAAAAAAACAACTCCTAAGACCCAAACAAGAACATCAAGGACAAACAAACACAAGGGGGCCCATTTTGACCTAAAAGAAAACAAAATGGGGTGGTTATGCAAGGCATAACAAGAATGAAGGCACATTGCACAACTCAATACATTTGGGTGAAGATTTAAAAATTGCTCCATTAGGATTTAAATAGGATCCTAAGCAAATGCTCAAATGAGTGACTTGACAACAATTCAAAATCCTTTATTAAGAATCCTCTTCTACATATTATTGTTCTTAAGACAAAAATGGGTTTTTTTTTAACATTCAACAAAACAAAATGTAAATCCCTAATTATTTTCCCCAAACAAAAAATAGTCAATCATCAAAAAAAAATCAAGAAGGCAAAGCATCAAGTGCTAAGTAAACAAAGAAAATGTTGATTGATTTAAACCTACACTCATCCTTTTCCATTGATTTAAGCCTACATTCCTCCTTTTCCAAAACCCCCATCATTTCCTTACTAGGTTTCAAAGAGAGTAACTACATGCTCATCTTTTGCACCTTCATTTTTGTCTTGTGCTTGAACAGACCTTGCATCATGAACCAAAAATTCTACACCACAAACCAACAAGGACATCTTTGAAAGATTTACTAACACTACCATCCCCATTAAATCTCCTTCTCACTGCTTCCTATTACCTTACTTTTGAACACCACCAAAACAACTCACACTTGCACAATTAATATAGGACCAACATATGCAAATGATAAGGGACGAAAGTGATCACACAGATTATGGGATAATACATTCGAGAAAGAGATGTAAATATCACAAGGGGTGAGAAAAGGGTATAGTCTATACCTAGTTCTTTTATATAGTTTTTTTGTAGTCAGATAATATCAGTGTTTCACGGGGACGCATCCCCCCAAATCCATGTGTTTCAGAGACGGGGACATTTTGGGGATGCGAGGACGGGTGCAAGATGTCCCTCGCCGTACCGCCACCTCCGCCAAGACGCCAAAAACTTTGAGACGTCTGGAAGTCCCTAAGACGTCTCAGGGACTTCTAACCGACTCTCGAGCATCTTAGGGACGCCCAGGCGTCCCCCACACTGGGATGTGCAAAAAGTGTTTTTTTTTTAATTTCATTGAAATTTTTTGGATTGTGAGCCTTTGGTCGAACCCTAAAGGCTTCTGGGACCCCTCTAAAAGCCCATAAGCAAGACAAAACACTCTCATTCTTCAATTTTTTGCTCAGACATGCCATTTGATGTTTTGTAGCAGCTAGGTGAAGAGGAGAGAAACTAGTGAGAAGAGCGAGTGAAAGAGTGATATTGAGGTGCCACAAGGTCAAGAGAGGTGAAAAGGAGCATTCTACACCATCTTAGAAGGATTTTTCAAGCACAAGGTAGGTTTTTATGACTGTTTTTTGAAGTTTTCTTAATTTTCTTTTGTTTTTTTTTTCTAAGTTTTTAGATTCATTTTGAAAATGTAGTTCGATGTTGAATCTTACAATGGGCATTGAAATGAACACATGAATATGCATTTGCAGCCATGTCTATGAAATTGAGATTAAAAAATTAATCATAATTTTATAGACATGGCTACAAATACATATTCATATTTTCATTTCAAGGCTCATTGTTTTTTTTATCTTTCCATCAAGATTCAACATGAAATTTTCAAATTTTATTTTCAAATTTGTGAAACTAGGCACTTATAGAATTTATTTGTTTATTGGAATGTCACAATGAGCTCTCATGACATGAGTGAGGATGAGGTTCATTCACATAGTGATATTGATCTTGAATATGCTTCTAAGGCTGAGGGGGGTGACCATGGGGCTGTTGTTGAGCGTGAAGCTCAAACTAGTTCCTGGGCAAGTGAAGCAAGCACTTTAGAGTGCCCTTCTACAATATTGGTAGAGTATGCTAGGGGTCCTTTTGATCGCAAATCCCCTCTCAAACAATTTGCAACAAAAATACTAGGCAGGCAAGGGGCAACATCTGGTGGCACAAGGAGGTCGAAGTGCAACTTTTGTGGTGAGCAATGGTCTGGGAGCATCACTAGAGTTAATGCACACCTTTTCATTAGAGGAAAAGGTGTGGAGATATGTGAATTTTTGGCAAACTCAGAAAAAATCAAATACAAAGTTGAAATAAATAAGTTATGGGGTGTTCCTGATGATACTCCAATTGCACCTATGCCTACTACTTTGCTTCATAGGACACATCTTCAGTATAGCTAGCCACAAAGATCCAGCCATTCTTTGTAGACAGGAGTAGGAGGGACACCAGGTTCTTCTAATGCCTATGCAGGAGAGGGGAGGGGGGGAACGGAAATTGCAAAGTCAAACTCAAAGTAACCCCATAGCAGATTTGTTTAATGTGCAGCTCAAGGATAACATAGATGATGCCATTGGCAAATTGTTCTTTGCCAATGGCATCCCATTTCATGTTGCCTGATCTCCTTATTATAAGGAGATGATATCGATGGTGGCAAGAGGAGGACCATCATATGTGCCACCAAGTGAGACAAAATTGTGGACCACGATCTTGGATAAGAACTATTCCAAGATCAATTTGTTGATGGAGAAGATAGAGTGTTAGGTTAAGACAGGATGCAACACAGTCATGGATGGTTGGAGGGACATTAGCCATTGTCCATTCATTAACATCATGGTTAAATGTACCAAGGGCCCATATTTTCTTAAGGTAGTTGATTGTTTAGGGCATCGCAAAGATGCTAATTTTTAGTTTGAGGTTCTCAAGGAAGCTATTGAGGAGCTTGGGCCACAAAATGTGGTCCAAATAGTGACAGATGTTGCACATGTGTGCAAAGCTACGTGGAGACTTGTTAAGGCTGCTTATAGGCATATTTGGTCAACCCCATGTTGTGTGCATGACATGAACAATGCACTCAAGGACATGGGGAAGATTGGTTGGATTAGAGCAGTGGTAAATGATGCGAGAGATGTGCAAATGTTTATCTGCAACCACCACACATCACATGCAATCTTCAAGACCTTTGCTGAGAAGTTCTTGAAACCTATTGATATGAGATATGCTTCCTATTTCATTCTCTTGGAGAGAATGATTGAGTTGCAAGAGGCATTTCAACTCATGGTTATGATAGCAAACTAGAATACGTGGGTCGAGTCTAAGACAGAGCAGGGGAGGGTGAAGGATACGGTGAAGAGCGATGTGTTTTGGGGTGATGCATAATATATTGTCACCATCATTAAACCAGTTTTTCAGGTTATCAGGTATGGGGATGTGGATGCAGCTAGCCTTGGAGAGGTGTATGAGTGCATCGATTTTATGCTTCATCAGATGAGGGTTGTGCGAGAGAGGGACCCCATATTAGCATTCTACCACAAGCACATTCAACCAATCATTCACAGGAGATGGGAGAAGCTCAACACTCCCTTGCACATGTCAACCTATGCACCTAATCTTAAGTGGTACTTAACTAGGCCTGATAGAGTGACTGATACAGGATGTAGAGGTGAAGGCAGGATTCTTCATATGCATTGAGAGGATGTATGATTTTGTAGATGCCAGCACAATTCGCACTGAGTGGACCAAATTTGTCACTCTTAGGGGTTATTCAAATGCAACCAAGATGGATATGCAAACTATGGTGCAGGAGGACCCAATTTTGTGGTGGACTTGCCATGGATCAGAATCTTTGACTACCACTCTAACCATCTGATTGTTACCTCAGGTTTCTAGTTCTTCAACTGTTGAGAGTAACTAGCCTACATATAGCTTCATCCACTCTCTTAAGAGGAACAGACTTACCTCTAGGAGAGTAGAGAAGCTTGTGGTTGTACATAATGTTTTGTGTCTCATTGATTGCAAAACACTTTTGTACAAAGAGTTCAGCAGCACAATGGGATGTACAGCTAGAGGAACCAAGATAGATTGATGAGGATGCTTTAGTTTTGGCTTCAGATGCAGGGTTGGTTGGTGTTAGTTTGGCAAAGCTTGACCGCGAGGATTCCAATAGTTCGAGTAATGAGGAGTTTGGGGATAATTAGAGACCTCCCTTCACTACATTTTTGCATTTTGTATTTATTTTGATATTAATGTATCATGCTACTTATTGTAATCATCTTTATGATATGATATTATGATGTAACATGTCATATTTTCGATATTCATATAATAGAATTCTCAAATTCGACAATCTCATTTGTCAAATTTTAATATTTTATTTACTTTTAATCTTTTAGTAATAGTATTCAAGTATTAAAATGTTAGTATTTGCAATTTTACTAATTTTCCAAAGTTTAATTTGAAATGTTATTCTTAAACATTTTTTTACAACTAGTTATTCAAGTACCATATGTATATCAACACCGCCCCCTCGCCACCCCCTGTCGCCGACCCAAACTTAGACCCCTTGTCCCCTAGACGTGTCCCCATCAGGAAACTTCGTGGACAATCCATAGGATCATAAGAATGCCACCTAATTCTATTATGTAACTAAGAAATTATAAGTCGCTTAATTATTGATAACTCGTTCATAGCTAAGTTTGTTTCATGTCCCCCATCAACAACCCCATCTTCAAATATTGTTTGTCAAAGAGGGTCCATAATCCACATTCACCAAGAGGGCAAATGAGGAACCATAGTTTGTTTCTTTTATATATTTTTGAAATATGTAATGTCCCCATTTTTGGCGAGCATCAGAGTTCGTAAGATTAGCCTGTCATGCGACCTTCGTAGGCTGATAGTTTGGATAGAGGGTCATTTCGGAGCTTGGCTCAGCTTCAGATTGTCAGGTTTTGATCAATTGGCTTTCGTCCGAGCTCATTCAGACACTTCTTGCAGAAGTTGCTATTTTTAGCAGTTCTTGGCAGTCAGCGTGGGACCCCTGCTATTTTTAGCAGTATGGATTGTTGGTGTTCAGAATCACTTCAGCGTTCGTCAGCTTCAGACGGATCAGGCATCGGATAAATAATGAGAGAGATTAATATTTAATTAAATTAATTAAATATTAATTATTGGAGTTTATAATATAAAGTTATAATATTATATTATAACTTAAGTGATTTTGGCTGAGGGGTCGCCCAACATTAAAAGGGGCCATTTGACGATTAATTTTATAATTAAAAATTAATGCTGAGACTATTGAAAAATTTAAAGAATAAAAAGTTCGAAATTTTAATGATTTCCTATTATTAAGGAAATCGCACTTTTCAAGAAGATATATGCTTTGCATTGGGATACGAGCCATTATGTCATTGTTGAATTGAAAATTGATCAGTCTTTGTCAGAGAACGGAAGCTTTAGGGTTTCAGTCTCGAACGCATTGGGGAACGAGCCATCTCCAGTGAGAGCGATTCAGAGGGTGTGAAATAACATCTGATTTATTGCCAGTTGAGAGATTTCTTCATCCAGAAGAAATTACAGAGTTCACAGAGATTTATTTCATCAGGGTTTCAGATAAGTTTTTTTTATTCCAGAAGAGTCTACAGCAGTAGGCGCCTATTTCTTTTGGTTCTGGAGATTATCACAAGAGCCGTACTTTTTATACTTTACTGCTGTGTACTAGGCCGTACCAGACTTGTACCTGGCAGTACTGTCATGAAAGAGGCGAGTTTGTGATCTTGGAGAAAACGCCTAACATTTTGGTTTCCAATTTGCACCTTTCGTGGCGCTAAGGTATCAAGAATCATTTGAGAGTGCCAAACAGAGACACCAGAGGGAGCTGTACCCTTATTTAATTGATTGCTACTATCAGCCGTACTTTGTACAGCAGGGCAGTACCTTCACTAAAGCCGTACTTCCTCAACAGAGAAGATCGCCTATTCTTTTGACCATTCATCTTCACAGTGGAGGGCGCCAGGCATCTGGAATCATTTGGCAGCTTCTGACGGAGGGAGAACACACATTCATATAGCCGTACTGATCTCATTCTTTCCTAGAGCGGCTGAAATCAGGTTCTTAGAAATATTGCAAAATCTATTGTTTCTTTATATGCATGTCAAGATTCAGCATTGTAATGATTTGGAAAGCACAATAAAACATATTGGTTACACTTTCTATTAGCTATTGGCTTCAATTAGCAACTATTTGATTTTATTTGAATTTAGTATTCAATCCATGCAAAATCGCCATATTGCATTTTATGCTCAAGACCTAAGAAACGTCAGAAAAACCAAAACTTCAGAAAAACAAACAAAACAGTCAGAGACAGAAATAGGGGAAACAAGGGGTTTCTACAAAATAGGAAGAACATGCCACATGAAAAGAGATGGCCTATGCATACAAACAAACAAATAAAATTTAAATAAATAAAAACAAAATGACAACTATCTAGCTTATCACTAGTAACCTTTTTCGTCTAATTTTTATTATTTTTTAGGTTAATAGTAAAAGTGTCAGATTATGACACAAATGTGCAAGATTGTTTTTGCTGTGAGATTAAACATTACGAATGCTTACTAAAATTAATAAACCATTGACAATAAACCAAGTGGGCATGCTATCAAAATGTGTTTTTTTTCACAAAATAAGCTTATACCTAAGATACGGACTCAAGCAATGCACATCAATATATATTTAGAAGACAAGTAAAGATTTCACACGTGAGTTACATGATGCATGTTTTTCCATCAAACTTGTGACAGTGATTCCAATTCAACATTACAATAAGTCATAAATCTCACGCAAAAACTATCACGTTATCACTAGCCTAAAATGGAATCTTGACAGATCTGTACAATTTCACTAGTTGAATCGCAGCCACTTCTCCCCTAGAAAGAACAATTTGATTTGGCATTCAACGTGTACAGAAAAGTATTTTCTTTCATCTGTGATTATATGCAACCTTTCTTGCAGAGTCAATTTCCTTAATTCAACGATGGTACTCCAAGTACAACATAAAATGTACATTTTTTTATTTCAAATTATGCCATACTACATAGTAGGGTCAGCGAACAGAAAATTTAATTTAGGGAAGGAAGATGAATGATAAACAATATCGAGATATTAAATCATCATGCTCTTTTAATTGGAAAAATCATAACAGCGTTACAAAGCAGGCCACATATGGACATCACTAAACCGCTTGCTCAACTTTCATAACAGTTTATTTTGAAAAAGTTAAAAAGACATGTTTTCAAGGTATAGGAAGTGTTCATCTTCATGCAAAAATGTGTTAACTCTAGAGTAACATCACAATAGTTAAATCTCGGTATTGAGTGAAATTGAATGCATAATGTATACCAAAATGGCATTTACACAACTCCACTTGGAGGGATATGTTAAAAGACTTATCTCTCGCATACTCAATTTTACTGAAAATGGCAATTATAAACTCAATCATGTCTCCTAAATAAGGAAGACTCCCGACTAGAAATCTGAAGCTATCTGAAGCTAATATTTAGACAGCCTGCCAAACAGAAATCATGAAGGTAATCCTTGCTCCGCTCCATTTCAAGAAACCACTGTATTAGAGTTAAAACAGTGGTCACCTCAGTAAAACCTGAACAGATAGCACCACATGCATGGTATTTTTTGGTTGTCCTTAACCCTAAGCAAACATCAGCAAACAGAGAAGCATATGTCAGTGAATTTAATTCAAATCCAAATTTTGTCAAAAGGCAATCAAAACCCTAATTGCCCTTTTCCACTAAAAAGGTATCGATTTAAATGTTAAGTTATCGAGTATTAATTATCCACAACGATTAACTTTCTGAGAAGCTAGCTAAGTAACCGAAATTGAGAAAAACATTCTAAGTGTCTTTATCCGGCAGGCATTTTAATTAGATTTTACTCTTCATCAATGCATTTTAAAAAACACCATTCCCAATCCTTGAGATGCACTCCTAAGCACTTGTATGGAGATTTTACGTACTAACGTGCATATCAAATAAAAAATTAGTCTCCTGGTTGAACTGTAAAGAAAATGGCTATATATTTCATGAGCGTGTAGAATAAATAACTCAATCTACAAGACTATTGGTAGCCCTACCTCTCTTCCTCTCAAATTCATTTACATTTTGAAATAATTGTTTGAGTTGAGGTCTGCCTATCAGACAATATTTGTATACCTGCAAGAAATAATTTAAGACTACTTTTCTCATGATTGTGGAATATGTTATGATGCTCAAATTTGTTTGCAAAATATATCTTTTATCCATTCATTATTTTGTTAATTGTCTGGTCTACAAGTAGCATAAGTCTTCACTCAACAATTAAGCTTAGGAAAATGGTTTACAGATTATAAGAATGTTGGATTTATGCTCATGACCCTGGAAATCTGCATGCATATGATCAGAGGCGATGTCTCATGTATGTCGATCAGATAATTATGAATACAATCTTCAATAATATTACCCTTCTACATTTAAACCTGAAAACCTTATCCCTATGCCTGCCTATGTTTAAGAGGCATTCTGTTGTAATCATTGCCTTTCATTGCTAGCAAAAAATCCTTGTCTTTGCAGAAGATCAATCTTACATAAACCACAAGATGCCACAGAGTGGTGAACGTGTGCAATTGAAAAACACCATTTCAAACCAAACATAAAATTCCTGGTGGGGAGTGTGCTATCTAATGATTAATGATCTAATCACAGAGAGCTGAAACACACCACCAGATCCCACAGTTTGTGGCATTGTAGGCTTTGTTCATTACAAGAGGAAGAGAAACATATTATCTGCCAGCATACAGTTTGCTACAAGATCCAGATGAGGTACTGCTGTTTATTCAGAGACACAAGAGGGTCTGTAATGTCCTTTCTGCAAGCCAGTTAAGGAATATCAAATAAAAAAATAATATTTTATTATTTTACTTTTTTGGCACCCAGAAAGGAGGAAAAAATAATATTTAATCTTTGAATATTTGTGCCAAAATATTTTATATATTTTTATATTGCTTGGGCGGCCCCTTTTTGGAGGAATAAGGGTGATAAATAATAAAAATAAAAAAATAAAAAGCATAGTCATTTTGGACGCCCAAAAGGAGGGAAAATGAATTAAAAAAACAATTTTTAAATGCAAGTTTGGCACCTAGAGCTAGGTTGGCCAGATTGGGAGGCATAAGGAAGTTTGTATTTATACATGGTCAGTTGGAGTCATTTATCATCAACGAATATTTCACATCTGCTATTCTGCTCTGCACTTTGGCGAATTCTCTAAAGATGGAAACCCTTGGGAATTAAGGAGAAGTTGGACAAAACCCTAGCTTCTTCAAGGGAGGACTTCATGACAGATTCATATGTGCTTCAATGGAAATTGTTGATAGTTTTCATGTTCAATTTTGCATCAGCATTTAGGCATCTAAAGTGAAGGGGCGAATTGTGCATGTTGGGGGTTATACTTCAGATTTCTAGGGTGGCAAAACCCTAACAGCAGTCCAGCAGGTCAGTGCACCCCTTGGTAGGGTTTTAGTGTTGTTTCTTCATCATATAGTTGCATGTTTGTGGCTGGAGCAACTTCACCCAGCTAAGGATAGTTTTTGCATTGCATCATTGGGGTTTCTTCATGTTGTGGTGCACATTTGAGACCCATTTCCTTCTGTAAATTGCATTTAAATTATAGCGACAGACTAGAGATTGAATATCAGAAATATTGGCTCATAAAGATGGATTTTTTGTTAAACTATGTTGATGGATTTATACTGTTATGATCTGCTATAAGTTTGCCTATTGTTTGGATAAAAATATACTTTTGTTCATGCATAAATAAACTCAGAAAATTACATCAACAAACTAGGGTTTGTGCAGAAGTAAAAAATCAGAAATCTAAGGCATCATTTTATGTTTCAAAAATCAGTATATATGCATATATATTGTTTGGGATATTTCAGTGGTATTAGAGCCTCAATCCTGCCAACCTATGGTTCGATTGTGCAACTAAGTGAGGAAGAGGACGATGAAATTGCGGTCTCCAAAATTGCTAGATGGTATGAAAACTATCAAAAGAATAAGGCTCTTCTAACATACCAAGAATATGTAAGATTGATAGGAATGGCTATTCCTATGAGTGAGGAGAATATCAGAATCTTTGAGGCGTATTTAGGTGAACCTGAGAATATCAAGGATACAAAATTTTTTGATGGTTACTACATGAGGAAAAGGAAGGAAGATAAAGGTTATGCTAAGACTGACCCCTATGAGGAGGGATGGCAAGTTTATCATGAAAACCCTAAGGATAGTGAAGAGATAAGAAGAGAAAACTCCATAGAGGTTGACCAAGAAAAATTTGACCTCCTTTGCTCCAAGATTAATGAATTTGTTGATTGGTTAATTTGTAATCCTCGGAAGGAAATTTTTGGTGAGCACATGATGGGTCTAGGAGAATTGATTGAGTTTGGAAAAGACATTGAACTGGAGCCTGAGGTAAGGACTGATTTTCTGATGTATGACAGCAGTCCTTTCTCTTAACACTATCATGTAATGACAGCCAGAAAGATCAGCGTTAAGGTTCATGATTCTCATGGAAGAATTCATACTCGACTAACACTCGTTGGAGAGCATAAAGCAATGATGAGGTGGATGAAGACACCACAAAAAGGTATGATGATAATTCTGATTTTCTGATTTGGAACAGCAGTCTTTGGGTTTTGCTTAGTCTTGAGTTGGCAGCTCCTACTCATGAGGACGATAGTAAGAAGTCTTCTTCCCTTATCTTGCACATTCATGGGGAATCCTTCAAAGTTGGAGAGTTGATGGGTGTTCATAGTTCCATGAGGTACATTTATCTTTTCAATTTTGATACATATGGGAGGGTGATGATATGGGATCTAGGTGGTGGTATGCTTGTCATTGCTTGAGTACAAGCAATTTCGGGAAGGGAGGATTGTAATGTCCCTTCTGCAAGCCAGTTAAGGAAAATAAAATAAAAAAATAATATTTTATTATTTTGTTTTTTTGGCGTCCAGAAAGGAGGAAAAAATAATATTTAATCTTTGAATATTTGTGCCAAAATATTTTATATATTTTTATATTGCTTGGGCAGCCCCTTTTTGGAGGAATAAGGATGATAAATAATAAAAATATAAAATAAAAAGCAAAGTCATTTTGGGCACCCAAAAGGAGGGAAAATGAATTTAAAAACAATTTTTAAATGCAAGTTTGGCGCCTAGAACTAGGTCAGCCAGATTGGGAGGCATAAGGAGGTTTGTATTTATACAGGGTCAGTTGGAGTCATTTATCATCAGCGAATATTTCACATCTGCTATTTTGCTTTGCACTTTGGCGAATTCTCTAAGGATGGAAACCCTTGGGAATTAAAAAGAAGTTGGACGAAACCCTAGCTTCTTGAAGGGAGGTCTTCATGACGGAGTTTCATATGTGTTTCAATGTTGATAGTTGATAGTTTTCATGTTCAGTTTTGCATTAGCATTTAGGCATCTAAGTGAAGGGGCGAATTGTGGAAGTTGGAGGTTATATTTCAGATTTCTAGGGTGGCAAAACCCTAACAGCAGTCCAGCAAACCAGTACACCCCTTGGTAGGGTTTTAATGTTGTTTTTTCATCATATAGTTGCATGTTTGTGGCTGGAGCAACTTCACCCCTTGGTATACTTCAGATTTCTAGGGTGGCAAAACCCTAACAGCAGTCCAGCAAACCAGCACACCCCTTGGTAGGGTTTTAGTGTTGTTTCTTCATCATATAGTTGCATGTTTGTGGCTGGAACAACTTCACCCAGCTAAAGATAGTTTTTGCATTGCATCATTGGGGTTTCTTCATGTTGTGGCACATGTTTGAGGCCCATTTCTCTCTGTAAATTGCATTTAAATTATAGCAGCAGACTAGAGATTGAATATCAGAAATATTGGCTCATAATGATGGATTTTTTGTTAAACTCTGTTGATGGATTTATACTGTTATGATCTGCTATAAGTTTTCCTATTGTTTGGATGAAAATATACTGCTGTTCATGCATAAATAAACTCAGAAAATTACATCAGCAAACTAGGGTTTGTGCAGAAGTAAAAAATCAGAAAACTAAGGCATCATTTTAAGTTTCAAAAATCAGTATATATGCATATATATTATTTGGGATATTTCAGGGTCCTAGTTTGCTTTTCAGATATTCAAAACATAAGTGTATATTTCCACAGAACTTATGAATACATATGGCTATAAAGTTGGGATATCTGGAAAACAACCCTAACTTACTAGCATATAATATAAACCAGAAAATACGTGGTGTTGGATCACTAACATAAAGCCTGACCTTAACACTTACGATTCGTAAAACTAAAATCAAGCATTCTTATTGTAGCACCCTTAATGTGAAATTATTCAGTTCCATCAGCACCCTCCTCAAAGACAACTTTCAAATGTTCACCTATCCACATTATAATAAAGTGCTCTTTTCACATGTAAATGATAGTCATATCCACAAGTGGGTTCACCACCATCAACCAAGAAACTTTGGCAGCAGCTGCAATGCTATTAGTGGGTTCCCCACATCAACCAAGAAACTTTGACAGCAGCTGCAGTGCTATCTATTTATCTAGATAGATAATCTGGATACAAATTCCATCTTTATTCATTGAAAAATATCTTAACTATTGGCCTCCAATAGATCTAAATCTAGAGGCACTACAACAATCTGCCATCAATCCTCTTGGTCTAGAATTATGCCAAATACCACAACTTCACCACAATACCCTTCTTGTCTGGAAACTTCTCCATTATTCTCCTATCTGAATATCAGCTAAGAAGGCATAGCCAATCAGTATAAAAATAAAAAAAATATTATCAATTTATTATCACTAATGTCCCCCACCTCTCAAGAATCTCTCATTATCATCAATGGAAATCTTAGCCCATAATTTTTTTTATCTGAAGGTGTCCTACAATGTTTCACTTCCATTAAATAAGTTTTCATCCTCAAAGGAATTAATATTAGAGCTTTAGCATCTTTGTTATCAACTAGATGCCTACTTCTCACCTCTCAAGAGTATCTTTCAATATCATCAATGGAAATCCTACCCCACAATTTTTTTTATATTAATGTGTCCTACTATGTTTCACTCCCATTAAATGAGTTTTCACCCTCAAAGGAATTAACACTAGAGCTTTAGTATTTTGTTATTAACTAGACGCTTACTTCTCTGAGCTGTTCTATTAAAAAACATGCACTTATATAACTCAATATAATTGTTCCACTGACCAGCTTAAATTTAAAATTGACATCTTAGGAAAATCTTTGCATGTAATATTTTAGTTTATAATCTAAGTTGTTGGTCCTAGTATAGGGACGAGTACGGGAACAGATATGCAGGTACAACATTTTTTTCCTTGGGTACAGGTTCATAAGTATGTGTGTGTGTGTGTGTATACTAAAAAAATTTAAACCAGTAATCAATGGAGCCAACACACTGAACACATCTTTCATCATGCTGAACTCTCTCTCCTAAGGTCTAGCATTAAATCCATCAAAACAATTATCAACCCATTTTTGTCCCATCTTTTTTATCTACACCTTGAGCTGCTTGCATCAGTGTGCTTGAACCTTTGGATTACACTAGACACGTCCTCACCAGCAAGTACAGATGGTCTCAAATGAAATTAGGAGATGAGACAAAAGATAAATTTTGTTGCTCTTATATACAACCAACCCTAGGCCTCTCAACCTCACCAGTTGGTATGAAAGGAGTCTTCATTATTTTGTAGAGAAGCAACCTAAATGCTGCCAAGCTTGGCCATCCTGCACTTAATCATGCTAGGGATTTCCTCTCTGTGAAACCTCAAACCCCTGCAGTGGACCCTCCCACCTTGTCAACATTTATCACAAGCTAATTTGCAGGTATGTTCAGCTTAAGTGTGTGTGCCTGCTTGTGCACGATTTTCTCCCATTAACGCTATGATTTGAGCTACATCATCTACCTCAAGCACACCTCCTAAATCCTTGCCCAATTTTGCCTTGTTGGAATGTTCTTTTGCTTGTCCCCTCATCATGGAATATGATAGTTTCCTACAATCATCCCTAATAACTCCATTAATTGTTGGGCCTATACAGTTGGCTAGAACCGACAACTTCTCTCCTGCAACTCTTGGTAAGTCCCTCAATCTAGTCATTTCTTGAAGCCTTAATTTCTATAACATTACTATGCATAATCTTGATGTATCTGCATTGTCCAGTCAAGGTGTTGTTCATCATTTCATCACTTTCTGCTCCTTCCACATTGTTCTTTGTTGTCAAAGGACATCACCCATCAATCTCTTGCTTATTCCAATGCCATTGACTTAATGTACAGCACCCAAACTGCCCACCTCCATGCCAATTCTCAATATTCTCCTTCACTTTTGCTGCCTTCTAATGATTTTTCTTTCCTCAATTATATCACAGGCACCTTCATCCACCAGCTCTCGACCAAGTTAGTTGTACTCCCATGCATATTAATCGAACACTTAACTCTTGTTCATATTCCTTACCTGCTACCTGTTGTGACCTTTTCACACATCGCCCCATTGCAAATGGGGACCCCCTATTTTCACTTTTTGCCTTGGCGTCGCAACTGTTTATCACTTGTCTTTTACAATGAGGTCATCATTTTGAGAGATTCAAGTCAGTCTTTTGAGAGTCATCTGAGCCAAGTTGATAATCAATGCATAAACGTCATAGAAGTGCTCAGAAGGTCCAGGAGATGAGGATCACCTGTGCTTTGGGCCAATTCTGACACTTCCTAATTTTTAGGGAATCTGGTTTTTTGCTTTTTCGCTTTTTCATTTTTGGTATTTTTGGACCAAACGGGGTTCCCTATTTTTTAGGGATTTTGCTTTTTTCTATTTTTAAAAATTTCTATTTTTAGAAAGTCAACCCTGGTCAACGGGTCAACGTTTCCATCTTTAGAAACAAAAATCAACCAAAAAATTAAAAAATCATTGAAAAAATCTAGGTAAAATCGAAAAATCAAGCAAAAATCAGGAAAAGCATGAAAAAATCTGAGAAAATCAACCCAAAAGCATGGAAAAATCTGAAAAAATCAGTCAAAAATCATAAGAAAAATCACCAAAAAATCAACCCAGAGGCATGAAATTTATGATAAATTTTGCCTAAGTCTGGAGAAATTCGCCCTTGTCATGAAGAATGTCCAGCCATTAACAAAGTCAGCCCTATAAAGAAGGGAAGGTGAAGATGAAGAGTTCGCCATCAAGAGGGAATGTCAAGCCATTAGCAAGGAAGTCGGCCCTTAATTTGAGGGACGTGACATGAGAGCAAGGAAGTTGGCCCTTGTTTTGAGGGACATGGCGTGGAAGTTGTGAAGTTCGCCCTTGCCTTAGTGAGAAGATGGCATGAAGTTTTGGAAGTCGGCCCTTAATTTGAGGGACATGGCAAGGACCTCTTGAAGTCTGCCCAGCCTTAGATAAAACATGTCATGCATTCTCCAAAGTCCGCCCAAGCCTTGGCAAGACATTTGTGAAGTCCGCCCAACATGAGAAGGGGGAAAATTGAAAATTTTGGCTAAGTATTTGATGCCTTGGAAGGAAAATTCGAAATTTGTCTAAGTATGGAAGCCTAAGAAGAGGGAAAATGCAAAATTTGGCTAAGTATTTTGATGCTTTAGAAGGAGAAATTGCGAATTTTGGCTAAGTATGAGTGCGAAAGGCAAATGTCAAGGAGGATAAAAAGTCCGCCATGCCTTGATGGAAGATGGAAAGGAAGCTAGAAAAGTCCGCCATCAAGTGGAGATAAATGAGGGACATCCAAGCACATGTAAAGTCCGCCCTTGACTTGATAGAAGATGGCACAAAAGTCAGCAAGTCCGCCCCCAGCCAAGATAAAGAAATGGCAAGCCTAACCTAAAGTCTGCCATGCCATGTCTTGGCTAGGATAAAGTTCGCCCACCCATGAGATAGTGAAAAAAAGGTTGAGAAAGTTTGCCTAGCTTGCAAGAGGGTCCAAAATTTGACTAAGTATGGACGCCTTTGAGGGAGAAAACTAAAAATTTGGCTAAGTATTAATGCCTTGAGAAAGAAAATTCTACAAAAATGGCTAGGTATTGACACCATGGGAGTAAAAATTTATAAAAAAAAAAAAAATGGTTAAGTGTCAAAGGAGTAATGGAAAGCACATGTTGAAATCCGCCTAGACATCAATGAAATATGGCAAGAAAGTTGTGAACTCCGGCCTAGATATGGAAAAGACAACTCCAAAGTCCGCCCCAAGCTTGAGAATGGATGGCAAATACATAAGGAAGTCCGCCATGCCAAAAGCAACATGGAAAGATATTCATGGAGTTCACCATGGAAGTGAAAAGAAATTTGTCAAGTCCGCC
Source organism: Sequoia sempervirens (assembly GCA_007258455.2). NCBI lineage: Eukaryota > Viridiplantae > Streptophyta > Pinopsida > Cupressales > Cupressaceae > Sequoia > Sequoia sempervirens. The sequence goes on along the minus strand of VDFB02255286.1, from coordinate 278,229 downwards.
CAGCCTATCATGCCTTGGAAACAAATTCACAAAGTCCACCTTGGAGATATGGAAAATAGCACAAAGTTCTAGAAGTCTGACCTGATGTTGGAAAGGAAGAAGACAGAACATTTTGGAAGTCCGCCAAGGAGTGGAAATACATGAAGAAAGTCCGCCTTCAAGCTTGGAAAGAAAACTCCAAAGCCCGACCTTGGCAATAAGTCTTCAAAGATTGCCTAGACATCAAAGAGAACATGGAATAAAAGTTTCAAAGTCTGCCATGAAGATAAAGAAATTCCAAGTGTTAACAAAATGGATGGACGTCACAAGCAAGAAAAAGTCCGACTTACCTCCAGCAAGGAATGTCCAAACACAGGCAAAGTCCGGCATGGCCTAAGAAAGAAAAATGTCTAAGTATTAGTAAAGTCCGCCCAAGGAGAAGAAATTCAGAAAATTGACTAAGTGTTGGAAGGAAAACAAGGGGAATAAAGAGGAAAAGTAAAGAGGAAGTGGATAAAATCCTTGTCCAAGGATGGAATTTAACCTACATAGCCAGATTTAGAATTGAAGGCAAGTCCACGGGAAAAGTTCATTCGAGCATCGAGATGGCCAAAATCTTGGCTAAATGTTGAATAATTCGCGTGAAGGTGTTACAAAATGAACTTGAATAGCCAAAATTTGGCTAAGTATGGGAAATACTTCACAGAGAAAATTCCAAGAACAGAGGCATTCTTCTCCAAATTCAAGGCACTTGAAACAATATTCGGACATCTTGAAGGGATTTCATCTACAATCCCAGACCTGTTGAAGCAATCAAGGCATCTTCTTGAGGGATTTCATCTCCTGAAGAATTAAAAACAAGCTTCCAATCAGAATCAGATGGTGACAAGAAGGGTGTTCCAAACAAATTTTCTTACTTAGACAATTTCTTGATTGGATAATTCAGAGAGGGAATCCAAAGGAATAACATCAACCCAGTTCAAGCAAGAGGAATTTCAAAGCAACCAACTTCAAGTCCAAACATCTACTCCAAGGAGAGACTTCTAGACCTCAAAGATTCCAGTACAGGCAAGAAGAAGAAATCAAAGTCTCAAAGCGAATCCAAGATCAAGGCTAGGAAGGAACAAGCACAAAGGACAGAGTCATCAGCAAGGAAAATATTCTAAGGCAAGCGCGTGGAAGAAAAACGAAGCAACCAAGGAAGGCATCCAGCACGTTGTGGTGGCGCCTCGTCATCTTTCAACCAATCAAATTCTTCCAAATCAACATGCAACAACTTTCTATTTTATTGTTGGTTTATATTTAGCAAAAGGACAAGTGTCCTCAAATGAAATTTTCTCATTGGTTGAAAGTGACAAACCCTAATTAGGGTTTTATTTTGTAATCTCGGTCATTGATCCGAAATCAATCTTGGCCACTGAATTGTAATTGGGGAGCCTATAAATTGAGCTCGCCCGTCATTTGTAAAGTGTGGAGACAGTGTATGAAATTGTTGCATTCAAACTATTTCCGACAATAAAAGCTCTTATGCATGATTTGCTTTGAATCACTTTTATTGTCAAGTAGTAAGCAAGGTTGCATAACTTCTTCTACCATAGATTAGAATTAGATTACAATTAAGTAGAATTTTCTTTGAATGTTTGTTAAGTGAATGCGAGATTGATCGTATAGATTAAATGGTGAAATATTGCTCATACTTTCTTCAGATGGATGATTTTCATTCGATGCGTAAAGTTAGCCTAAGCTTGTGATTGTGGATGCTTAACTTCAGTCTTATTCGAGGCTTGAAAATTATAATCACACCCTTTGAAGATTGCACCCACTTTGCGTAGTTGTCCCAGGGAGGCGAAACAAAGCGTGGTTACTCCTTTCACTTGATCTTTACTATCTCTTGAATTCCTAGGCATAGAATAGATCTAAACCCTTATCTTTTTGCCTTTTTTTAGATCCAAACTGAAAGTCCTAACCGAAGAAGCATTTAATGTCAAATCTGTCTAAGTCCTGAACTTGTGAAGAAATAGCCTAGCATAAGTCCCTTTGTGTATTACCAACATATCACAACGCCCATTGAGCTTATCCACATGTCATGACCTGACAAAAGAAACCTTGGAATCGCCATATGATCTTCTCGCAATCTTAGCATACGCGGTGATTTTTCAAGAGAGGATAGAGTGTCTTTGGAAGAGCAAATAAAGTGTGAGGCAACTTAGGCAAGCCAATCTTCTAGGAGTTTTCTTCCTAAGGAAGATGACTCTTCACTACTCCCATTTGCCACCCTCCCTACATCAAAGGCATATCGAACAAACTTTCAAAATTCTTACCATTAAAGGACTTAAATGTGCCTTCATACCCTACACTACAATGAGAAGCCTTACTACTACTAGCAAAGATGCTAGAGACCTCCTTAATTCTGATGTCTATAAGATCGATTTTTCTCATGCGGTACTCCCTACATTGGTGAACCTAGTTGCTCCATTAGTGCTAACATTAAGGAGCATAGTATCAATATTAAGCATGAGCTAGTTAAGAAATACACCCTTGCAAAACACTCTTCCACCACCAAACACCACATTCAAATTGGAGTCTACTCAAGTCTTTTTGAATGAAGAAAATTAATTTAAAACAAAACTTCAAGAGACAATAGTAATTGGAAAACACCTAATCAACCTCAATTGTGATGATGATTGGAGCTTAAGTTTCTCTTGGCAGCCTTTGTTACATTCCCTTAGACTCAATCCCTCCACTCCTTAATCCCCCATTCCATTTTTCTCTTGAATCCCTTGCGTCCTTCCATTTCACTATCTCCCTTTTCTCTCTTCTCCCCCTCCCATCACCTCTTATTTATTTGCCTTCCCCCCCTTTCCTTCTCCTTTTCTATCCACCACCCTTTTCCAAATCTTCTCAACTTCTTTATCATCATCTCCTTTTGCACTTGCCATTTTCTTATTGCCCCCTCTATTAAATTTGAATATTGGCTGCCCCGTAGGTTACTTTCTTTTCCATGTTACTTAGCTATTTTCTTATTTGTGGTACTTCTTTTGTTATGTTCCTTTATTAGTTTATTGGTTTCAATTTAAGTAATATTTATTTGTGCTTTTTATAAAGGTATTATATCTTAGCTTTTCTTTATATATATTAATTTGTCATCATTTCCTCATTTGTTGTGTTTTTATCCTTCTATTTTTAGGATTAGATTATTTTATTATTTTATTATTTTCTTGTCTCTAGCCTTTTCTTTTGATTTGGCTTATTCATTTTATTGCATTTCCTTTCTTCTCTCAAATTTGTTGATATTAGTTACCTTTTTCCATTTGTTTCCTAGGTTTCTCTTCTTTAAAATACTTCATTTTGAAGTCTTTATTAATATATATTTATTATCATTCCTCTTTTTTAATATCAATAATTTATTTCTAATATCCTTATTACTATCTCTATCAACTTTTTAATCCCCACGTCTTTTGCTTTGGCTTATTCCCTTTCTTGTATATCCTCTCCTCTCTAATTTTGTTGATATTAGTTATTCCATTACTTTTTTTTGTTTGCTAGGTTTCTCTTTCTTTAAATACTTCATTTTAAGGTCTATTAACATTATTTTTATTATTATTCCTCCTTTTTAATATCAATAGTTTATTCCTAATATTCTTATGTTATCTCTATTAATTTGGGTGGCCATCCACACACTAAGAGCCAAAAACCATACCACTCAAGCCAACCATCAATGGCCCAACATGATAAGTCTAAGAGTCACTTAGATATTAATATTACATCACAACTTAGATGTATATGTTAGAAGTCCACAATAGAAGTCCACGAGTCACCACTTAGAAATCCACTTTAGATCTCCCTTCAAGAATTTGAACTTGAATTTCCACAATGAGAACCTAATGCTTTCATCAATTGAGCTTAATCCATTTTGTTGGACTTTGTAATACATCATAGTTTAATATATAGTTTAGATTAAATAAATAATAAATAAGGTTAGTTTATAGTTTATATAAATAAAACAAAAGTTGGTTGTTAGGAAGTTATTCCCGTAAGTTAGTTTGGTATGGGATTATAAGGCTATAACAGCCAATGCACAACAATGTTAAATCAATTCAGAAATTATCATATATGTTTTTCTGTGTGATATCTTGCTGTGCAATTATGGTTTAATCAAGCATCTTTGTGTGTAGGCTCGCCATTTCAATATGGTATTAGAACAATTATCTTTCTTGTGGCTGTGAAGAATGGAGATTTGTTGAGGCATTTTAGAAGTTGCAGATTACAGTCACAGTAAAACTGCAATAACTTTGTCATTTCTTAATGGAATTTAAAAAACTATTCTGGAAAGTTGGTGAAGAGGGGAACATAACCCAAAAAAGCTTTGAAGATATTCTTAGTAGTTCGTGAGCAGTTTAAGCAGAAGTCCGGCATGTGAGTGAGAATGGTGAGCAATGTCATTAAAGGGAAAATGAAGAATTGGCTGCCAATACTATCTGCAGTTTTTTTTTAAATTAAAAGCCATCCATGTTACACTTGATAGAGATTTCAAACTCAGATGCTTGTGCTATCAGAGAGCCTAATGATGGATTGAATGTGCAAAACACTACAATGTAAATACATTTTTATTGGAGGATGGAGGACATTTATCATTTTGAGTTAGCTTCTCACTCAGAGATGATACGCTGCATGAGAAGCAACACCAATTTCTTCTTGAGTCCCTTCATGGAGCAAGGGGGCGCATGACAGTTTTGTTTTGATTTGCAGATAATTGAGTATGTCTCGATCTACAAATTCGGTGAGTGCTACCTATGGATAATTGAGTTTGTCTCAATCCATAGTTTTGCAGGTGTGTACTTATGGATAATTGAGTTAGTCTTGATCCACAAATGGAGGTGTGTTATTATGGATAATTGAGTTAGTTTCAATTCACAGTTGGTTGGTGGTTTTGTTATTGTGGATAATTGAGTGAGTCTCAATTCACAGTTGGTTGGTGCTTTTTATTGTGGATAATGGAGTTTGTCTCATTCACAGGAGAAATGTACTTGTGGATAATGGAGTATGTCTCGATTCACAAGTATTTTGCAGGTTTGACAATCAAGAGATCTGCTGATTTTTTCAATTTGGTGTTTCTCAGGTGAGTGAGGAGAATCGGTGGAGATGCTTCATCAAAGTCTTCAAAAGGGCTGTTGCGTTCAATCCTTGCAGTGTTTCACCCTTTGTTTGGATTGACGTATGAGAGGGGGAATGTTGGAGTTAGTATTACATCATAGTTTATTATATAGTTTAGATTAAATAAATAATAAATAAGGTTACTTTATAGTTTATATAAATAGAACAAAAGTTGGTTTTTGGGAAGTTATTCCTATAAGTTAGTTTGGTATGGAATTCTAAGGCTATAATAGCCAATGCACAACAATGTAAAATCAATTCAGAAACTATCATATATACTTTTTTGTGTGATATCTTGCTATGCAATTATGGTTTAAAACTTTAATCAATCGTCTTTGTGTGTGTGCTCCTCATTTCAATACCTTCGACTAATCCTAATATATCATTAATACTAATACTAATAATTTGTTTAGACTTGCAATATTATTATTAATAGTTATTGTCTTATGATATCACTTTTTCCTAGCATTGTTATTTTGTTAATTCTTAACTTGTCTTGTTTCACATTCCATTTTCGTAACCTTCTCTTCCCTTTCTATTTAAGAAACTAAATCTGCAAAACTTTTATATTTTCCTATTCTTGATGATGGATCATGAGTGTGAACCAAACTGTTCATTCAAAAATCTTTATAGAGTTATTACCAGAAGCTCTTCCAAACTTCATTTCATGGAATTTGGAAATCTCATGTCTTTAATTCTATATTCTATGCAATGTTCCAAGATGGGTTTGTATTTCCTAAGCTTTAAGATTTTATCAGGTGTTTTTTCTGATCCAGTTTCCAACACTAAGATTTATATTCTACAATTCTTCACTAAAACAAAATTAAAACTTCTTTAAGTTTGGATCCTCAACAAATCAGATCTTCCCCTTTTCGGATTTTTTGTCACAAAAAAAGTGCAAGCAAAAAACAAAAGATTTAAACAAATAATGTTATGTTCCTGCAACAGATTAGACCTTCCCATTTTAATAGTTTCTTTGTCACACAAAAGCACAAATCAAAATGAATGAACATTGTTGTGCATTGACTATTATAGCCTTATAATACCCAATGCGCAACTCAAAATGAATGAACAATGATGAACAAGCTCTCCTTCTTTAGCACAATCTTCTGATAATAGTTTTATTCCCATGGGGGGAAAAGGATGAATATAAACCACCTTACCCAGCCTTTCCACCAGCCAACTGGCCTCTAGATCTGCCACCATATTCCTTGCTCTTTATATATGCTGGTATGAGATCTCAAAAATATCAATTTCCATTTTAATTTTCTGAATGATACTGTTTATTTGTCAAAGCCCCTTTATGATTGCTTGAATTAGTAGTGTCAAGTCCCCTTCCACCTCAAGTTTCCACCTTAAGTTTTCCTTGGTCGGCCATATTCCTTCAATATAAGAGCCATTGTTTTTGCCTTATATGTAATAAATGCCAACTGGATAGAGAATATTTACAGGTGTTGTCCCCCATCATCTCTATAGATCCCTCCCACTACAACTAACATTGGATTTCATTTTACAGATCCATCAAAATTGAGCTTAACCCATCTTTAGGATGTCTCTTTCAAACATCTTTAGGCTTTTTCAACCTATTCCCACCAAACTCATTATCAGATAGCATTACTGCCACTTAATTCTTCAACCCTTTGTTGTTGTTATTTCTTACAAACTACAGTTTAAGAAAGGCCATACATTTGAAAATGAACATACAAGCTACACAAGCAAAATGTTTTAAGGGGAATAGTCTTTAGTTGTACAGTCCAGACACTCTAAATGGCAAACAAATAGGACAGTAAATGCATCCCCATGCAATTCTGTATAGGCAGAAAAGGGAATTATGTCATAACAAACTTACTGCATCCATTCAGGCCATTTGGCATTTCTAATTTATAAGTAAAACCAAACCTTAAATATTGGTGTTCCTTACTAACCTTGGGGCATATAACATTCTTCCTATGAAAACTTTTACTAAGAATAAACACTTAATCTAGGGAGATCACGGTTAAGTAGTTTTCCTTCTAGGTCAACTAGCCACTAGAATATAATAACAACGAGAGAACAAGTTCATGAAGCACAAACCATAAAAATGGATAGAATTACAATGTAAAACATCTCATACCAAACAGATCAAATTCACCACCGCTGGTTGTAAGTGATCCTGTGGACACATTGGGTTGGGGAATTTCAGACCACTCACTAGCATTTTATTCTTGTGGACTGCTATGCCTTGACAATTAAAAATAGATGAGGCATGTTGTAAGTCTCTGCCATAAGCCTAGAAGAAACTCTCCTTAGACATGGTAGCTTAGTTAAAGGAAATGACTGCATTCTTTATGCAGTGCAGCCCATCTAGGGAAATTTTCTCTAAAGCGGAGTTTCTAAAAAATGTAACTCTTGGCGATTATCATCCAGTACTACAAAGACTTTTAACTTGTTTTCCAACAAAAGGAAATGAAAATTAATGCCCAGAAAAAGCAAGGAATGAATAATCAATAATACCTCTTCCATTACAGTATCCTCATTTTTCTCTACTGGGTTGTCAGTGCTCTCCGTTGGGTTTCCCACACTTTCAGTAGGATTCTCAGGAGTCTCCATTGGATGATCAGTATCAATTTTCTCAGTGACCTCAACTGCCTTCTCAGCACTTTGATTTTCAATCTCCGGAATTTTGGTTTGATCCTCCATAGTGTTTTCAACAGGTTCAGTCTTACTGGGCTCTATTTTCATGTCATCATCAGAGATTTTCAAATCTGCAGGTAACTGGCCAGACTTCAAGGCCTGTATGTAGAAAAAATATGTAAGAATAAAAACACAGCACATCAAAAATGGTTATATATATATCAAAAGATGAAGAATGAGATGTTATGCAATACTCATCACTAGATGATGGCAGAAAACTACTAACAGATCTTTTGGAAAAAATCCTACACACAAAGAGCAACCTCCCAAAAACACTATTCAATGAGAAAATAATCAATTACTTTTTCATCTAAAAGATGGATGTCAATTAAGTACCTTTTCAAGCCTAGCAACTTCTTCAAGCGTTTGAGAGTTCGCAATTGCAGCCTGCAATCAAACCCCATCAATAACTTCAAATGATAAACATCTTATATAATGACCAACTATCATTGACTCTTCTTGAGTGGATGTGCTATTGTTATTCCAAAAACAATAAACACCATAAGCAAGAGCTCTATCGCATGTTTGAGTTATACTATAGTCTGACAACCATTCCCATACTACAGTTGATTTGCTTCAATATTAACATAAATACTATGCTCAAAGACCATGAGAGCTCTATAGCATGTTTTGAACTATGCTTTTAAAAATTAAATTCTATAGCTATTAAAGTAATGAATAGCTACTACAAGCTTAAGACCAAACATGCATCCAAAAGTTAAATAGTACAAACTGTATCCAAGGAAAATAAGAAATTCACTTAAAACGTCAACAGAACCCTCAATAACAATGACACGTAAAATATATCTAAAGTGCCAAAAAGTGACTTATCATTAGAAATCTTTTCATGGGACTCCCAAAATTCCACTAAGATTGTCATTAAACAAAAATACAACTATAATAAATCAACACTGAAATCAGCAAAAATGCCATCAACCAGAACATGGCCCACTGACAATTTTTATAGATGCATCTGATATTCGAAAAAATATTTAATGCTCAATACCTTTTAGGAGCTCAAAAATATAGATGAAATACACACAAAATGCAACAACTTACTAAAATGTATAGCATGGCTGGAAACGCACCTTGATAGCTAAGATTTGCTCTGGTGTAGGAGGAACGGCTTTTGGTGCCTGATGTTCACTTGTTGCCTCTGTCACCATGGGAACCTCACCAGGAGTAAATGTTTTTACTGGTTCTCTCTTAGCATCCTCCTCAGCTTCCTTTGATGCAAAGAACTTTTCGGCTTCCAGCCTCTCCTGCTCTCAACAGACCATCAATGTCAGCCAATGAAGTAAAAGGAGAGAATATTTCTGATAGTTTTGTGGTTCATCAAATACTAAAACAGAGGCCGCCAGAACATAACGGCCCACACCTTCACATGCCAAATGCTCCACCACCATCAAAGTTCAAACCATCTTGTGGCAGTAGTGCAATACCTGCAAACGATTCCATTTGTAGCTGCAATTAAGCTCTCTCACGAAGCTCTCATGAGAAATCTAACCTTGCTTCATTCAGGCTTCCTTTAAGTTACATATAAAACAGCAAGCAAATATGTATTCCTATGAAAGACGAGAGAAGAGGCAGCTTATTTTCCTTCCTAGAAGAAATATAAGTTATATAACCAACAAAGCAGAACTGTTTAATAATGTAGGTTGAATGTATTCATCAAACACAAAAGAATAAAATCATAATAAAATGAGACAGGCTGACTCATTGAAGAGCGGTCAAAGGAAAACTGGGAAAAGCAGTGACAGGTGGATTCGTTAGAAACCCAGGAAACAGTGATTTTCAAATTTACTTATAGACTGGGATCATCAAAAAGTAATGATGCTCAATAACCCTCGCCATCCTTAACAAGGTAAAGTACAAATAGTCCACGTCGAATATAGTGTTATTAATTCTATCCTAGACAAAAAAATAAAATGTATCTAGGTTGGACTAAAGTCTTATACTTGAAGAAATTTAGACACTCAAGCTGATGCATCAGCAAATAAGGGGATAAGGTTAAAAAATTGTCATGTATGGCAATTGACCTGTAGCTACAGACCATAACTCTGATGTATTCTTGTTCCTGCCCAGCCTGCAGGTTTGATGGCAAACTAAAAGTTAATAATTTGTCTTGGATTCCAAATGTGCCCCGTCATTTCTCTAACTAACCCCACTCAATGCATGCACTCCCACATCCACTAATAGTGTAATAAAATCTCAGAAAGATCGTACTATGATTTATACTCGGAGATTCAAAACTATAGACAATTCCTCCATTTCTTCCTACCCAGCAAACTGAAAAGAGATATAGCCTGTAAAAAGGAACATGTTAGCATGAAAAGTAGAAATCCTATCACCAGCAAAGTAGAAAAGCCTGGAGGAGATTTAGGTTAGCATTCAAAGCTGAGGACTGACAGATGGCTATAATATCATCCGAGGCTGCAATAACTCATCTCTACTCATGAGCTTGAAAGCCAGAATTGAAGATCAGAAGTACAGGAGTCTAACTAATTTAATCCGACTTCATTTTGTACCATGGCCCATTAGCTATTAAGTCAGTACAAAGTACATGACAATTTCAGTCTTCTGAGCATTTCAAAAAATAACTATAAGCTATCCGAAAATTCTGTCTGTTGTTTACATTCCTGACATTGTTTGACTATTCACAATTCCTGTGAAGTTGAAACCAACCTTATGTCTACATTGTGAATCCATCACAGAACAGAAAAAAAAAGCCATTTTTCTTGTGAAATTTTGAATATTTTATTTTCCAAGTTTACCAAATGACAAATTCAGTTAATATTTGGCTTATCAAGCCCCATAATTTTCCTTAATCGCAGGTGCAATGAACACTAAAAATGTTAATATATATGAAACATGCCCATGACCATTAGAAATTCACTACAAAATCACTTTAAACTTTAAAGATAAAGTATACACTAGCCAGAAAGAAAGAAATTATATTCATGTTTACAGTAGGCAAAATAGGTCAATGGGACTCAGAAATACAGCTTAAGGCACCAATTTAAGTTTTCATGATGTCCTATGTAGAATGCTCTACGATAAGAGACCTTGGTTGGATGACCCAAGGGGGCACAAAAAGTGTTGCACCAAAATTTTGTTTGATGCTCCCTTAACAATGATGTTCAATGACTATCCACCACCTAAGCTACCATTGAAGAAGGAAAAGGAATTGGTGAAGTACATCTAAAAATGAGACCCCGCCTGGAAGTGAGAAGTGGGTTGACCTAGCATAAGTGCATGCAGAGGTATTGCATGTGGAAGTGCACACTCATTAATCTGTCATCAACTGTGCAAAAATCTATGGAGTCAAAAGGGTGTCTAATGCCTACGATACCAAAGACAAGCTGAAAGAATGAGATGATCAACCCAGTGTCCCCCGGGGTCCCCTATAAAGCCTCCACTTGAAGTTGATAACCTCCTTCAAAAAAGAGACCAAGCACCATTGATCTAAGACTTGAAAGTAGGTAGTGAGACATCCAAGCCTCTCTTAAAAGAAAATCTATCTCCCTCACATGTCATGGTGTATACGACATCTAGAAATAAAGCATCACTCCATCCCTACCTCATGGAGGGGGCAAAACGGAAAGATCTTGTCCTCGCATGAGATGTGATGATCCATCTCAATCCAAAGCTAGTGGGAGTATACTCTTGGTTGCCCAATGACAGTAAAAGGAGATGATGCCATTTGCGATTTACAAGAAATGTATGACTTGGGATGGAGATGTTGAGGAGGGGTGGCAAACTAGATATACCACTAGTAGATATCATCTTTGACGACCCAAATGATTACCGCCTTTGAGGGAAGAAAGAGAGGAGCAGCATGAAAGGAATAGAGGAAAAGAGGGAGACAATTGAGAGATGTAATGTCCCCTTTTTCATGAGCAATGGAGTTTAGAGGAATTAGCCTTTTCCTGATCCTCGTAGGCTAATGGCACGCGATAAGAGGGTCGTTTGGCAAATACCCAGTTGATTGGTTGGCTCATTTCGTGACTTCATGAAGGTTTTCCTAGTATCATCATAGATATTTCTATTTATGGAAACCTTTATTTTATAATGTTATATTGCACTTTATTAGTGAAATTATATTTTATATTATTATAAAGTGCAATAATAAAATAATATTATAATATTCCTTCTAGAAGGTGACTTGGGAAAGTTCTAGGAGGCCAACCTATTGAGGAAAAAGAATAAATAGACATGAGGAGCTCATTGTCTATCATCCAGGAATTGATGTTTGTTTGATGTAATTATTTAGTGAAAAAGCCAGCTAGGGTTTCAGCCATTGGAGGACCTTTGGGGACGAAAACCCTTATTGGTTACGCAATTTTGAGGCTATGAGATATCAGCTGAATTACTGCTGATTGTGGGCTTTACTTCAGAAGTCCAATCTTGTGCTTGATAGTGGAGATTATTTGAGTACAATAGCTGATGTATTATTGTACTTGACTTGCAACAGCTAATGTATTGTTGCATTTGATTCAGCAGCTGATGTATTGCTGAGATTGATTATTTTGAGCAAATTTGTGAAGAATCGACATAGAGTTGTTTGCATATCTTCTTGGCATCATTTTTTGCATCACATCTAGGCATCGAATTGTCATTCTTGCATTGGAAGAAGGTCTGATATCTTACTTCAGACATTGTTATCAGCATATAGGAGGTACGATTTTGCATATATCTTCTTCATTTGGCATTGACTCTCCAAGAAGGTTGCAGCACTAGATTCTATAGTGAATGGAGATGATGTTTCATGCATTTTGAAGGTGATTTGCAGCATCTACAATTTATTTAGAAGTCTGATATACTGCTGCTGGGGCATCATTGGAAACATATTTTTGTTCATATCTTCACTTAGAGGTGTCCTTTGCTTCTGAGTATTGTTGCATTCAATTGCTATCGACAAGACAATCATTTCAAGGACAAATTCGAGGAGCTTATAGGCTGTATTTATTTTTCTAAAATATTGTCAAGCAAGAACAAGGGCGGCAGCTTGAGCAATTCAACTTGGGCTTGGAGAATATCATTTGAACTTGTTGTTGATTGCTACTTCATCTTTCATCCAAGGCGCTTCTTGAGGCCAGGCTCTTCGCATTTCTATCAGCTTCTAGCATTGCATTTAGCATAGTTATATTTGCAGTTGTAGGTGTGCATTATACCAGCATTATCATATTTTGAAATTAATGTAAATGCCAAGAGTCTTGGCCAATTTGTATGAGCATTGTATGGGATTATTATATTGCAATAAGGAGATACAAATTTGCTGGTTACATATAGTTGTCATTGAAGCTTTGTAATGTCATTGTACTCAGCTTATTAGCATGCATGCCAAATGTTTGACAAAATGTCAATTGGCTGTAGGTGCATATTTTGCATATAGAAATCATATAAATGCATTGTAAAAGATAGAAATAAGTCATTGATGCATTCAGAATATAGTTTAGACATTGTAGTATTGATTTTCAAGCATTTGGAGTACTTTGATACCTTCTTCAAGGAAATACATCAGACTGAAATTCTGTACCAGCAAGATCAGACTTTGCATTTGAATTGTTTGACAATATTCCTTGGGTGCAAAACTTCATTTTTCACATCTATATCAGCAAGGAATATTACAAGAGAGATGGAAACAAACTGAAAAGAGTGAAGCCCCAATGTCATTGACATCTAGTGGTAAGAAAAGAGGCAATCCTCTCAAAGTACAAGGTGCTAAGTAGAGGGTATCTCATTATTAGGATTAAGGTGCCATCCACCTTGTAAATCCTATGTCATGGTTCCAACATCCTTGGAAAATGTCTCTAAGCACTTAGGGTGTATTGGGAAAAAAATTGTAATATTAATTCTCACCATTGTTTGTAATATATTCACGAGGGGTGATGGGTTCCGCTAGCAGCGATAAAGGTGACTTCTTGACATAAATATTTAATATTGTTTTTCCCACATGTGGATGCTTAGAATGGGGTGATAAAAGATAAGGAAAAGGATAAATGAGTGACTGTTGGGATTCTTCAAGTGGGTGCTTGGAATGAGGCAACATGCGTCTCTCGGTATTTTATAATTTATTGCATTTAATGTAATGCTTATCCCCCAAGTTTGGGCGCCCAAGTTTGGAGGGAAAGTATTGGAGCCAAAACCGATGTCTTTTTGCATTCTGAGGAGGTAATCCAAGGGTTGGGGATGTTTGGAATGAAGGGTCATCTTTGAGCGCCATGTTTAATGCATTAGATGCCTTCACAAGTGTTTAAATTCAGCCTCTTGGATGTAGAAAATATGAGCAACAGTTGACTGTAGAGTTTCATTGCAGGAACAAGGACAGGGTGAGGCATAAGGATGTTGATCACAGGTGCACAGGTGCTGCCATGTTGGAGGCAAAGAGGAGAATGGAAGTAGTTGTATTGTAATCTCATTAGTTTGAAGATAATGATACTTGGCCTCTCTTCTTGGTGGAGTTTTTTCCCACAAGGGTTTCTCCATGTAAATCCTCTATTATGTGATGCTCTTGTGTTGCTGATTTGTGCCTCATTGCTTCTATCTTATGGTGATATTATTCTTTATATATTGTTGTTATAAATTCACATAAGGTAGTGTTTATAAGCAAGTTATGTTGGCTGATTTTTGGAATCATAAAGAAGATGGATCTAATCATGGTAATTCCATATTAAGGCAACTTAAATTTCAGATTTGCACATAAGTTTCATATTTTTATGTTGTTGTAGTCCAAGCCTTGAATCTCATCCATTGAAGTCATATTTGGATAGAGATTGAACTTCCCAACAATTATTGTTAGAGCCTGTTTATTTCTCATCACTCATATGCCCAAAAGCAAAATCACTCAAGGATAAGAGTCTATCAATGTGGAAAGTGAGCCTAAAAAGGCACTTGAGCCATGGAGGACATGCACCAAACTCAGCTCGAAGAATGCACTAAGGGACCATCTGCTTAAATTGAATCATATGTTGCAACACAAGAGTTCATACCCTTTCAATTTAAGCATAACCCTTGCAAAGGTGAATCTAAGATGAAAGCCTTAGACTAAAGTAAGATTCATTGAACTTAAAAAACCAATGTAATGTCCCCTTATTAAAATTAGGCTAGCTTGACCTCGAAACATAAAATGCACAAGTTAGGATAAGGGATTTTGTATTTACCAACCAATTAACTTGTAAATGAAACTTGCCTTTAGGACCTGCACACATCATGCATAACGAACAAATACCACACAGATCCTTGATCATAGTTAGATTAGATAATTCAGGTTGTACATATTAAGAATAAGACAAATGCATTACTATCCTAGTGTATTTAAATGAAAACATCACATTCTTATATAACCTATTACTATGTATTGAATAGATTTTCGCCCTTCACTCTTTCCTAACCCCAGTGAAGGATGGTAGAATTATTGTGCCAAGGCACGTGAACAGTCTCCAAGTGTACTCCCTCAAGGTTTCCTACCTATCTTGGGACCATCCATCAAGTGACCGAATTACCCCGCCTCCCCTCCACAAACTCCCTATCCTCAATTGGGTATTTGCGAAAGTGAGTATGCTCAAAAATCCATTCTTATATCAAAGAATCATAATTGCTAATAAGGTTCAATAATTGCTGCAAGCATCATTATTGGATAATCGTAAATAATATATATATGTTCTATATAAATATGTGTATACCCTCATCTCCAATTGACTTCAATTTATATCACTATTTCTAATAAATATTTATATACCAATATGTATAAATTCTATATAAAGATCTATATGTATATTATTATTCCTACTTGATTTACAATAATTTCATTGCATGAATATATGTATATATAATTGCAGATCGTAGTGATAATAAAGCCTACCACAGAAATAATAATTATAAGTAACAAAATATAATAACTATGATAGAATAATATTCACCAATAGCTAAAATATAGAATTACATTCAATCACTATAATAGAGCATACCACAACCTGTATAAATCTGAATATGCCTCCTATTACGGATCCGGTGTTTCCTTTAGTTCAGAATATATTCTTATATTCTTTCTTTATTTCCCCTCATCCGTCAATGCTTTCCTCTTCTCATATATTCTCCCTTTTATATCTCCCTCACCTTGGAGAAGAGACTCGATTGACATGGAGGATTGTGTGTTTTGGAAGGTTGTGACTTTCTCTTTATTGAAACCATTCCATGATTAATGAATCGCTGCCTTTGCTAATTTAATTAACAATAATTTAGAAGATTTATGTATCTTATTTAATCACTGGTCTAACACAACATGATTATCATTTTCCATATCTTAGGAAAGCTTATCTTTATGTTATTGGTAGTTGCTGCCTTTGTGAGCATTATCGATGGCTTGTCTTTATTGCTGTTGTGTATATTTTATACCAATATTTTATATTATATGTTTCTTATTAAAATATATTTATTATTATTATTATTCTTATATACATTTTAATATTTATAATATTATATTATGATGATTATTGTTATAATAATATTTAAATTGTTAGTATTTATTTGGTTAATATTTATAATATTATATTATGATTATAATTATAGTAATATTAAGTTGTTAATATTTGTAAATACGTAATTTGTCATTTATTTTATTTACTTGCATCTAAACACTTAGTTGTTTTAATGTTCTATTTTGGGGATATGACAACCAAATAGTTATATGATGTTGTGATCTTTGTGATCTCAATTGGCTCCCCTTTGTAGGAGAACTAAAACTTGGAAAGAGGACCCCTAGTAGTGTTCAAGACCATAACCATAGTTTTATTAAGATTCATTGTAAGCTATTTAAGTTTGCATAATCGTGCAAGAACAAGTTGGTTTTGCCAACCCTTGGGGGGTGAGAGAGGACATCATTGGTAAAAGATAAGTATAATACTCGAGACCTGATGTAACAAACATATGTCTTCAACATGAGTGTGTAATTGAAAGAAACCCTTGAGACCATCAATGTAATGACCAAAATCAGAGATACAATGGGGAGTTCAAAACTAACCAACTACCATCTCATAAATCTCCTAATAGTGGTACTAAGGGAGCCCAAAATGCAATAATCACATAACCTCTAAAGAACAGGTGTTTCAAAACAAAGTCAAAGGCCTTCTGAAAGTTAACAAAACAGCAGAGGACTTTAAAATACTACCAGCGAGCCTCCTCTACATTAACTTAGAATGTGAAGATGTGATCAATAGTCTTAAAATCTCTCCTAAAACCTTCTCATACCTCCAAATTATGAGAAAGCTTCACATCTAGAACAATGGCATAAGCTTGGCAAAGGAATGCCCAATCATGGTAGGCCAATAATCACTCAGGTCTGAGTGAACACCCAATTAATGGATGGGGTTGATGTCGAAAACCCAATGAAAAGCTCAGCCAAAGGAGAGACAACTGAATCTTCCTATTTGAGGAACTCGGGCCTGCAACCAATCAGCAGCTTTCGGCGTACTCAGCTTCAAAAGGGCGCTTGTAACATCACCTAGAGAGAATAAACAACTAGAGTGGAGAGGAGAAGGCTGATTTGAAATGTCATAAAGATAGATGGCATAAGAAACCCAGGTGCAGGGGTCAATCTTGCAACAGAAATTAATGTGTCTAAGACCAGCAGAAAAAATTTTACATAACAAAACTGAATAGAAATTTATAGAGTGGCATGATATAAATTGAAGTATAGGCATGCAACCTGAGGATGTGCATATGCCATTTGTAAGATATGATTAAAATACTCAATTTTAGAGATCTATATCAGTGCGATTGATAAAAAATTATTGGAATGAGTTCAAAAATTGAACATTCTACCAAACTTATTCAAAAAATGGGTATTAAATTGTTGCATTCTGTTTAATTTTCCTAGCTTAATTATTAATTTATTATATTAATTGTGTATTAGCAAACAATTAAGCAAAGATGGTTTGATTATGTTAAGTGTGCTTTGAAGCACAAGTAAAAATGATTATGATGTTGATGACTAATTATATGTTTTGTTTCCATAAGTGGTCAGGAAAAGTTGACACTCTCTGAGGTTGGAGAGAGTATCATTGAAGGGAAAGTTCTAGCAGTGAAGGTAACCTGTCATGATGGAATTAACACACATGCACTTAAGACTCGTGGAGTTGAGTTGAATATGTGTGAATAAGATTGGAAATAGCAAGTTCCTATATTTGAATAATTTCATTATTTTGTGAATGATGTTATATATATTCTTAATATATTTTTTCCTAAGAATAAAATCTCTTTATATAAATCTACGATAATTAAATAATCTAGAGAGTCATGTCGACATTGTGTCATGAACCAAACTTAGCACAAGAGTGTGCTGCTAGTTGATGTGTAATTGTATTCTGGCATTCCGTCAAAATGAGCCCAAACTAAATGGGAATTGGCATAGTAATACAAAATAACATTTTATTTAATTATTATTATAATAAGGTAATGAAATTGTTAATAAATAAATAACATTATAGTTAACATTAAAACTATTATAGTAAAAAAAAAATATTATATTATAGAAATATATAGAGAGAAATTATAGAAATTATGATTGCTATCCTAAATATAATAAATACTTGAGTATATGTATATATTTTTTTCAAATTCTATATCCATTCATATTTGTATCATACATCTTGAAAATATGCCATATATTTATATTCGTTCCATGCATCTCTCAATTTAGACATTGGATAAAGTGCCATTTATAGTTGCCAAATGTCAAACAGGAATGGACAGCATTTAAAATACCCTTGCTTATAAAAAAGAACTAAGTAAATCTCAATTCAGTGAAAAAGGTGTTACAGCTGTAATATGGGTATTGGTAGTATTGGCAATAACATGATTGCCAAGGCTATGTACAATCAAGTTTATGGTGATTTTGACAGAGCTTCCTTGCTGCTGCTGTAGACTCTACAGGCCTCACAGCTGCTCTTGTGAAAAAAAATTTAACTAATATTTAAACTACCTATTACAACTATAAGCACAAAGAAACACGTTTCAAACAGCTTCATGCCATGGTTGTTCATAACTATGCTACGTGCTAGCTCGTTGAATTTGTTTTTCATGTGCTATGCCTTGTGTCATTGGAACTAACTAGCACATGGCTGATTGTTACCACGCATGTAATTTTTAATCATATCTATAAGATATTTCAAGCAGGTTTTTTTTCCAATTTTATTTTTTATTCTTATCCTGCATCTGGCTACCGATACAGAACACAAAACATTGGCATAATGAACTTTACTCATAGCATTTTCAACTATCTAAGGGTACAGAGATATTCTGCAGCAGGAACTAGACTGCCATGACATGATATCTGGTGCAAGCATTTGTTTCAAATCTCAAAGGAATTGAAAAGAAACCAGCTATTCTACAAACATATGCAAATGTGGTGCTCAAAAGTCACAAGAACTGCCAATTCTATGTTAGCATCCCTAAAACTGACAATATTCATGCATCTGGCTAGCGATCGGGAACACAAAATCCCAACATAATGAGCTTCACTCGTGCCATTTTCAACTATCTAAGGGTACAGAGATGTTCTGCAGCAGCAACTAGTCTGCCATGACATGACATCTGGTGCAAGCCTTCGTTTGAAATCTCAAAGGAGTTGGTAAGAAACCAGTTATTCTACAAGCATATGCAAATGTGGTGCTCAAAAGTCACAAGAACTGCCAATTCTGTGTTAGCATCCCTAAAACTGGCAATATTTGATGAAATGCACTTGCATTTTGTTGAATAATATAGTCAGAATTCGTATGCATTAAGGTGAAGGACCAGGTTGTTTATTTTCTTATATCAGTCAGATATAATGATTGCATGCCTTGCCAACTGCCAAATCAACCAATGAACGAAGCTCAGGATATCATAGTCCCAGAATTTGATTTTATCTTTTTCTATTAGCATGGAGAACCTCCCATCTCAGCTATTGCTGTATTGCAACTCAACGGTTTAAGGATTCATAGTACACTGCCTATGGGTTTCATAGCTTTGTTAGGTTGTTTAAGTTGTGTTGATGCTGCTGTATTTCCTATCTATTTTTCATGAATCCCTCTCTTTTTGTTTTCAATAAACATATGTAGTTTTTCCTACAATCGGCTTTTACTGCACTGTTTCTTGTTTATTTTTCAAACTGTCAATGATGTTATTCTGTTCCACTGCATTTGCCATTTGATTCCCCACTATCTTGTGTATTTTACTGCTTGTAGAATGAACAAAAAATACAAGAAACTACCATACAATAATACCTCTTAATAGGTCCATTTCCATGACTTGCCAACACTAGCGCATCAGCATTGAAGTCTTTTTGGCATTGCAGAGGTCCCTGCATCTCCAATCACCACTAAGAGGATGGAGTTAACTCAACCCAACCTAGCATTCAGTTTTGTATCTTTCCAATTACGCATTGGGCCATTTTTATTTATATATATTACATAATAAAGGAAGAACTAAACTTGTATTATAGGCATCCATCCAATCGGGAAGCGACCTGCTTCGAATCCCTTTGTTCACATTCCATGTCCACATTGATGAACACATATTCTCCAACTTTAAGCTCTCAGATGAGGGCATATGGTGTGTTGATCCACTGCAATAATTTTCAAAGATCTAATTTTTCTTTCTAATTTAATAAAAGGGTGAATTCATTTTAATTCTAAAAGATCTACAAGAGAAACAATCAATTTCAGTTCTGTATCTGGATGATTTCCAAATCTGAGCTGCAGCTTCAAGTTTAATAACATACTACATTTGGATGGAGCATAAAGGTCCTCATCTGGGCTGTAAAACATAAATGGAAAGGTCTATGATAAGTGTCATGGGAGAATTATGTATCAATCTCAGACCTATCTATAAAATTAAAACTTAAGAAACTATCATAGACTGTTATAGATACAATATTCCGTAGTCATGATAATGAAAGCAAATGATGGTAAAACCTTGTGAGAGTTTTATATCAGTAAGACTTAGTAAATAGTGTGAAGGAAAGAACTATTGTTCTAATAGAACTTAAGTGGAATGTATTGCAGAGAAAATTGCTTGCATGTGCTTAAGAGTTCGGCAAAATGCTTTTTGGGTTTTGTTCTTTGCTCTCTCACCTTTCAAAAACATATTGAAGTTTTAAGTTTGGCTTAGTAACGTGAAAGTTATGATTGCTTAAATGCTGTCCTATCACTAAAATCTGTAGATTGGAAGTTATGAATTGATTTATATGATGTAGGTACACAAATGTAATGGTTAATATCATTATTTGAGAGTACATTATCATGAATATGGACGAATTTATTCATTAGCCTTTTATTGGATTCTAAGGAAAGGTTCTAGACTTGAGAATCAACAAATAAGGAAGTAAGACCTTAGGTTCCTAAATCACCTAATAGTGAGAGGATTTAGGGAATACGTTGGATATGGAGTAGCTTGCTAGGCATACTATTCAGTAGATGTTATTGCCTTAGAATTAAATTATTGAACTAATATCAATATGGGCTTTGTCTTCTAGGTATTTTTTATCCTTCTTGTAGAATGTCAAGATATTATAGGAAGATGATCGAATCATTCAATGTTATAAACATTGACTATCATTGATTACATTCACAAGTACATTGTTTGGATTGATTTACATTCTCTTCAATAATGCATGTGATCAAGGGAAATGTTACATGAGCATTTAGGAATGCTAGCTTGTCAAGGATTTATGTAGTGCCTTAGATTCCATCATGCATGTTGGCACATATTGCTAGATCCTTTATGATGGGTCAACCTTCTCCAATGGAGTAGCACAAGGAAGCGTAATGCTTTGTGGCAAGGTGGATATCACCTCAATAATGCTCTCTCTCTTCTTCTCTATCTCTTACAGATTTTGAGTATGGCTTCAAGATGTGTGAACCTATATCTATAATGAAAATAGTATGAGTTTTGTAATCATGTTCAGTATTGTAAAGGATTTTCTACTATATATAATATGGGTCGTAACATTTTATATATGTTCAGAAAAACAATTGTCAAATGTTTGACTTTTTGACTATGAGTAACCATTATGTTTACTTTATTCATTAACTTCCATATTTTAAAAGTGAATAAATGAGTGGATGTTACATAAATTATTAATCCAATTCTCAACGCAATTAATTCTAAACAATCAATACAGATACTCAACTACTCTGATAATTAGAACATGAATATAAGATATAGCGATACTTGGAATTAGAATGTCACAATGCAAAATCATTAAACTGAAGTTACTTCTTTAACTCACCTTTTGCTTTATCTTTCTGAAGTCAAGTAGTCGCAGCTTCTTCAGCCTGTTTATAGCATAAAAGCGATAGTTTGGCTTCTTTGTAACAATATTATCCAGAAGGCTAAGTGTCTGCAAATTCTTAAGTGTTGCAAGCGGATCAAGATCAACCAAGTTCACAAGGCGGTTATTTGTAAGAACCAGCGTATGGAGTTTTGGCAAAAACTCTGCACATTAGATCAACATATATGCATTTGTATTTACAAAGGAAAGACATAAAATGGTGCTATGAACTGAGCTCACTATAATGATTGTTGACATAAACACAAAAGTAATATTCGCAAGAAACAAAATATACATCACCTCCAACATTGGGGTTGATGCGAGCAATACGGTTGTTGTTTATTAATAATGTTGTCAGCCTCTTCAGATATGGAAAATTTTCCAGCTTGACAATTTCATTGTCTGAAATATCTATGCTGTCAAATTGGTCCTAAAAGTGATAAAATAGATCAAAAATTTCAGAAATCTTGATATTCCAAAAGCAAAAAAGTGATAAATTTATCAAGCAAAGGTCCAAACTAAATACAATATATTCAATCAAATGTTTGGAAGAACCATCAACAAAAGGATTGAAACTCTGCTACCATAGAAAGAATGTAACTAACAACCAACTTGACAAAATCAATAAAGGCATTAGTGATTGAGTATGCTTGAATATCATGGCGTTATTATAACCCCAGCATCAACAAACTGTTCAGAATCTGTTCATTTGTTTTCTAAACCCTACATGAGGTGAATATGATTAGGCAAACTGAAACTTCAATGAAAATGATGCCATGCGATAACATATTAACTATCTAACAATGCTGTGAGAAAATGAATAGAATAAAAATTGCAGGAAACAAAGACAATGAGTAATAGAATACCCACAACAGTTAAAAAAGCATCAAACTTACAAAGACACCACTGCAAAAAGGAACTTCAGTACCCAATAATATTGTTAATTTGCTTTTGATACATACATCCAATAACCATTTGTCATTGGTCTTACTAGGTATTTAACTTGCCAGTGAGAAGTTGAACCCTCACCTTAATTTAAGGCATTGCTTTATCTCAATTCTTTATTAAGTGATTTATCACCTTTCCTCTAACTCTCACCTCATTTCTCAATGGAGGAACAAATTTAACTTCACCAGTTATATATGTTATACCATCCATGTAGAGAATTTACAGAAGGAATCACTTTTTAACCTATTTAATAATATTTTATGGAACCATTATGTGAGTAATTGTGTATTCTAACCTTCAAGATGATTTAGATTTATTCTTTTCATGCTCTTTAAAGCTTCACCTGAACTCATGAGGTTAGTCTTCCTCCACAAGTTAACCTAAGTTGGTTAACAAGGTTCATGACCACACTAGCAGTCTTGATCCAGGACTGAAAACAACAGATTTAAAGGTTGGGTCCCAACCACTAAGGAATAAGAACTAAGGTTCTAATCAGCTACAATCTGAATGCCAACTCTTGTAAAAGTGCCAAAGTGAGTCCAAAACAAATGAGGAAAAGTGCTAGGTATGCACTTTTCAACTCTACATTTTGCCCCCACTTTGACTTGCAAGTGAACTACCATGCAAAAAATGTAGACATGAAAAGTGCATCCTACTACAAATTATTAAGACCTACTTTTGTAATAAAGTCACTTTAGTGACTTAATTCAAATTAGTTTATTTTTATTATTAGTTTATTATTTTTAGATTATTTATCATGCATTTGTCATGCATTGTTTTTATCTTCACTCCAAAGTCTATATAAGGAGGTGTTCGTCATTGTAATCGTGGATTGAATCTAATAGAATATTTTTGTGTTCTATTTCGTTTCATAACATGGTATCAGAGCAGGTCACGTGAAAATATTTGCAACCTGAAAATCGCAAGCTGATTTTTATTGTTAAAAATTGTGGTCATTATTATGTGAAAAAAAAATAGTGAGATGTACCTTTTGTAGGCAGATTTTTGTAGCAAAATTGTGACCATTATTTTCATCTAGAAATCACAACTAAAACCAGGTTTAATTGTCGTGTTTGTTCCAAAAATTGCAGTTTCACTTTGTTGTAAAAGAAAATCGCTATTTTTTTTTTGTTATAAGAATCACAAGTTTGTTTTTTTAATCTAACAGCAAGGGTTCTTGGATGCACCAACAAACTATCCAAAATAACCAGAAATTTCAACGGGATTTATCAAATAAATAGCAAGGCACTATAGACAAATTTTTAAATCTTGTAATTCATGTAGGAAATGGTAATTAATTGATCTATTAAACAAGGAGAGGAATACTCCTCTAAATAATAGATTACAAGACAATGTTTCTAAAAATAAACAATCATGAGCTAAAGTGAAAACAAAAAGTTGCTAAAACTAACAAAAAGTAAACTAACAACTAAGATGACCATTAAATATTACAATATTACTTTAATACCCTTCCTTAATGGCCATTCTACTAACTACACCAAGTCTACCCATAATCTGTTGGTCTTTTGGCCATGAATGCATAAAAGGTAGACTCTTTTTGTTTAGTATGCTCTGCAACATGGGCCTTCTACTAAGACCCTTCCTAGTTGGATTTCTGATCAGCCAACCGCTTCCTACAATTATTCTTCATATGGCCAAGCTTACTACAATAGTGACATGTGATAGACTTTTTGGAGCTATCCTCTGATTTTCCTTGTCCTTTCCGCTAAGTGGACTTTCCTTTGCCATTGTCTTTGGCAGTAAACGCTTGTTCAACACTAGGAGTGTCATTGTTGCTCCCAAATTGCTTCTTCCACCTATCCTGCTACAAGATCTTGTTGCACTGGTCATCAACTTCAGGTCAACATTAGTAGAGGTAATGTTGAGAGTTTCAATGAAGTGCTCATAGGATTGTGGTAAGCTTTTCAACATGATGACCACCATATCCTCTTCTTTCATCTTGCAACCAATGGCCTCTAGTTGATCGCAAATGTCTTTGATCTTCATGAGATGATCTTACAAAGACATCTTGTCATCCATCATAACGGAGAACAACATATTTTTAAGGAAGAACGCTCTACCCTTGTTTGAGGTTTCATGAAGATCCTTCAAGTGTTTCCAAATCTCTGCAGTAGTCTTCCCAGATGGTATTTATGGAAGCATCTCATCAATGACTAATAACTTGAGAAACATAACCGCCTCTCAATTACTACCATCATATTTCTCCTAGTCCTTTCCAACAGTGGTGGGACGAGCGTTTCTACCCAGAACAATCGAATCTAGACACTAGTACTCGAAAATAGTGAGCATCCTTTGCTTCCAGGTCTTTTAGTTTTTACTGTTGAACCTCTGGCTACTTTCCAACATGATGTTGGTCAAAGACGCCATCTCTCCCATTTTCCAAAGACACGAGAAACAAGGTAAAAGAGTTGGACTACAAAAAATATGATTTTTCAATCAAACCCTAGGTGATCAGCTGGCATGAATCCTAAGGCAATCAGCTGTCCCAAATCCCACAATTTTTTTGAATCATCAAAAAAACAAAGGCTCAAAAACCCACAATTTTGTCCCAAAATCGAGAAAAAAATGAAGTTCTTCAATTTCAGCCACGAATTTTTGAAAAATCCGTTAAAAAAACAGTTCAAAGAAAACCCTTGCAAAAACCACATGAATTTGTTGTGCAAAAAAAATTCACCAAAAAACTAAAAAAAAACATGGCCTCGAGCAAAAACCCCTAGCGCAAATCGCAGGAACAACCCACAAAATCTTGCAGAGAATCGTCAACAACTAGGCATGATTTCTTCCAAAACAGTCACGATTTAGAAAATATCCGTGATTTTTCCAATCGCGAGCTGTAGGGAGGCCACGAAATCAGCAAAGAGATGCCTAGAAAACTCAGAAACGCCTTAAAACGCCCACAAATTGCAAGACAACTCATCAGGATTTGTTTGAGAAAAACAGCACCAAAAAACCCCCGACAAGGTCGCAATTCTGCAACAAAACGGGCCGCAATTTACATTGAAAGTCAACATGAATTTTCAAAAAAAGGATGCCACAATTTTGCCGCAAAAAACCCACAAATACTCATCAAGTAATATCCACGATTCCGTAAAACAGACCCACAAATTTTTCCTTGAAACAAATCTGTTATTTTTTAACAGTAGAAACCCTTGATTCTCAAAAATAAACCCATGACTTTTTATTAAAAATCGAACAAAAAACTTTTTAAAAATTTGGTAAAAAAAACATGAATTTTGTCACAAAAATTACCAAAACCTTTGATTCCTTAGAAAAAAGCCCTTGCAATTTTTAACAGTCAAGAAAACAAAACAAATTTTATTAAAAAATCGAGCAAAAACTTCTAAAAAAAATTTCCAAAAAATTTCTTAGGAAAAATCCACAAATTTTATTGCACAAAAAATTCACCAAAAAATAACCTTCGCTTTGATAACATGAAATGGTAATTAATTGATGTATTAAACAAGGAGAGGAATACTTCTTTAAATAATAGATTACAAGATGATGTTTCTAAAAAGAAACAATCGTGAACTAAAGCGAAAACAGAAAGTTACTAAAACTAACTGAAAGTAAACTAACAACTAACTAACAACTAAGATGACCATTAAATATTACAATATTACTTTAATAATATAAAAGTGTTTATCTCTTGTTTCCACAATGTGTAGATGTTTATGATGACTTATACATGATTCCTAACTTGATCAACGAACTGCAAATGTTTAGATTTTGTTCCTTCAACCTGCATTTATTCATGTAAAAGTGTTCATCTCTTGTTTCCACAATGTGCTGATGCTTATCATGACCTATATATGATTCCTAACTTAATCCGCAAACAGCAAATGTTTAGATCTTGTTCCTTCAACCTGCAATTGCTTCTCTCTTCATCCCAAGACCTGTAGAAGCTTATATCTTGTTTCCATGACCTGTAGTTGTTCATTCTTGCTCCCACAACCTGTATACGATGAATGTTACTTCCTTTAACCTACAAGCTTCATACTCTATTCCACATCTTGTAGATGTTAGTCATCTTCTTTAGGGTTAATGATTTAACTCTATTCTACATTGTCTTGATTTAACTTGTAGATGATTATATTTATTCATAGTAAATATCTCCACCATGTGCAGATCTTATTTGTAATGCTGTAGCTCTTTGTTCATCTTCTTTACCTTCACTCTACTAATAATGTTTTCTACGTGTAAATTAGTTTTGATTATTGTCTAGGCTTTATTGATCCATGGAATAGCCTTTTGGTGAAAGAATAGGTTCTCTATCTGTCTCTGCTCCTACCAACTTCATTGATTTACCTATGTATGAGAAGCTTAGATTGAAGTTCAACCAATCAAGTAACTAATGCTAGGTGACCTGAGCATAGCCAATAGATTGCCTTGTTGTGAAACAAATTAAATGGTTAAAATTGTTATAGTTTGTGATATCTTGGAAAAAAATCACGTTAAGTTTTGCAAACCAACAATACAAACATAGATTAGAAAACTTATTGCATTCAATTTTCTATTAAAATCTTTTAAATCTAAGGTGTTTAAGGGTTAAGATTTTACCATTAAAATGCATTTAAGCATATAAATTTGACAGGAAAATATAGAGTGTAAATAGGTCTTAAGAAATTGCTAGAAATAAGGATATGACAAATGGAAGTGTTGAATTTTAAATCATGTTGCAAATGGAATAAGAAATATGTTATTGAAGTACCTGTGGGAAGCTAAGTGGTTCAATTGCATTGATATATATTTCTTTCCTTTACGAATGGTAAATAACCAATTTATGCTATATAGTTGGTTACTTACATTGAATTGAAATTTGTCTTATTGTCAAGTCTATGGAATTGAATACAATAGGATTAATTATATTGTTTTATTATTATAATTGTATGGTTGCCACTTTAATTGATTCATAAGTTATAATTTATCAAAAAATCTTAGTCAATCTTGGATATGCCTATCAACTAGATAAGGTTTTTCACTTTGGAATAAATTGAAAGACAATCTTGCTATTCATATAGGCATGGTAAGATTTACATATAAATTTATACATTTGAAACATTAAAGTTTGATTAGGAATAATTCATAGTATAGTAAAGAAACTTGCAGAGGTAAATAGGTTTTCCTTCTATCATGTACTGCTTCTTATATTGTCTCATTATCAATTATAGTAGTTAAACGAATGGAATACTCTCATTGTTCATGTTGGAAGTTTGAGGAAGTTTGTCATTGATGATGTCATTTGGCAACATGAGCGTGGAAGGTGCATAATGATGTGCTGCAGTGTTATCATTGATGTCAACATTGTTGCGGATCATTTTGATTTGTTCTAGCAGGTTTTTGTAGTGTTAAGGAAGACATTTTTTCCAATTGATTTGGTCCAAAAATATCAGTTGTGCAGAAAATTGACTAAGTGTCAATTCTGTAAATACAGTGGTACTATGTGCCAGCTTTTGGGACCTCACCACTCCAAAAATAAAGATATCACTCTACACTTCTAACATCATTTTGTTGGATGTTAGATGTATCTAATTCCAAGACCTCATCATGTTTGGACAATTGGATTGAAAGTTATGAGTAATAGAGTTTTCCCCGGCAATTCATTGTTACTTTTTGTACAGTACAGTTGTGTGGGAGATTCCACACTTCTCCACGGATGAGTTTTTGACGATGCGCTTTTGACGATAAGTTGCCAAATGGCAGTAGAGCGTGGATTCTAGTTGGCATCGAATTTTGAGGTCCACATGTCGAGATGTGGATGCACAGTTGAAGGTCTTTGCTTTTAGGTCTTATGCGAAGCCGACCTAATATGTTTGAAAGTATGCAAAGGTTGAATAAGTGTTGCTATCTTATGTGGGATATATCATAGATCCATGCCGACCTATTTTAAGGTATTTTGAGTTTTGAATTGTGGCACATTGTGTGGATGAAAAGTTTTGGAGCCAACAAGGTATATTTTGAGTGTTACATCTAATTAGGCCGACCTAATTGTTGTTATACTTGATGCGGATATATAAGTTAGATTGTTTTTGGTGTTTTGATGCAAGATGAGTGACATGTGATAATATGATGCAAATTTGATCAGTGTAGTGCAAAGTTAAGTTGCAAATGCTAAGTTGAAGATCA
The DNA here is from genome assembly GCA_007258455.2 of Sequoia sempervirens. Taxonomy (NCBI): domain Eukaryota; kingdom Viridiplantae; phylum Streptophyta; class Pinopsida; order Cupressales; family Cupressaceae; genus Sequoia; species Sequoia sempervirens. The sequence goes on along the minus strand of VDFB02255286.1, from coordinate 249,020 downwards.
AAATTGTGAGAATGAAGAGCAAGGCAGAGTGTTGAATCAGAAATAGATAAGATTGTTATTATGCTTCAATGGAACTATATTCATGCATATGTTAGATGCAATTGTAACAATTCAAAATAGGTTGTGAACCGACGAAGAACTATCTAGAAAAACAAGACCCTAAAAAGGGTTGTGTACCCATTCATACAATTACATAAATATAGTTACAAACATAGCTACATATTTCATACCCTTGGTTCTCTAATATCTTGATCCAATGGATATAAGCTATGTAGGCAATCTTATAAATGATAGATATTCCCAATACTCATACAAAGGAGATTGTGAGGTTTTAAGTATAGACTTTTATAATTTTAACTCCAAACTAAAGGATTGCTAAGAAATAACAATTGTAACAATAGTCTCTTACACTCAAAAGAATACCTAGGGTGGATTAATCTTGTACTTGGTTGATAGTTTGAAACCTAAGGGAGAATGCAAGATCATTTGTTTTAATTTATGCGAACTTACAAAAACCACTAATCAGTGTGTTTCCTCTATGTGTTTGAATTTTTTCATTTTCTGAAACATAAATTACAACTTGTTAGATTATAAAAAAAAAATCAAGAATTTTAATATTCTATTTTGTTAATTTTCTAATATCCACAATTGGTAGTAAACCTTAAGGCCTAGTGTCTAAACCAAACACTCTGATATCACAAAGTAACAACCTCATTTGAATCTTAATAAACAAATTATTTTACTGAAAAAAAAAATCAATTTCTATAATAACTTATTTATCAATATTCTAATCAATCTACATAGTCAAGAATTGTCATTAACCATTCCAAGCTACAAACACTCTGATATCACATGTAACAACCTCATTTGAATCTTAATAAACAAAATCAATTATATAAATTTTACAAAAATTGATATTATTTTACTGAAAAAAAAAATCAATTTCTATAATAACTTATTTATCAATATTCTAATCAATCTACATAGTCAAGAATTGACATTAACCATTCCAAGCTATCTTGTCCAATATGTTTACTACTCCATTTAATAAAATAAATACAAGAATTAATAATAGAGATGACAATGCATCCCAAATACATGAGTAAACCACATCTTTATTCACACATAAAATTATTACAAAAAAAGACCAAAGATGGTCAACCAAGGATCGGAGTTGATTCAAGAAAAATCATACTACTCTCCTTGAAGATACACAATGTAATTAAAGGACCCAACGATTGCCAAGAAAAACACAACCGTCAACTAACTAACACACAATCAAATCCAGAAGCATTTTAAATTACACTTATAACTACCCAAAGCTGACAATCAATTAATACATAGTCAAATAACCAATTTTATCGAAGCATAATAATATTTACTATACACTGACTACACAATACGAGACAATCACTTATATAGCCGATTCGGATTTTTTGTCCAATACAAGACAACAATTACACAATCAATCCAAACTTTTCTATTCATTGAGTTAATTTGTCCATATGAGACTAACAATCTATGGTGATCAATACAATCCATGTTTCCATCCAATATGGGATGGTATTCAAATAGGCAAACGAACATATAAGGATAGGTATCTAAACAAATATGCTCCTACCAGAGAATTTGGCTCATCAAAACCAATCCAAGTCTTGAGTCACTTACAAAAGATTCGTGTTATGCCCATTATTTTGTAACAAGGATCTTAGTAAGTTCGCATTAATTTAAATAAATGATCTCGTACCCTCCCTCAAGTTTCAAACCTCCAACCAAGTACAAGACTAATCCACCCTAAGGATTCTTCTAAGTATCGAAGACTATCTTTACAATTTTATTTCTTAGTAATCCTTTAGTTTGGAGTTAAGATTAGAAAAATTTAGACTTAAAACTTCACAATGTCCTTTGTATTTAAGTACTAGGAACATCCTTTGTTTCTCAAACTACCTATATACCCTATTTCCATGAGATTCATATACTAAAGAACCAAGGATACCAAAAAAGTAGTTTTGTTTGAAACTATGTTTATATAATTGTACGAATGGGTACACCACCCTTTCTTAATTCTTGTTTCCCTAGACAATTCTTCGTCAAGTGCCACCCACTCAAGCAAACCAGAGACAGAAATCTAGATAACATCCATTTGCAAACACCAAAAAAAGGTATTGTAGTTTTAGTTGTAATAATTTTGAGTTTAACTATGGCGTAAGTCTTGCTCAAGGAAGATTTCTTTCACACTTAATCTTAAAAAAAATTGTTTTCGAGAAACGCTCATTGTTTTTTAATCGCCAAGATCCCTAGAAAGCAAGGTGAGAGCATACGACAAGTAAATATTTTGGTTTCAAATTTTAACAAGTATGATCAATCCATTGAAACCTAACTAAGGATTTGATCCCATTGTAGGGGTAATCCATAAGAACAAATATTGTATCAATATGTATAACAAGTGTTATCCTTCTCAAAAAGGAAACATAAAACAAAATTTTCATGGAGCAGCAAGAGGCAATTCAAGGCCACAGCAAGAGCAAGTGTCGTTTTCGAGGATGATAATGGCAAGCTTGTCAAAGATGGATCTTTCTTTTATGTCTAAAAACAAATAATAAAGCAGAAATACTGGTATTATGGGAAGGTTTGAAAATGGCAAAAGTGTTAGGACGTATATCATTAGAGGTCAAAGGGAACTCTCAAGTGATCATTAACCATTGTCTAAAAGGGAAAACTAATGATTGGAGGTTAAAATGTGTTTGAGAGGACTTTTAGCTGCTTCAAAATGAGTTTCAGAATATATTGTTTAAGCATTTGTTATAGGGAAAGTAATAAGTTTGATGATAAATTAGCAAATATTGGATTCGACAAACCCCTCTTTGTAGCCAGTGTGAGTGTAGACCCTAAGAAATGGCAAATCAAGGATACCATACTTTTGAACACCAATGGTTTATTCATCCTCCACTTCCTAAAATTCAATCAATGGAGGTTCATAAGTTTAAATTTGGTTTGTGCAAAATTATTTTAGCTGCAATGATGTACATTGAATTATAAAAAAGTGTGGGAATCTCTATTAAAATAATATTTAGTCTATTATTAATGGTCAATATTGTATTATTGTAAATTATTAGATTAGATTAGTTTATATTCTTTTCTTCGATATTGTTTCTATTTTAGAAACATATGTTTTGTAAATTCTATATGAAGAGCATTTCCCTCTTCACTCAATACATCGAAGATTTTAATCATTTCATGGTGTATCAGAGCTAGGCTAGGTTGAGCGGGAAAATAATATTTTTTTATTTTTTTCTCTCAAACTTCTCTAGCACTTCTTTGGTTGATAATTGTTTGAAGAGATTGTCTCATGAAGAATCGCTTGAGTTATTTTTCTAAAACCTGTCAAGTATCTTCATTTGATTTATTATGGCTCTTTCTGGGAGATAATCGTGTTCTTTAGAGAAATCACGTCTTTTCAGGGCGTATTTTTTTCAAGGAAAATCATGCATTTATTTCTAACTTTTTGCTTTTGTCTGTGCCGCTTTTTTGGTGATTTTTTTAGCGTTTGAGTACACACGACCTTCAACCTGGCTAATTTCTCAAAAATCGTGGTCGTCTTGTTTCTGGTTCTCCTTGCACGCATTTTTGAGGGGTTTCTCTGATCCAAGAGGATCCAGAAAACCTTAAAAAATGAAAGTTTTCAAATCTTGACGGAGATGGCCCCAGTGTCTAAAGCTCATTGATACGATCCTGACACAACTTAAATGACATCAAAAAGAGACCGTACGCAAAACTGTTAGTTTTAGTGATCAGATTAAATGCATAGAAAATTAATTCAAAATTAGACACAATAACACAGCAGATACCCTAGGAAAACCCTCCTCTTGATGGAGAAAAACCCAGCAACAATATATCACTTATATATTGAATCTCAACAAAGAAAGTCTCCTTTTACAATAGGCCAATATGAAAGCCAATATGAGCACCAAAGAAGGATGCAACACAGCCAACTCAAGACAATAATTTTCTGATACAGAATACAGCCACAATAGATATTGAACTACCTTGAAGACTTCACACTTGATGAAGGATAACCAATCTTAGACTAATAACTCGAACTTCTACTCTTCACTTGAACTCGCATATGAAGAACATGAACTAAATAAATGAATGATTACAAGGAAGTGAACCATCAAATATATATACAACATTTGAGAGAGGACGTGCCTCTTCAAATGTTCTCAAGTTGGCCTTCACCAAGAGTCGGCCACCAATAATAAATGATGCCTTTGTATGGAAGATCGCGCCTAGTAAAATCGTGTCTCATGGAGTATGGAAGTCGGCCTCAATAAACAAATCATAATCCTTCTTAACAAATGAAGTCGGCCTTAAATAAATTGCATCTTCTTAAGAATGCGTGCTTCTTCATAAAATCGCAACATATATATAAATTAGATAGTCAAAGACTATCATCTAATTTATTCGAATATGTAAGGAGATCGGCTGGAAGTCAAGACCGACGCTGGTATGAACATCAACAAAAACTTATGCTCAATCAAAGTTTGGCGGGGCTAGGGATTCCAAGTGCAAACCGTAAGCCCAAAAATTGATTGATCGTTGCCAATTCAGATGGAAATAGCACCAAGTCAAAGTGCTCGTCGAAACAATTTTGATGCCGCTTGGATCACGTTAAACGGAGTCCATATGAGCGAGATATGGCCAACTAAAGTTTGCATAAAAAAGAAGGGTTGACCAAGTACAGCTGTTGGCATCAGCATCGTACGGTGCTAACGTGGCGGGACAAGGTATCGTTGACATGGCCAATTCGAACCAATAGGAAATTGACACGTGTCACCTTGGGTTGTTGATTGTACAAACACTTGTGTATGTGGCCCAATCATGGCATGCCACGTGTCAAGAAGAGTACAAGAGAAAAAAAGTGTCACGTGGACCAATGAAATGGTGCCACGTGGACCAATGAAATGGTGCCACGTGGCACCTCTGTGATCTTCTCCGGTCACGAACTAGGTTGTTGAACTATTTGTTAAAAATGGAGTGGAAGGGAGTCAAACCCTTGACCTCCCCTCTACTATATATTCTCCCCACTACATGGGCTAGCGGGTTACTCGAATATGAAAGGGACCGATTTCTATTTAAGGAGGATTCAAAGATCGAGCAAGGTTAATGGGAAGGCCAGCGATTCGAACCGCCGACCTCCCCCTTCTAGCTATGCACTCCCGATTGCCACGGCAACGGCATCTTCGAAGGATATGAAGCCGGGTTCGATATTTATGAAAGAGTCTGCAATGATCCAAGGGTAAAGGGCTCGGGTTTAGCTCGAGACCCCCCCAATATAAAAGATTTTAAAAAAACCATAAAATAGCTCAAATTCATGTAAACCGTGAATTAAAAGATAAGCCCATAAAGATAGGGGACCTGAATTTAAGATTTTAAATTAGACTAAGGGCTTAATTTAGAAATATGGAAAATATTTGAAAATATTATTGTTTAAACCCCTAATTAGCATATGAACATGTATTTAAAGGGGGAATCTTGCTCTTGTAAAGACAAATTCTCGGGGGTGAAGAGAAAAAGAGTATTGCTCATTGGCCTTGGTTTTGGCTTGATGCCTTAAGCTTTTGTTCTCATGATTTGAGAGAAGTGAGTTGTATTTTTATTGCTTTGGAAGCATTGTAAAGACGAAAAAGAAGCTCGGCACGAACATGTTGCTAGAAGTTTTTGTCCGTGCGATGTGGAAGCAGGAAGAGCTTGAAGAGCCATAATCTTCCTCGAAAGCAGAATAAATTGTATTGCAGCTCAAAGACCACTGTAATGTAATCAATCTTTTCGCATCATAATAATGGCAAGTGGCAGTCACAATCGAGCAAGCCCAGAGATGTAGCCCGAACATTGGGTGAACTCCGTCATCAAATCGGTTCCCATCTCTTTCAACTCCTCTTGTTATGTCTTCATTTTCTTTTCTATTGTTTTGAATGTTCTTTAAGTTCATTAGCAAAACATTGTTAAGGGATTGTTTGCTCATATTCACATGCAAGTTTGTCAACGATCAACATATTAAAATTTGAATACATAAGTGAATCTAACAAAGTGTTAAGTGATTCTTAAGTGGGTATTTTCAGATCATTCTTACACGTGTTTTTTCTGCTAAGCAAACCTCTTGTCTCTCCCAACACATGATCTCAAACTAAGGTCTTGTTGTGACCTTTTCACACATCGCCCCATTCAGATGGGGACCCCCTTATTTTTTGCTCCGTTCCGGTCTTTTGGCTTGGGTTTTTCCTCGCTCTCTCGCTCTGTCTCTTTTCTGGTGTCCGTCTTTCGGGGGTTGTGTCGTCATTGAGCTTAAACGTGAAGATATTGGCCAATTCTAAAATTAGGGTTTCATCATTTTTGGTCAAGTCAAGGTCAAGTACGGCCAGTAAATTGAAAATTGAACTTAGCAATGTTGTCAGTAGACATCCAGTAGGCTTCCAGCCAAATTTCATCAGATTCCGAGATACTTACTATTTTTAGTAAGTCTGCAATCCTGGGCAATCTGTCAGCATTTTCGAGATTCCAATCATCACGCAGCATTCAGAGTACATCAGACTGCTTGCATGCCAAATTTGAGCAAAAGTGGACAACTTACTATTTTTAGCAGTCCGGCTTCCAGGGCAAATTTCAGGGTCCAGATGCAGAGACTTTCTTTGCATGTCTGGATATTCCTTCTGGGTTTTTCGAGACCTTCGCGATGATATAACATGCAAGACGAGGCGACCACTTTCAGGATTCAGCCTTCCGAGGCTATTTTTAGGGTTTGCATGTCGTTCTTTTCTTTGCATGTCGTGATTCCCCGATGGTTTTTCGAGCCGCTGATGGTGGTGTGACATGCAACAAGCGATTCTCAATTCGCTAGCGAACTTGCTATTTTAGCAGGTGTGTCCCGGCAGTTGCCACCCAGCAGTTCAAAATCACGAGCTGATCACAATGTTGTAGAAACGAAGGCAAACGGAGATCTTTTGATATGCATGCAATGCAAATTAGGGTTTCCAGCTTCGAAGCCTAAAAATAGGCATCAAAAGTTCAAAATCTCGAAACCGGATGTAAACCATCGCGACGCGATTCTTCGCCTATCCTCATTGCGAAATTTCAGGTCAAACGGAGCACTTACTATTTATAGTAAGTCAAATTGGAAACGTACTAAAAATAGTAAATCAGTTGCATGCGTCAGTGTCAGCAGTAAGGTCACGTGGTGAGGATCGCCTCATCCGAATTTCAACTCGATTGGAGCTTGGGAACTATCAGAATCAAGAGCTTACTATTTTTAGTAAGCCACCCTCAGAAACAGGCTATAAATAGCAGGGTTACTAAACGTTGCAGTGTCGACAGGTTGAAAAGGTTATGAAGAAGCTGTGTTTAAAATTTCAGGCCATTCCGAGCTTCAGAGGCGCGAATACGGAGAACTTACTATAAATAGCAGGGCACGATGCTGGCGAGGATGATAAAATTTTGTCTAAGTCTGGAGTCTCGTCCAGCAGGCAAGGCAAAATGCGCCCAACTCAGCTAGGGGCGTAGAAAATTTTTCAAGATGCAAGTTCATCCTTCACACAGGGCAAAATGCGCCCAAGGTAGAAAAAGTCAAAAGAAAGTCAACGAAATTTCATCCTGCTCAGGGGTCCAAATGCGCCCAAGATAAAAGAGGAAAAAGTTGAAAAAGTTTCTAAGTATGAGAAATCCGCCTCAGGGGTCAAAATGCGCCCATCCTTCACAAGCATGAAAATGCGCCCAACTTTCAAAGGAGTCAACAAGAAAGTCAAAGATTGTTCATCCTTCTCCAAGGCCAAAATGCGCCCAAACTGGGCCATGTCAAGACAAAACGTGGAAGGTGAAGAGTCACCCAAGGATGTTGGAGTGTTCATCCACCAGCAGGGGTGAAATGCGCCCAAGGTTGCAAGGGGTCAACAAAAGTCAAAGTTTTTATCCTTCATCACATGCAAAATGCGCCCAGCTTGCAAACTCGTCCTCCTCACCCTCCTAAATGCGCCCAAATGAGCTCACAGGAGGACAAAAACAAGAAGTTGAAAGGTCATCCTCCTCCTACAAGGAAATGCGCCCATGTTTGGAAGGTAAAAGGTGAATGAAGGTGGTAAGTAAGGTAAAAATGTTATCTAGGCGTGGTGAATTCAAGGTAAAATCCAAGGCGTTATCCTCCTCCATAGGCAAAATGCGCCCAAGGTGAGTGGGGCGTGATTTTTCTCCAAGTGTGATATGCGCCTAAGGTTATGGGTGTTGGAGATTTTTTTTCCTAAGGCGTTGGAAGTGGTAAGTGTTAGAAAATATTCCAAGGTGTGGAATAAAATGCTAGGTAAAGTGTGCGCCTAGAGCAAGGGAGTTATAAGGTGTTGGAAAATTTTTCAAAGGCATTTCAAGGAGTTGAAATATTTTTGAAGTGTGCTAGGCGCCTCAGGGAAAAAAATAAAATATTTGCTAAGTGTTGAAAATTCTCTAAGGCGTTGGACTTTTAATGAATATTTTCCAAGTGTGAGGTGATACGGGATGAAGTGAGAATAAAATGTGCAAGGCGTGCTGGGAATGGAGTTGATATAAAAAAAAAAAAAAATTTCTAAATGAGAATTCCTCTCCACTGGCGATCAACAAATTTTTTTCTAAGGCAAGATTTCAAAAATGCAAAGATGATTTTAAAATATTTCCTAAGGCAAATTTATTTTCCTTAGAAAATACGCCTAGAGCTCCAAGTTGATGAAATTTCTCAGAGCGCGAACAACTTTTCTCAGTGATGAAATCCAGAGATGATGATATTGCAAGGAGATTCAATTTTCTTCAAGAAGTCAGGGCAACACAAAGTGATCGCAGGCGAAGAACGAGTTTAAAATGATGGAAATGGTATTTTTCTAAGGTTCAAAATTCGAAAATTTAAATGAACCCGTTCGTTGGGTACCCATAGATTCGAGGTGTTCTAACGAAAATTTGCTTCTGGGTACTGGACGTTCGTGGTGATGAATGAATTTCTAAATCTTTCAAGCTTCGCCAACACTTTTTCAGTGAAGAATTTAATCAGTGCTTGAGTTATGAATTTTCCTAAGGGAGAATTTTAAATTTTCTAAGGCAAATTCAAATAAAATAAGTTTTCAAAATGAATTTTCTTCGAATGATGAATCTGAAAGGAGTTGCCTAGATAAGTTTGTTTAAATTCTTCAAGGATGAATTTTCCAAAGCAGATGATGAAGTTAAAAAGTTCGAATTCAAGTGACAGAGCTCCGGCTGGTGGATTCAAAAATGGTGAATTTAAATTTAATTTTCGAAACAAATTCAAAGGCGCCAGTCAAAGTCAAGTTTCTAGAAGAATAATATTCCCGACGACTTGAGACAAGTGTCAGAAGCACCAGAGAGGGAAAATTCGAATTCTTGAAGTGGAGTAGTGGAGTTTAATGGCACTGGCTAAAATTAACTTCTTCTAGAATTCGAATTTTAGCTATAAAATGGAGAAGCTTTTCACTCACTTTCACAACTGGAAAAGGCGAATTTGCTAAGGCAAAGTGAGCTTGGAGAGGTTTGAATTTTGCTGAGAGGTTGAACTTGTTGAAGAAGACGTCTTGAGGCTTGAGAGTTGCCATTTGAGGGACGTCCTTGCTGAGGTTGCTAGAGGCTTGAGGAAGGTACGCCATTGCTGACTAAGGAGGTGTTTGCTGCAATTTGAAGTTGCTTGAAAAGGTACGGCTTTGTAGCTGAAATTTGATTTGCTTGAATTATAGAAGCTTAAAAAGGTACGCCATTGCTGAAAGATTGAAAAGTACGGCCTTGCTGGCATTAAAGTTTGAAATCTGATTCGTTGAGCTTAGTTGAAGTTGCCTGTGGGATGCCTTGTATTGAGTTGAAATGTTGAGAACTCAAAAATACGAAAATGCTAGTTTGTGAGATTGCTAGTTGATAGTCTGAGGTGCAAAGTTAAGAAGTTCGCTATGTGCTGATTGCTGGTTTGAAGTGCAAGGATATAGAAGTTTAAAGATTGCTGATCGCTGATACAAAGTGGTTGAGGTTCAATTTGCTGATTGCTGGTTGAAGTAAAATCATCGGAGTTCACTGAGAAATCTGTTCTAAGTGTCGGAATTTGAACTTATTCAAGAGAAGAGGCTGAGGTTTGCAAACGTGGAAGATATTGCAGCCTCTGGAATTTAACTGCAGCCCCTATATCATGTCTTATTTTATTAAATCTGATTGCTGATGAAATGTCTGTTATGTTGCAGATGGCTGAAGCGAGGACAACCGGAAAGGACAATGGTGCCTCCAGACAGGCTATGATCAAGAAGCTGAGCAAGACGTTCATGCCGGAATCGAAGTTTATTTCAAAGTTGGGCAAGGTGACGGACACGAACCTGGGCTCTGTCAACCTGGAAACATTCAAGAACAGGCTATTTGGAATTGGAAGTCATCGGGCGTCGGTCACTTCGCACAACATCGTCCGAAGTGGGTTGTATGCAGCTGCTGGTTTTCCGCCAGCTATACAGTGTTCGGAGTTGATTATGGAGTGCGCCAACTGTTACGAGAAAGAACACCGGTCGATCACGTCACCAGATGGCCAAGTACTTGCCAATCTCACTCCGGCAGCCATTGGTGAAGCTTTTGGGATCCCGGTGCATAGAAACATGATCTACAAGTCCAGGGAGCGAGCGGAGCGTATGTATGCTTCTGCTTTTGAACGATGCATGGACACAATTAACACTCACTGGATGAGCACTCCGAAGCCTTCAAGAACGAAGTTGCCGAAACAGATCATAGCAGAGGACCTGAAGCAGGAATATTGTGATCTCATCATGTTGCTGAGCAGGGTTGGTGGATGCCCACAGTCTTACATTTTTGAGCCATGGATGTTTTATTACATCAACTTGGTGTTGGAGGGCAAGGATTATGTCAATTGGGCTGAGATGATCAGCGATAACATACATGAGCAGCTCCTGAGTTTGCGGAGGACAAAGACATTTTACATGAGTTCCTATCTCATTTACATGTTGGCACGGATGACGAGGTACAGGGGGATTTCTTACAAGGAACCCATCGGTTGTGGCTCTCACCAATTCAAAATTCATGAGGCGTGTACGCAGTTGCACCTTTCGAGCACAACCCATTACAAACGTGTCAATGATTCATTCACCATGTACATCACGAGGCTGCTTCAGGAGAGGTTACAGTGCAGAATCTCTAGAAATGCCCAGGAGCTAATTGAAAGGTATGGGTGCTGGTTTATACAATTTCCAAGATTTTCATACATTAGGCTGCAAGGATTTTCTTCATACCCTTATAGGCTGCCTAAGTACCCAACAGACAAAATAATAATGCTAGAGATAGCTAGACAGTTGCTGGATTTTGACAAAATCCAGAAGAAGAAGAAGAAAGGAGGGATAGAGTTTCCAGTTGTGATGGGCAACTCGGACGAGGTTTGTCCTTCGATACAGGCATGTAGAGAAGCTGAAAGTGAGCTTCAATTTTATCATTTCTCATATCACACTAGTAGACAACACTATGACCCGCACCATAACATCAACTGGGTGTTGTCAGAGGAATTCAAACACAAGGCTACCATTGAGGATTATTGGGCTGATGCAATTGATGAGATTGAAGTGAGAAAGAGGATGTTCTCTAGATTGCCGATTACTCTGATCAGGGAGTGTGAGGTAGTTCCGCTCCCACTGTGTTAATTTGGTGACATGGATGTTGTTCATCCGCATTATGTACCGCTTCGATACTCCACTTCCTCAACAGATTAGTCTGTTTCTCCGAGGCTGCCATCTTTGATAATTCTCTCTATCCCTGCTATGACATCTACCGTACTGGCCGATAGCGAAAGTGAGCGCATTGAAAGGTAGGTCAATTGCTTTGATTCTTACAACTTGATGGGAGATCACAGATCCACCACAGAAGGTAAAAAGAAACAGATCACAAGAGGACCCAGAGTCCGTGAAGAAAAGAATTAGTTCAAATTAACCTCCACGAAGTTACGCAAAACACTTTGAGACATCGCCTCCAAGGATACAAAGAGGTGTCTTTATTTGCCGCATCGTAGGGTTGCAAAGCGAATCGCACGGAGTAATGTGATGATATTCACTTCCACGAGGGAGCTCGACACAGAGTGCCAATGTAAATTGCTAGGTTGATCGCCAGATCGCCAGGATGATGAGGGATTCATTACCCACCCTCAATTTCAGCAAGGATAGAGGCGGCCATGAATGATGGCGAATTATGATGATATAGTGTCGTGACACTCTCGTACCACTTGAGGACGGCGAGCCTCGCCGTAATGAGGAAGAAGTGGAACAAAAGTTAGAGAAGTCGAGGTACGTGAGCAACCGCCTTTCGATATAATTATATGAGGTGCCTGATTGGCTTAGAGACAGAATGCGAAGAAGCCCGAGTGAGGAGATTGATCCAGCAGTTGAGATGGAAGAGTTTTTGAACCGGATCAGTGCTCCTCCACCGAAGAAGAAGGCAAGAAAATTTTCGAAGATCTCCACAGATGAGGATGGCACTCGCACCCTTCACGTAGCAGTCCCACGAGTCGAGTGTGACCGGAGTGAAGCAGCTCCTGAAAACTATGTGGTCACCACTCTTGATTTGGGACGCCCTACTGGTGCTCAGATTGTTGAGGAGTGTGATAACTCCTTCCTTGCCCTTAAGGATAGATTATTCAAGAAAGAAGGGAAATACAAGAAGTTGAAACGAGAACACAAGGCGTTAGTTGGATATGTTCAGCAGTTGTCTCGTTCTCGAGGGCAGGATGTACCAGTGATAGAGCCTCCAGCAGATATTCCTAGAGAGTCGATCAGCGGCTTGGTAGAATTGGGGAGGATGGCACAAGAGGCAGACAAATGGGTCACAGGGGTTCGTACGGAGACAGAGAAATTCATGGAGGACCTATCCTTTGCTTTTCAGCAGGCCTCTTCTATTTTGACACGGATGGACGCGGTGGATCATGCTTGGGGCGATGCCTCTATCTATCAGAGTAAGGTGATCCAGCGTCTTGAGGCGTTGAGGCATGTGCCACTGCAGTTGCTGATTGATGGAGGTGTCATTCAAGCGAATGACCGATATGATTTCTCTCGGTGGTATTCTTCGGCTATCACAGGGCGTGGCTTCGATCAGACAGTGATTCAGCCGATTCACAAGGCTATGGCCAATATCATAGATGGAGTTCGAATACCTTCGAGGCCATATTTGCTAGGCGGTGAATCCGAAGAAATAAGTTTTGATAATTTGAGGGGTTTGCTGGTTCCTTCTTCGCAGATGTTAAGACCTTCGTACAAGATGACTTTGAAAATACTGCTACATTCTCCACTTTGATCCCAGAACACGCAGGACTCATTGGCTGCCTGGAGAAAATCTTTACGAGGCACGAGCACTCAGTTACAGTGTTAGAGTTTCAGTTAGATTGTGTTCCATCTATTTCAGTTGAGGAGGTTGAGGCCGTACTTAGCAGATTTGTTGAGTTGGCAGTCAGAGAGAAGGCTAATGGGAACACACTACTGGACGAGGATCTTCTAGAAGACTGAGCATTTATTACATTTGCTATTTTGGGAGTGAGTGGGAATCTTTGATTCATTTAATGTACCACTCCCTATTCTGGCAGTTTTTAGGGTTAGGGCTGAGGTGGCACGATTCTGGCCACTCTATTAATTGTAACCCTAGCCGTCCTTTGGGACTTGGCTAGCTATAAAAGGGGAGTCCCCCTCATTTGTAAGGCATTAGAATTAGAAATTAGAGGTCAGAGATTAGATCAGAGCTAGAATTGAGATAGAGTTAGAGCTAGATTGTAGAGCATTTTTGCATAATTTGGAGAAGAGAGAAAGTTTTCCCTTTGAAAACTTTTGAAGAGACTGTTGTGTAACACATTTTGTGATAATAGATCTTTTCATTGATGATGGAATTTGTCTTGTCATGAAATGCTAGCAAGGTTTCTTCTTCCTTTCGTATCCAAGTAGATTAAATTCATGCAAGTAGCTTACTTTGGTGTGTGGTGTTTCATCGAGATAGCTTCATTTTATTCCATACCACTAGCGGCTTGTTGATGATAAGTCTGCCTTGCGTGGTCAACTGGACATTATCTTGTGCTTAACTTCGGTTATGGCTTACATACTTATATGCGTTGTTCTGATGGTGTACGTATGTTAAACTGTAACTTGAATACCTTTCGCTATCCCCTTTGAAGATTGCACCGATTTTGCTGAGGCTGTCCGACGGAGGCTAGGTGAAATCTGGTTGAAGTCTATTGAGACGAAGCCCCACATACCTTGCATTTAGAATAGAGTACAAATTTCTTAGGCCCTTTCCCTTTTACTTTCCGCATACTTCTTGTTAGTTTTAGAAAAGGATACACATTGCCAAATCATACACGTAAGAATCCCCTTCAAATTACATATCAACTGCTAACTGCGAGAAGTCTGAACAACTACGTAAGTCCCCTTGACATACCAGCAATATCACATCAAGCCAAACTGAGCCTATTCGCACTAAAGGAACCTTGGAGTTGAACGCACGAACTTTCTGGCAATCTTAGCGTGTGGAATACTTTGATCAAGAGAGAATAGAGCGTCCGTTGGGCGACTTTGTTCTGTGTTGGTGCGGTCTCAAAAACCACGTCAACAGGTCTCTGCAAATTTTTAGACACATCTTTTTTTGGACGATTTATCAAAAATCGTGACTGTCTTTTTATCTGGTTCTATGTGTGTCTTCTTCTTGTTGAGCACATCTTTTTGTCTCTATCTATTGCACATGTACTCTGCTTGTGAGTCCCTCTACTCTCAAATCCAAGTGTTCTCGGCCATCTCTAAATATGTCTTTCCTTGTGTCGGATTCATTCAAGAAACCTCAGTTTTTGCACCTTTTTCTATTCTGTCAGACTTTTGATACCTCTTTTCTGTCAAAATTTGCCTGTGCAAAACGGCCTCTTTATCTCACATCATGCTAAAGGGCAGTCAAAAATTCAACAGCCGCAACTACAACACCTGGAAGCAGCAAATGATGACCATTTTTTAGTATTGGTGCCTTGACCAAATTATTTTGAGCAACAAGACACGACCTACCATGGCTGATAAAGATAAGAAAATTTTGATGAGCAAAATCGAGAAATCGTGATGCTTATTAAATTGTCTATCACTAATGACCAGCTACCTCAGGTACCGTCTGGCAAATCAACGAAAGAAATTTGGGATCTTCTGAAAGATCTTCATGAAACATCCGACAAGAGCAGTGCATTCTTTTTGAAAAACATGTTTTCCATCATGATGGATGAGAAAACAACACTGCAAGCACACTTGACAAAAATCAAGGACATTCATGATTAGCTCGAGGCTATTGGTCGAAAAATGGAGGAAGATATGGTAGCCATCACTCTGAAGAGTCTACCAAAATCTTATTAGCACTTTATTGAGACACTCAACATTACCTCAGCTAATGTTGACTTGAAGTTTTCAGATCTATGCACCATACTTCTGCAATAGGATCATTGGAAACAACAGTTCGGTAGCGGTGCTATTTCATCCTCCACAGTGCAAGCATTTCTTGCCAAGATATTTCAAAAGAATAAGGGCAAGAATCAGCCCTCTCAACAGACCAGTCAAGCACAATCTCAAGATTCTTCCAAGAAGAAAAATGTTTAGTGTAACTATTGCCACAAGTATGGCCACATGAAGAAAGGTTGTTGGAAACGCTTGGCTTCTAAATAGAACAAGCAAGGAGAGTCTAAACCTAAAGCCCATGTTGCAAAGCACATTGAGCAAAAGGAGTCTATGTTCTATGCTTTTATGGCCAAGAGTCCAACAGATCTTGTTAAATCCTCTACTTGGTATATTGATTCAGGTGCATCTTGACACTTCACTCATCGTCGGGATTGGTTCATTAAGTACACACCATTCAGAGATTTTGTTATCTTTGGAGGAGGTGAGAAGTATACTATTGTCGGAAAGGGCAACGTGTAAATTCATTCTAGAGGGAGAAATTTAATTTTTCTCAATGTATACTTTGTACCTGGCATGGAGCTAAATTTACTTTCAGTTAGTTAGATCATAACTCACTCTCCTTAGCTAGATATTGTTTTCAGCATTCATGCTTGCAACATTGTTGATAGAGAGACTCGCACTACAATTGTTCAGGGACTTGAGGATATTGGTCTATATAGACTTGTTGATTCTCAAGAGCACACTATGGTAGCCAAGAGTACTTCCATTAGCAGCCTATGGGCACCTGAATATGCAATATCTCTCTCAACTATCTTGAGATGATCTGGTTGGTGGTCTACCTGTGATTCAGACTCAGAATCATGGAGTATGTGAGGCTTGTCAGGCTAGAAAGCAGCATCAGACTCCATTCTCAAATGGTGACTCATGGCAGACTTCCAAGGTATTACAGTTGGTTCACGCTAATTTATGTGGCCCAATGAACACTCCTTCAATTACTGGTTCCAGGTATTTTCTGTTATTTGTTGATGATTTTATTACAAGAATGTGGGTGTACTTTCTTAAAAACAAATTAGTAGTGTTTGGTATATTCCAGCAGTTTAAGGCCTTAGTTGAAAAAGACATGATTTCTCTAAAAAACATGATTATCTCCGAGAAAAAGCCAAAATAAATCAGACGAAGATACTTGACATGTTTCAGAAAAAGAACTAAAGCGATTCTTTACGAGACAATCTCTACATTAGCACAAGTAAGATCTTCATTCAAGCAAAAGGATAAATATTCTAGAATACTTATTTATCTTATTTGACAAAATGAATGTAAACAAAAGTTTGTTTTAAGTAGCAGAAATGTGTCAGTGTGAATAAGGTGTTTTACCTAACTAGTTCACCTAGTAGGTCCTATTCACATGTTTACTTAGATCCTAGGAATCTTTTTAGAAGTCTTACATGTCTTGATGAGATCTTATCTTATCTTATGTTATTTATTTCTTGTGTCCTAAGCCATTTAATCCTATCTTTCACCTTGCTTTTATAAGCAAGGCTTCTCTTGCATTGTAAACATCTTATAACATATTATATTCTTGTTTGGTGGAATAGCATCTTTTGATGTTGCTTCTCTCTTGTGTGTGTGGAGGTTATTTTGTGTTGCAAATTGATTGATCCTAGTTACTATTAAAATAATATTCTTTATTTATTTATTAATGCTCAACTATGTAAAATATTGTAAAATATTTAGATAAGATCGTCTTAGTTGTTCGAGATCTTATCTAAAGTTTCTTTTAGAAACTTCCTGCTTTTTCCTGAGATAAGATCGTGTTCGATCTTATCCTGTAACATCTTGTAAATTATTTATTGAACACATTGCTCATTGTTAATACATCCAATATTTTACCAATTACCTGTGTAATATGGTATCAGAGCTCAGGAAATCAATTTTTTTCGAAAAATTAATAATTTCTTTTTGAAATTACTTTGTTTAAATTTTTCAAAATAACTGATTTTTTCGAAAATTTTATAATTCTGAAAAATTTTAGTGGAACTTTTTGAAATTAATGGTTCCTGCGTTTCGACTATCTGTGATTGAAGATTTTCGTGTTTTTTGAAAGCAGAAAAATCGTGGGCTCGTTCTGTTTGGTTTGGCCGCGATCTGGGTGCATCTTCTTCAAATCGCGTTTGTGCATATTCTTCTGGGCGCGTGCTTGACAATAGTCACACGACTTCGGTTTCAAAATCCTCTCAGGCCGCGTGTGTTCGTGGTAGCATTTTGTTCTTTTCTAGTTGCGGGTTCTTCCTGCATTTGGGGCTCGAGATTTCCTCCAGGATAGACGCTTTTTGGGCACACGACTTTGTCCTTCGGCGTTGTTCTTTGCATTGAAGTCTGCATGCGATTTTCATGTATTTTCGTGACACAAATCTGTCACGTTTTTGGTCTTTTGGGTTGCGATTTTATTCTGCGTTTTGAAGTTTTCTCTCTGCACAATAAAACGCGAACTTCAGCTTCTTCTTGCCACGTCTCTGAGGAATTTCGAGCTGCTTTCTGCAATTTTTTCTGGTCTTCAATGGCGGCCTGAATAGTCGTCTAGGGTTTTGACCCGTTTTTCGAAGGCGGAATTTTTTTCAATTACAGATTCTTGCTGGGTTTTTCGAGAGCTCAACTAGGTTGGTCTCCGAATTTTCTAGGTGCATTTTTCGTGCCTCGAATTTTGTGCCATTCATACATTGTACTTTCTGCAGTATGTACTTGAATCTGCCTCTATTTTTTGCATTGGAATTTGTGCCTCGAGTTTCGTGCATCAGCCTCTTCTCAATACCTCGTTTTTCGTGCCTCGAAAAGCATGAAGAAGGCCAATTTAAGTAATTTAATGCTGGAGGGCAGTCAGAGATTTAATGGCAAAAATTACAACACCTGGAAGCAGCGGATGCTAACAATTTTTAAATACCGTTCTCTTGATCAGATGATCCTCGGCAAAGCTACTCATCCTGCAACGGAGGGTAAGGATCAGGAGAAGTTTGATGAGCAGAATCGTGAAGCCGTAATGCTTATTAAGCTTTCGGTTACTGATGATCAGCTCCCTCAGATTCCACTTTGAAAATCAGCTATGGAGATTTGGGATCACTTGAAGTGTTTGCATGAAACTTTCGACAAAAGTCGTGCGTTTTTCTTGAAGAATATGCTGTTTTCTATCATGATGGATGAGAAGACAACTTTGCAAGCGCACCTGAATAAGATCCAAGAGATCAGAGATCAATTGGACGCGATTGGCCGGAAAATGGAGGAAGAAGACATGGTTGTGATCACCCTGAAGAGTCTACCGAAGTCCTATGAACACTTCATAGAGACTCTCAACATTACGTCTGCTAATGTTGATCTTAAGTTTCCAAATCTGTGCACTATCCTGTTGCAGCAGGATCGCTAGAGACAACAATTCGGTAGCAGTGAATCATCATCCTCCACGGAGCAGGCTTTTGCAGCTAAAACCCATCCGAAGCATCAAGGGAAAGGTCAGCCTTCTCAGCAGAAAGGCTCAAGTCAGACCTCCACCAGCCCGAAGAAGAAAAATGTTCAGTGTAACTACTGTCATAAATTTGGCCACATCAAGAAAGATTGTCGTGCTCATTTGGCTTCTGAGCAAAAGAAGCAGGGAGAGTTTCAACAGAAAGCGAATGTCGCCGAGCACTTTGAGCAGAAGGAATCTGCCTTTTATGCACTCATCGCAAAAAAGCCCGCAGATCATGTCAAATCCTCTGCTTGGTATATAGATTCTGGTGCCTCGGGTCATTTCTCACATAGGCGTGATTGGTTCACAAACTTTTCCCCTTGCACCGACTTAGTGATTTTTGGAGGAGGTGAGGAATACATAGTTGTCGGCACAGGCACTGTTCAGGTTCAATCTGGTGGGAGGGATCTCATATTCCTCAACGTGTATTATGTACCTAATATCGAGCTCAATCTTCTCTCAGTCAATCAGATAATGCGGCATTCTCCCCAGATGGATGTGGTGTTCAGCTCGCACAAATGTTCAATTGTAGATCGTGAGTATAGCACAACGGTGGCCGTTGGGATAGAGGATCATGGCCTTTACAGGCTTGTGGACACTGGTGATTCTCCAGAGTTAGCCTTGGCAACTAGAAATTCAGCTGTCACCAGTCTTTGGCACCAGCAGTACGGGCACTTGAACGTGCACTATCTCTCTCAGCTTGCTCAAGAGGGACTTGTAGATGGCTTACCTAGCATTCAGACTCAGCATCAGGGCGTTTGTGGTGCTTGTCAGGCCGGGAAACAACATCGCACACCATTCAAGGATGGAGACTCTTGGCGAGCTTCCAAGGTACTTCAATTAGTTCATGCTGATATTTGTGGCCCTATGTCTACTTCTTCTGTAACTGGTTGCAAGTAATTTCTACTTTTTGTTGATGATTATAGTAGGAAAATGTGGGTGTACTTTCTTAAACAGAAATCAGAGGTTTTTAATGTATTTCAGAAGTTTAAGGCCTTGGTTGAAAAAGAGTCTAGTTCTTGTATTATAACTCTTAGGTCAGATAATGGGGGGGAATTATGTTCTAGTGCATTCTCCAACTTCTGTGATACTCATGGGATAAAACATCAATTGACCACACCCTACACTCCTCAGCAAAACAGTGTTGTAGAGCGACGCAATCCTACGATTGTTGAGATGGTTCGCTCTATGTTGCAACACAGGAGTGTTCCTACCAAGTTTTGGGCAGAAGCAGTCAATACTTCAGTCTATCTCCTTAATAGGTCCCCCACTCATGCTGTTAAGGGGAAGACTCCTGAGGAAGTTTGGTCTAGTCGCAAACCCAGGATCAGTCATTTGAAGGTTTTAGAAGCTCTCTTGTAGCTATGTTTGGATTCCGAGGCCAAGCAAATTTGGACTCCAAAGAGCCGAAACTCATGTTCCACGAGGGGAATGCGGTGAAGCAACCACAAGGCACTTACCGGCTGGGTTGGTACCGGTGTGATGGTCTTGTCGCCCCGATTCGAGATGTTTTTGATGAGAGCGAGGTCCATTTCACTCTTCTTCACTTGTTCGGCGGGCGGGATAACTCGAACTCTTCATGGCGTTGACGGTTGAGTTCCGCACGGTGGATGACCACAAATTAACGTGCCGGCACGGTTTCCTCCGGGTGATGTCGATACTGGGCACGTTTCCGAATCACGACCGATCCAGCTCCTCCTGTTACATCTGATGTTGGCACTTCTACTCTCCGGCCGAAATGGTGGGCTAAGACTATCAGTGATCTTCATGCTGATGAGCTCATCGAGGGTAGATCATCCGGAAACAAGGGCAAACAGCAGTCTACAGTGAATTTTGCTCTCATGGCCAACATTCACGGTGTTTATGAGCCTCAAACATATTCAGAGGCAAAAGGGATACCTGAGTGGGAAAAGGAGATGGAATTAGAATACCAGAGTCTTCAGAAGAATCACACTTGGGTACTTTCCAATCTTCCTCCAGGGAAGAAGCCCATTAGCTGCAAATGGGTGTACAAGGTGAAGTACAAAGCTGACGGAACCCTTGACAAGTACAAAGCTCGTCTGGTTGCACGGGGGTTCTCATAGAAAGAAGGCATTGACTATGAGGAGACTTTGCTCCTGACTAAAATGAGTACCATCTGGCTCGTCCTTGCCTTAGCAGCCCAATTTGGTTGGAAGGTCCATCAGATGGATGTGAAGAGTGCTTTCCTCAACGGTGAGTTGAAGGAGGAAGTATACATGACGCAGCCTCCAGGTTTCAAAGTTGCTGGTCAAGAACAGAAGTTGTGCAGATTGGTCAAAGCACTCTATGGCTTGAAACAGGCTCCTCGGGCTTGGTACATTAAGATTGACACGTACCTCACAGATCATGGCTTTCAGAGAAGTCCATCTAGAAGTTCATCTGACTCAAACCTATATGTCAAGAATACTGGTAATGAAATTTTGCTTCTTGTTGTCTACGTGGATGAATTGATCATTACTGGCAATTCGGCACATTTGATCACTGAGATCAAACAGGACTTGTGCAAAACTTTTGACATGACAGACTTGGGCCTCCTACATTATTGTTTAGGTGTTGAGGTTTGGCAGACAGAGAGCAGCATTTTCATCTCCCAGTCCAAGTATGCTCGAAGTCTTCTGGATAAGTTTCGAATGCGAGGAGTTACCGACACGCCTCTACACCATGGAAAAAGGGGTTTAAGTTATTATTTAAGTCCGATTCACGTGGTAGGCGAGCATTGTTGAAGCAACTAGTGGGCAGCCTCATCTATCTTGCTGCTACTAGACCTGACTTGAGTTTTGCATTGAGCTACATATCACGCTTCATGACAGCCCCCAAGGCTGATCATTGGGTAGCAGCGAAGCGTGTGCTGCGTTATGTGAAGGGCACTCCTGATTTTGGACTCTTGTACACTCGGAGTCACGATCCTAAACTTAGTGGGTTCCGCGATTCAGATTAGGCGAGGTTGATTGATGACAAAAGAAATCAACATGCAGGTATGTGTTGATTTGGGGATAAAGTGCCGATCCATGGACTAGTAAGAAGCGGCCGGCGGTAGCTCTCTCTCAGCAGGCAGTATCGAGGGCGATAAAAGCAACATGTAGAAATGATTGGCTTACGCCCGGATACTTACAAATATGCAAATATCTCAAGCAGGTCCAACTCCCTTGTTCTGTGATAATCAAGGAGTTCTCAAACTTGCCAAGAATCCGGTCTTCCATGAGCGAACCAAGCATGTGGAAACTCACTGTCATTTCATTCGGAAGCTGGTTGAAGACGGATCAGTTCAGTTGCTCTATGTTCCGACAGAGGATCAGACAGCAGGCATTCTCACCAAGTCGCTTAGTACAGATAAGTTTGTAAAATTCAGGGGGCATCTTGGTGTAGTTGATAGATTGAGCATTAAGGGAGGGTATTAAAATAATATTCTTTATTTATTTATTAATGCTCAACTATGTAAAATATTGTAAAATATTTAGATAAGATCGTCTTAGTTGTTCAAGATCTTATCTGAAGTTTCTTTTAGAAACTTCCTGCTTTTTCCTGAGATAAGATCGTGTTTGATCTTATCCTGTAACATCTTGTAAATTATTTATTGAGCACATTACTCATTGTTAATACATCCAATATTTTACCAATTATCTGTGTAATAGTTACTCACTTCAACATGGTATTAGAGTGAGTGATTCCAACATGGTATCAGAGCGTAAGTGATTCCAACAAAATGGAAATGAAGCAGCAGAGCAGATGAATAGAAGCTTTAAAGAATGCTGTGTCAGAAGAAAGGCTAACAAGATTTTCAACATTTTGGGTGCAAAATCTTTATCACATGTAAAAGTGGTGCTTGAAGAGGAAGGGTTTTGCAGCATAAGGTTAATGAGAAATAATCAATCCATATTTTCTGACTTTATTGATAAATTAAGGGCACAGGTTGACAAGGCTGCTACACAACAGTGGGTTGTTCACTCCCTATCATCTGCAAAGAAAATGTTGATAATTGGTGAGATCTTTGATGAGGAGCTGGAAGAGCTCAAGCCTGGACTAGAAAGTTCATAGGCTAAGTTGCCAGTATGGGATTGAGGATTGGGTTCAGGATTGTTAGTATAGCAAAATTCTTTTTCTTTTCTGGTTACCAGTATAGTGTCATGTCCTCTTTTCAAATTAAAATAATTAATAATATTATTTCAGTTCGGCCCAATAATATCTGATTTTAGGACAACTTAATAATATCATTATAATTAAAATAAAAGGTGTTTTTAAACACTACTATTAAATAAAAGTATTTTTAAATACTTAAAATAAAAAAAATAATATATATATATACTTGGAAGGAAATTTAGGACCCAAGGGACCAATTTGAAAAGGTACATCAAGGGGACACCTATCTTCATTTGATCATCTGATTTCATATTCACAATGTTCCTTTTCCAGTTTGGGTGTGATCGTGCATTCAAGGACGAAACCCCTTGCCTACACATTCTAAGGTTTGGACGAAAAACCTCAACCCATACTTTGGCAATTCTACACAATGATTGTCGTTTCACTAATTAGAGTCTTGTTTGAATTCTCAGGTTGTTTATTGAAGTATTGCAAACAAATTCACATCTCAGTGAGTCAGTTTTCAAGGATGTTGGATCAAATTTGAAGGTATTCATCCTGATAACTGCCTACAAACATCATTGTGGGATCATCTGAACATTTTGAAGAGCAAATTCATATTAATCCTTGACTGCTGGCTGGAGTTGCATTCATTGCTGATGGGTGGAATATTAACTATTGATTTTACCCAAGGACTTAAGCTACAGCAGTCAGATCACAGCAACTGCTCATATATTGTTCCCTGTGCATCCGGTATTCATCCTAAGTCACCACCATTTCCCAAGGGCAAAGTCAGAGTTTGCATCCATTGCTGGAGGCTGATCACCACACAGATAGCAAGGTTGGCGGCTAGGGTTTGGGTGCCAAATATTGCAGCAGCAAGCCCTCTTCTTTTAAGGCATATTTACATTATTCTAGACTGCGGAGTGCAGCAAATAACCCTACAGGGAGTGTGCCAGCAACAAATAATCATCCACATTGCAGGTCACTTCATTTGGGAACCTCCACTAGCTGATCGCTTCTCCTTAATGCCCTAACTGTTGCAGCTCATCATATGGGAGAAGGCACACAGGTTTTAGGAGGGTTTTGCCAGTCAATGGTGACCTACAAGCCCCGTTTCATGGCTTCTGTCAATCTGCCCTTTGTACAGCACTGTACCCTCCTTTTCAGGCAGTTGTGAGTGAAATCTCTCTTTATAATTATTAAACTTGTATTCAGTTCTGCCTAAACAGCATTGTTCCTTTTGAATTTCAAATGAATTATCAGTTTGATGAGATATACATTTCCAGATCACCTATTTAGTATTTTGTATTTGTTTCAGAACTGTTGAGAAATTAAACAAACTGAGTTTACTAAACTGTTCTTCCAAATTGACTGTGGTTGTTCCTAAGTCACTGTATTGGTCAATATTTCAATTTATTTGTTTGATACCACCCAGAAAATCATACAAACTCAGAAAATATAGAAAATTGCAAGAATTTGGATCTGGAACATTACATACAGCTGTGTATATATATATACAAATAA
This sequence comes from Sequoia sempervirens, assembly GCA_007258455.2. NCBI lineage: Eukaryota > Viridiplantae > Streptophyta > Pinopsida > Cupressales > Cupressaceae > Sequoia > Sequoia sempervirens. Next base: position 224,450 of record VDFB02255286.1, on the reverse strand, counting down.
AACATAAAATATATACTAGTGACTATATAGAATTTAAAATATATTCGATACTTGTTACTAAAAATAAGCTAACAGAATTGAAAATACATTTCATAATTCATTCAATTTATTGTCATATATGATATATCTATATGCAAATCATTATGAAATTTGAAATAGTAAATACAATCCAAAATAATATCTTACTCTCCATCAAAAAGCATCTAGATCTAAGCCATTACTTGATTCAATTTTATTTCAACCACAAGCAACCACAGTGCCACTCCCACTATCTACATGAACACCATATGTAGGAGCCTTGTCATCATCTATATTGACTCTAGCAAGCTAAAAAATAGATGCATCCAAGTCGGCACAAACAGGGATTATATCCAAATTCTTCATCACCCCTTCCTTGTAGTCAACTTCCTTATGTAATAGAAGGCACAAGTGAGAATGTACATAGACCAAATCTTCTTCTTTTTTGCAGCTAGCCGGTTGCACTCAACTGAGTGGGTAAAAGAGCATGTACTCCAATTCAACTTAACGGAAGAACTTACAACCTACTGAAAATGGAGAGAAAGTAAATATAACTTTAAAGTGTAAAAAAATGGTAACAATGTTAAAACTTATAAATTAAAAATGCTTAAATGTGATAGAATTTTGATTGAAAGATGTTGGCAAAACATATGCTTTACCCATGGAGGTACCACCGTGTATTAACATCCATTTTTTACTTATCTCGAATAGCGCAAATACTATGATCTTATTCCATGATGAACCTACCAATCTAGTCCTAAACTTGTCCACCACTTTTGGATCTAAGAAGATTTTTCGAAATGCTTTCTTGTACCCATCAACAACTTCATTGTCTCTATATGATATTGTTCTCCTAGGCAAAGAAAGTATTTTCATGCTCTAATATTTGAGAGATAATGCATATACAAGAATATGCAAGGGCGTGGTCATCTTATTCCAAAGATCAAAAATGTTTTTTTCACCCCAAGGAAAAATGCTTTTACAAGGTCATTAGTATTTCCATGATATAATATTTGGGAAATAACGCATATGCAAGGATATGCGAGGGTGTGGTAATCTTGTTCCAATGATCAAGAATAATTTTTCACCCTTGGGAAAAACGTTTCTTCAAGGTCATTCTCGCTTTTTTCTATTATGAACTTTATTTTTTCTATCAAGGAGTCCATGCCATCATAGATTTCTCCCAAACATGGCCAATCTATATCAACAAACCCATTCATACTCATGATGAGCTTAGTGAAACTCAAGATATTGTCAACACTGTTAAATTTAGTGATCAGATTAATGGACAGAATTTAATTCAAAAAATCAGACACAAAGACATAGCAGATACCCTGGGAAAACCCTCCTCTTGAGGGAGAAAAACCCAGCAACAATATATCACTTATATATTGATATGTAAACACAAGAGTCTCCTTTACAAAGGCCGATATGAAGGCCAATAATAGGTACCACAAACTGATGCAAATACAGCAACACAATGATGTAAATCTCAGTGATAATACACAGCCTTCTATCAAGAATCGATCTGCACTTGAATACAAACTCGCACTTGAAGATATCGAACTTTTGTGAATAACCGAACTGAATATGGATGATTACAATGGACGAATAAATGGGTATATATACAAATGAATAGGAGAGAGGCATCCCTTCTAATTGTTCATGTCGGCCCCTATCCAAAAGTCGTGACTTTAAGATACATGATGTTGGCTTCAAGAAATCGTGTCTCTTCATGGATGTCAGCCTCAATTAATAAACAAGTCACAATTCTTCATAACAAATGATGTCGGCCTTAATTCAATCGCACCTTCATAAGAAATCGTGCCACTTCATTAAATCGCAATATATATAAATTAGATAGTCATAGGCTATTATCTAATTTATTCAATATGTAGGGGAGATCGGCTGGAAGTAGAGACCGACGCTGTACATGAACATCAACACTCCCTCTCAGCTAGGGAGAATACTTCCAGTTGCACAAGACATATCACCTCAACGTGATGTCTACCACAATGGCTACAACCAAATGTGGAAAGGAAGAATATCACTTCATCGTGATGTTAGATATCACCTCAACGTGATATCAACCATAATGGCTACAACCATATATGGCATGTACAAGTGTCCATCACTTGCGTGCTGTTGTCACCTCAACATGACTTTTCACCATGGCTCTCCCAGAGGGTGAAACATAAGTACAAAAATCATCACGGATTCTCTCACGTGATGTTGTCATGGAGTCACACACATGACATCCACCATAACTCTGTCAGAGGGTGGAATCAAGGGATTTCACCTCGAACTCCTCTTACCAAGAAGAACTCATTAATCAAGGGATTTCACCTCGAACTTCTCTCACAGAGAAGAACTCATTAATCAAGGGATTTCACCTTGAACTTCTCTCACAAAGAACTCATTACAAGCTATCACTGATACTGAGACTCTTTCTCAGTTAAGGCTAGATTCTCCACCATACCAAGCTTATTTAGAAACTACACAAACTTTATCCTGGAGAGAGGCTTGTTGAGAATGTTTGTCGTCTGCTCATCAGTGTTGATATACCTCAACTGTATAGCCTTCCTCAACACCATATCTCTGATATAGTGGTATTTTATCTCAACATGCTTGGTTCTATCATGAAACACAGGATTGACAGAAAGCTTCACACAACTTTGGTTATCACAATGAATGATAGTAGGCTCCATTGATTGTCCAAACAATCCTGCAAGGAGCTTACGAAGCCACACTGCTTCGAGCTGCCATACAAGCTGCAATATATTTGCCTGTTGTACTCAATGCTACTTCCTTTGCACAGGAAATCATAGCCCGATCCCAAACTGAAGCAACATCAGGTGCTCTTGATCTGTGACTCCCCTGTCCGATCGATGATAACCATACAGCTACAAGTCTGCATCTGAAGAATATCTCAACCCATATCCAACCGTGCCATGCAAGTATCTTAGGATATGTTTAGCTGCAACAAGATGTATCTATCTCGATTCACACATGAACTGACTAAGAGCACTCACAGCATAACAAATATTTGGTCTAGTGTTAACTAGATACATCAAGGACCCAATTAGTTGTTTGCACATTGTAGGATCCACCAAGTCTGAACTAGCTGCAACCTCCTTCAATTTATGTAGGTTGGTCTCCATAGGTGTAGACATGGATTTGCAATCCATCATACCAAACCTCTTAAGTACATCAATGGTGTACTTCCCTTGACTTAGAATCATCTCATCTGGTTTCTGCCAAACTTCTAAGCCAAGGAAGTAGTGCATAAGTCCAAGGTCTTTCATCTAAAACTCAAAGGCTAACTCTTTCTTACATTTGATGATTAGGTGCTCTTCTCCAGTAAGAATCAAATCATCAACATATAAAACCAAAATCAATGCTTCACCATCAATTACCTTAAAGTACAGGTTAAAGTCAGCATCATTCTTCAAGAAGCTCCAACTTGACAGGTAACAATCAATTCTTTTGTACCATGCACGAGGAGCCTGCTTAAGACCATACAAGGCCTTCTTCAGCTTGCAAACATGAGACTCCTTCTCATGTACCTCGAACCCATCAGGTTGCTCAATATAAACTTCTTCCTCGATCACACTATTTAGAAAATTTGTCTTCACATCCACTTGATGAATCTTCCATCCTCTAGATGCAGCAATGGCAATGATAGTCTTGATAGAAGTATAGCATGCAACAGGAGCAAAAGTTTCTTCATAATCAACTCCCTCTTTTTGAGAGAACCCTCGAGCCACAAATCTTGCCTTGTACTTCTCTATGCTCCCAACAGTTGTATGCTTGATCTTGAAGAGCCATTTCGAAGATACCACAAATTTGCCTTCGGGTCTAGGAACAATGTCCCAAACATCATTCTTGAGAATTGATTGGTACTCCTCTGACATAGCATCTTTCCAAACCTGTTGACTGGAGGCTTCCTCCACACTAGAAGGCTCAAACTCAATAATCTGACTCATCAAGGCAACATAACTGGAGAAATTATGTGGCCTTTTACGTTCTCTTAATGTACCTCTAGGAGCTGCCAACCTTTCAACCTCTTGCATAGTTTGCCTAGCCCAAAGAGGTCTCTTTCTTCTAATCACAATATCAGTAGGCCCATCAGTAGGTTCCAAGGGCTCAACTGGATCAACATCTTCCTTCGGTTCTGAAGTCTCCCTCTGAATCTCAGGAGTATGGTCAACTTCCATATCCTGAAGAGGCTCATCATAGTCAATCTCCACGAGTTCCCTTGGATCTTCTAAATGCAACATCTTCCTCAAATGTGACATCTCTACTGATTTCAATCAATTTTTGACCTGGAACATATATCCTGTAGGCTTTTGATGTCTCACTGTAGCCCACAAATATTCCCTTCTTGCCAGCAGGCTCCAACTTAGTTCTCTTTTCTTTTGAAACATGAACATAGACAGGACATCCAAAGATCCTCAAATGACTAACCTCGAGCTTCTTCCCTGTAAAGGCTTCTTCCGGAGTCATATTCTCCAAGACCTTGTGAGGACTTCTATTCTGAACATATACAGCAGTCCTAGAAGCTTCCACCCATAAGAAGGTTTGCAGATCCTGGTCATGAATCATGGCTTTTGCTGCTTCCACGATTGTCCTGTTCTTTCTCTCTTCAACACCATTCTATTAAGGATTATAGGGAACACAAAACTCCCTCTTAATCCCAGCATCAACACAGAAATTTCGAAAGCTACCAGAGGTGTATTCTCCTCCATTATCAGATTTGAGGATCTTGATTCTTTTACCGGAAAGATTCTCTACTAGAGCTTTGAACTCCTTGAACCTTTCTAACACTTCCTCAAATTCTTTAGTTTTCAAAAAATAGATCCAAGTCTTTCTAGAGTGATCATCAATAAAAAGAACATAATACAAGAAACCACTCAAAGAAGGAACAAACATAGGTGCACATAAATCATAATGAATAAGGTCGCAAATACACTTAGATCTACTTTCTCTACTGTGGAAAGGAGCTTTTGAATTCTTACCCATAGCACATCCTTTGCAAGTTCCTTCATGCTCTTGATTGAACTCAAGAAGTCCCCTGACCATCTTCTCCATGATAGGTAAGGCTCGGAAGTGAAGGTGAGCCAATCTTCGATGCCACAGATCACATAGGCATGAAGAATCATGAACTAATGCTTGTAGAGAACGCGTACATAGCCTATAGAGGCTTTCATGTCTAACACCAATTACTTGAGCATCCTTGAAACTGGAATTCTCCATCCACACAAGAACCTTGCCTTTGGAGAAGGCAACTTCATATCCTTTATCTTCTAGAGCTGAAATGGAGATGAGATTGCGCTTGATTCCTGGAACATAAAGAACATCTCTCAATTGAAGTGTAATTCCAGAATCCAAATGAAGAGTAGAGGTCCCAATCCTTTTCACAAAGTAGCCAGCATCATCTCCAATAATAACTTGTTCGGAAGAATCTTTCTCCATCAAACTTGATAGGTGCTCCTTAAATCCGGTAATGTGTCGAGAAGCACCACTGTCGATCAGCCAAGTGTTGGTATATGTAGGTACATTGCTTGAGAATGTTGAATAGAACAAGTATTCACATGAATCCTTCTGTGGAGAAACATCATCAACATCTGCAATGGTGGCTTGTCGCTTAGGTGTAGTTGGACAATGCTTAGCAAAGTGGCCAAACTTATCACACCTAAAGCATTGAATCTTGGACATGTCTCTCTTCTTCTTGGAGGCGGATGTATCATCATTTCCCTTATCTCAATTCCTCTTGAAGAACCCTTTCTTTCCATCATTTCCTTTCTTCTTCGAAGCATGGGAGGCGAGAACATGAATATCTTCATTCTTTGAACTTTGACCAACGCCTCTAGCCACCAACCTTGATTCTTCTTGAATGCAGTTTGCCCTTAGACGATCAAACTTAGGCAATTTTGATCTTGCACTGATTCTCTGAATGTAGGATTCCCAAGACAAAGGAAGAACATTGAGAGCAAGCATAGTCAAGTCTTTGTCGTCCACCATATGGCCAATTTTTGAGAGCTGATCTCTCAAATCTGAAATCCTCATGAAGTATGCAATCACTGATTCTCCTTTCGCCATCTTCACATGGTGTAGTTGTTGCTTCAATGCAAGTGTCCGGCTGGTATTGTTGATTTCGTACATTTTTTCCAATGTTTTAAACATGTCTCTTGAGTCTTGCCATCTTCAATTTAGAGACAACAGGAACGATATGATCCTTAACGGAATCAACCAATACTTTCATTGCCTTGATATCTTTCTTCTTCCACTACAACTTCTCTTCTTCCTCCTCAAGTTCAGGAACACTGGACTCCACAAACTCACTCAAGTCATTCTCTTGCAAGGTAAGCATGATCCTGGATCTCCATGATGTGAAGTTGGATGCTCCCTCGAGTCTATCCTCAATCTTCAAACCGTTCACCATCTTGACTAAGGTAGGGATAGACAAAGAAGTATAAAGAAGAGAATAGAGTATTGCTGTAAGAACAAATCTGATCATGATCTCCTCAAACCCGCTCTAATACCATGTTAAATATAGTGATCAGATTAATGTACAGAATTTAATTCAAAAAATCAGAAACAGCAAATACCCTGGGGAAACCCTCCTCTTGAGTCTCCTTTACAAAGGCCGATATGAAGGCCAATAATAGGCACCACAAACTGATGCAAATACAGCAACACAATGATGTAAATCTCAATGATAATACACAGCCTTCTATCAAGAATCGATCTGCACTTGAATACAAACTCGCACTTGAAGATATCAAACTTTTGTGAATAACCGAACTGAATATGGATGATTACAATGGACGAATCAATGGGTATATATATAAATGAATAGGAGAGACGCATCCCTTCTAATTGTTCATGTCGGCCCCTATCCAAAAGTCACGACTTTAAGATATATGATGTTGGCTTCAAGAAATCGCGTCTCTTCATGGATGTTGGCCTCAATTAATAAACAAGTCACAATTCTTCATAACAAATGATGTCGGCCTTAATTAAATCGCACCTTCATAAGAAATCATGCCACTTCATTAAATCGTAATATATATAAATTAGATAGTCATAGGCTATTATCTAATTTATTCAATATGTAAGGGAGATCGGCTAGAAGTAGAGACTGATGTTGTACATGAACATCAACAAACATGAGCCCACCAATCATCATCCATGATCAATGATTTGACCTTTTGGGCCCTCTATGAATTTGACTACCTCCACACACTCCATTGGTTGCTAATAACCAGTTCACTCAACACCTCACACACGTTCACAAGTTGTCTTGAAAAAATTGTGTGCAATGCAAAACAAGTCTAGGAAACCTAATGTAGTGTAAAAATAAGTTAAACAAAAATATCATAAATTAAATTTTTGATCAATATTGAAATTTCACTTTACATTCAACAATTCCAAATTGGATAGTCTTAAAGATGCCTAATGATGTATGATGGTTTGTCATGAACATCTAAATCTCGTCACACTCAATGTACATTTTTTCACCTACTCTGTTTGAGTGTCAATCTTTTGTATCACCAAGTTGAGGGAGTGGACAATATGTAGTGTCCAAAATATATGCTCATAGCTTTCTTCAACCAAAGCACCTACGCCCTACAATTTTTGGCATTGTCTGTTATGACTTGGACAATATTCTCAACACCCACCATCTCTATGGACTAGATGAGAATTTTGGAAATGAAAATTGAACCTTCCACTTGCCCCTCACAATAAACCACCTTCAAAAACATTGCCCCTTTAGAGGATACTACAATGGAATTTATTAAAGGTCGATTTTTATAATCTTTCTAATCATCAAAAATGATAGACTCTTATTCACCATCTCTATTTGGACAATGTTCTCAACACTCACCATCTCTATGGACTAGATGAGAATTTCGGAAATGAAAATTGAATCTTCCACTTAACCCTCACAATAAACCGCCTTCAAAAACATTGCCCCTTTAGAGGATACTACAATGGAAAAGTCAGTTTTTACTATCTTTCTAATCTTTCAACCCATGTACCTTTGATTAGTTTTAGTGATATCTATACAAAAAAAAAACGTTTGACAATAAGGTGGTGCACACCTTCTCATATCCAAGACCTATGTAACCAAAGGGTGTTCACCTAATCACAGCCACCCTTTCCCACCAATATGGTGATCTCACTAAGTTGAAAGGAAGACCGTTTTTGTAAATGCAGCATGCAATGTGTTCATCTACATTGTCCCTCCTCTCTTCCTGAAATGCCTTCTCCAGTAGGCCTCTTTTGCAGAAAGAAAAAGATGGATCTTCTTCTTGGGTAGACTGTCTCCAAGAAAGGATGTGGGGCAGCCACCATTGAAGGAGACCTTGTAGGTGTTTGATTTCTAAATACAATATTTTGGGTACCAATCAACCTTGTCTTCTTATGCGCTCATCACCTGATCTTCCCAGAGCTTAGTGTCATGTCTCTAATACTACTGTTGGTAATTAATCTCTGACATACATGAGAAAATGAAAAAAAATAGATGAACACTTCCCTATTATTGGTAAGATTTTGATTACATGAAAGAACTAATTATAATTATACATATCTAAGAAAAAGTTAAATGAAAAACATCCTGATAAGTGATGACTAACATAACATGTCTCAAAGAGCTCTGTTCAATGTTTCAACGGTTGATATTTTTCTCTGATAGAAGGATTGATTCTGTGATAGAGCAACAACATATATTTACTATTTGATACCACATGTAGAAAGACGATTTGGAAAAAAGATAAGACCAGAAGAATGGTAGAAGAGACAATGGATTTGGGCCAAATGCTCAGCAATATTGTAACAAGTGACAGCTTCCATTGCATGTTATGTCATGGGCAGGAAAACAAACATATCGTTCAAGCTGAATTTCATATATTGCATGGTTCAAAATACTTTTCAAAGATTGTTTTTTGCACAAGCACAAATTGTGGTAATAAAGAGGGATGGTTTCTATCACTTTGGCAATTCCCTAGTTAGATTGAATCTTATTGACCACTGTTTCATGAGCATTCCTATCGAGTTCATTATCAATGGTAGATTTTGGTTGTCTTCAGACAACTACTATAGTGAAACATTCAAATAGATTTTTGTCATCTCCAGGCAAATTTATAGAGCAATATCCTCTGGTCTACTAATGATTTCCATTCTAACCTTGACCTTGTTCCAATCTTCATTTATCTAGACTTTGAGCCTTTTTGGTTATAACTAATCCACGAATTTCTATATCAATTCTCTCACCATAATTGACCACATGTCTCTGCACTTCATCAATCAATCATGTCTAGAATAGCCATCAGTGTTTACTCCACCTTTTGCTGACAGGTCTAATTTTTACCAAATCTGTTTTCAGACCACGTAGTTTTCGTAGTATCAAATAAGCTTAAAGCTCTTCAGCACTAGGGAAGCTTGTTCCCAGCAAGATCCTAACACTCTAAGACAGTGGTGGGCCTTGGAGAGTGATCAGGATGAGTCAGTATGCGAGTGAAAGGTAGTGAAATTCTTTTCCTGTTGAAAAGTTTTTACCTTTCAATGCATCTGGCAATCAAATCTTTGTCTATACAAGAAAATTGTACTGATTGCATATGTAGTTCCCATAATGAATATTTAGACATTTAAACTTGAACACATGACATGATCCACAAAATTTTTAAAATATAAAACCCATTTTCATATAAGACAGGAATACATTCATGCCATAAAAAATGCATTATTTCCATTTAATACCAAAAAGAAGTAAGTATAACATACCTCAGTTGCTCCCAAGTTCTCAATAACAGCAATTTTATTGCCTGGTGAAGAAAGAATAAAACCAAATGTGTGCGTAAGAAAACATTCAAAATAGACGTGGCTTTTAATTGGAATAATGATATGGCAGTATAAACAAACCACTCAAGTTGGGATCTAAAAAGTTAAATATTGTATAGAATACTGATATCAAAAGCATAGTCACAAAAATACATGATTACTACATTGATGCAGTGTAAGATGTGTTTCTTCCAAAAGAAATGGATCTCAAAATGCCTATTAATGTCTTATCATTACCTGAATGTTGAGTTCTATTTCAATTCCCCAAGTCTATTGGGAGGAGCAAGTATTTATATTACCAAATCTAATGTTAATGTACCTGGTGGTGTTTGTCTTCTTTGTCGTAATCATGTATTACATATAACTTGCACTCACGTGCAACTTAAGTTTTTGTTAACAGAACAAGTGTGAAGGTTCACACAATCCACAAATGCTACTTTCCAATAAGACTAGCACCACTACTGGTTCATGGGGAACATTCTTCCCTGCGCCTAATTCCTTCTTATCTTTTCCTTTGATCTATGCAAGTTCTTACCTTCCAGCCATTTCTTATTATCACTTCGCACTTCAGTTCTATTCAGTTTCATTTTGATATTGCTTCCTCTGGCTTTGATAACCATTATTATGAATACACCTACATCTTACAATGTTCCCCCTTAATTTTTTCCCAAATTTAACACAACAAACCAGCACCAACATTGATTAGCGTTAGCTCCAAAATCCAAATCAGCTTGTAAAATAACCCTCACCAAGAATGTTCACCAAGATCCCAGAGTGGACGAGGTGATAGCATATGGTTCGGGGATTGTTAGCAACAAAACTGAACTGAAAGTACATTCATCTGCTAACAGCAAGCATCCACAAGGCAGTGGTAATACTCCACTTATTCAATGGGTGAGATGATTACAAACTTAAAGGTGGCAAGCCAGCCATGAAATCCACTCTTCCACTTATACAGTGGGGGGAATACAGTCCTCACCACCACTTATTTAACTCAAACACTTAATTGTGGGAGTGTATACAAACATAAATTGCAGCAATAATAAATAACAGCCGTTAGTACTACTAACTAGCTTTACAATGAATGAAATCAGTTGCAAAACTTATTAGAATGAAGGCCAAATATAATCAAAGAATTAAGGATACTATCCTTAACTTTTTACAATGTAAACAATCAAATTTTAGCCTCATAAACTCAAGAAACCAGAATTAAATAAATATGATTAGAAACAGGAAATCACAGAAATCAGACCAACAACATCAAAACTCACTGAAATGGATGTAACTTCTCCGAAACAACTCGGAATGCTCCCAAACCAAAGTCAAATGATAGCTAGGAGCTAAGCGTCCAACCTCCAAGAAGAATTCAAACCAGAAACAACAACCACAAAATGGCACAAATCCCAATGCAGCCAAGAAGAATGGTACGGCCTCCAGGAAGGGTCGACCTTCTCCCAAAAATCAGAAACTTAATTAAAAATCTGAAAACTCTCCCAAAGGGTCACCCTTCACAAAGAAACAGCATGAGCAAATACCCAGAATGAAATAAAATTCAACGACGAAGCTATGAACAGAAATTCGCTTCAGCCATGTCGAACCAACAACCCAAAAATAGGCTATACATCAGCAACTTGTCCTAAAACATTAGAATTGAAGCTCTATCTGCACCTCTATGTGAAGTACAGTCTCATATCTCCACCTAGGAAGCCATAGTTTCAAGCTCGAAGGATGGATTGATTTGCTAAGCTCCCCCTTAGCCAAATTCTAGATTCAGTCTAGCAGCATAACTTTACTTTCAAATTCATCCCATAATCAGCTCTCCAAAAAGCATCAATATATAAGCTTCAAATGGCAAATGAAACACTCTGTAACTCCAAGAAGTCAAATCACTTCATCTTCCAAAAGGGACGCCACCTTCAAGAATTCATTTTACTTTTAAATTAATAAAATATTTAATGTCTTCCCTTTCGGCATCCAATTCCAAGTTGCAACAATAAAGCATTTATTAAATCATTAAATGCTCAATTCAACCCCTTTATGTCCCCTCTTTAAAAACAACATGAAGTCATCAAGCCTAGGCGTGGGGTACAACTTCAAAACATAAAATTGACTAAGTATAAAACTCAGTCCAATGAGGGAGTCAAGTCCAATGCCAAGACTAAAACTGATAGATTGCCAAAAATAGGATGATGACCTAAGCTGACTACTGATGATGCCACTGTCAAAAATAGACTTACTAAAAATAGCCATAGCCAAAAATAGTAAGTTCACAACAAAACCATCAGAAAGTTGAACTAAGCTGAAAACAAGAATTATTCAAAGTGGAAACCCTAATTATGCCCATCTGAATAGCCTACAGATTTCTAAAAATAGGCTATCAGTCCATAATGAAATCATCATTGAGAAGGGAACATTACAGTCCGCCCTCCCCAAGATTGCTTGCCCCCAAGCAATCGCAAATCAGGATGCTGCAAAATTTACTTGTTTTCCCATGTAGCATCCTCAAAAGGCAAGTTCTTCCATTTAACCAAATACTCTTTGATTGATCTCTTCCTCAAAGAGCGTTCTTTAGAATTAATAATTGACTCAAGAATCAAAATTACCTGACCTTCTTCATCCAACGGAGACAAATCTGTTGATGCAACAACTTTATGACCAAGAGCCTTCTTGAGCCTGGAAACATGAAACACATTGTGCACCTTGTTGGTAGGTGGTAATTCCACTTCATAAGCCACTTCTCCCATTGTTCTGATGACCTTGAAAGGCCCATAAAAACGTGGCTTAAAGTTTTTCAGCTCTACTCTTCTTGAGAGTGGATTGTCTATAAGGTTGGAGCCTCAAATAAACCAAGTCACCAACCTCAAAAGAGCGCTCAGTACGCTGCTAGTCAGCATATAGTTTTTACTGATTCTAAGCGTGATGGAGATTGTCTTTCAAAGACCTTAGAATGTCCTGACTTTGCTGCAGCTTGTCCTTTGCCTGTGGAGCTCTACAATTACCAAAAACAAGATCAACAAAACTTGGAGCTTCATATCCATACAAAGCCATGAAGGGAGACATTTTGATTAACATATGATAAGATGAATTATAACACTATTCACCCAAATGGAGCCATCTCACCCATGTTTTTTGCTGTCCTGAAACATAATTCTTGAGATAGCCCTCTAACCATTTGTTAACAATCTCTGTTTGACCATTAGTTTGAGGGTGATAACTAGTGCTTGGAGTAAGCACTGTACCACACAATTTAAACAATTCTTGCCAAAAGGTGCTCAAAAATTTACGATCCCTATCACTTACAATATTCTTTAGAAGCCCATGTAGACGAAACACCTCATGGAAGAACAAATTAGCCACCTGTGCTACTATAAAAATGCTAGTAATGGCCAAGAAATGAGAAAACTTGGTTAATCTATCAACCACAACAAAGATGCAATCCCTCCCTTGCACCTTTGGCAACCCTATTATAAAATTCATAGAAATACTTTCCCATTTCTGACTTGGAATGGGTAGGGGTTGCAAGTAACCAGCAGGAAAACATGCTCATTTTTATTAGTTTGACATGTATGACATTCTCTTACATAATTCATAAATTCATTTTTGAGCCCTTTCCATGAAAACCTTTCACAGATTTGCTTGTAAGTCTTGAAGAATCCTTGATGACCAGCAAGAGGTATGTCATGAAAAGATTGTAGAATCTTCCTTTTTAACTTAGAATCTGGTGCCAAAAAGATTCTAACTTTATATTGTATCAGCCCATCAACCAACTTGTATCTTTCATCCTGCAAAGTGCCTTCAATAATGCTGGTTGCAAATGAATTTTTAGGATAATTAGCTAATATTTGCTCCTTCCAATCTACACAAATTTCACTTAAGGAGCACCAATGAGGCTTCCTAGACAATGCATCAGCAATTATATTATTTTTCCCTTTGACATATTCAATGTCAAAGTCGTAAGCTTGTAGCTTACTCACCCATTTCTGCTGCCTCTCATTTAAATCCTTCTAATGCATCAAATGTTTAAGACTGTTATGATCAATCTTAACAATGAATTTACTCCCAACCAAGTACTGCCTAAACTTGGCTAATCCATGCATGATTGCAAGCATTTCTTTGTCATAAATTGAATAGTTCTTTTCAAGTCCTCTTAACTTCCTGCTCTCAAAGACAATGGGATGCTTGTCTTGCATGAGAACAGTTCCAATCCCTTCTCCTGAAGCATCACACTACAATTCAAATGTTTTGGAGAAGTCTAGTAAGGCCAACACAGGACACAAACTCATGATCTGCTTGAACTTATCAAAAACTTCTTGAGCATCTTGAGAACATGCAAATGCCCCCTTCTTGGTAAGGTCGGTCAAAGGAGCTGCCATATGAGAATAACCTTTGACAAACCTTCTATAAAATCCGCACCTAAGAACCCCTTCCAATATGTCACGTTCTTAGGTGGAGACCAATCCATGATTGCCTTAATTTTGTCTAGATCAACTCTAACTCCCTTAGAGCTGATTATGTGGCCAAGGTAGAGAAGTTTTGTTAGCCCAAACTCACGTTTTGACTCCTTGGCATAGAGGCATTCTGACTCAAGAATACTAAGCACTTCATCCAAGTGCTTAAGATGAATATCCTAGTGGCTAACATTCCAGCCAGCTACGGGATGTTGTTGAGCCGGAGCTTCTGCAAAGATCCTGGTGGTGCAATGCAGTTAGATTAGTCGTTCGCGACCATTCCTATGGAGGAAGGCAAAATCAAGATAGAACCTGAACCCAAATCCCAGTTCATGGTGGTGAAAATCCCAAACCCCCCAACCCAAATCCTATATCAAGGAACGGGCCTTGATAATTATGTGATGCTATCAGAAATAGGAATTGAAGACCAGAACATAGCTTGTTTTGAAAGGAGACTAACAAAGGATACAAAGTTATGGACAATACATTTAGATGAGGGTTGTTCAGCTGTAGGCTTAGAAGAAGGGAAAATGATCATATCCCCTAAAGGATTGCTGCAATTAGAACTCACTGAAGCTGAAAAAGATGCGCTTATGTTAGGCCTCAAAAATGCCGAAGACATGGAAATTGAACTCCTGTGTGTTAAAGGGGATGTGGAGTTGATAGATGGGCCAATCAAAGGATATTTCCAGGTCAGAAAGTATCATCTACGGCATTATAAAAAATCGGGTGTGGAACGCAATCGATTGGCTTGAAGAGTTCGACAACAGAGACATCCCCAAGATTGATAGCAGAGACATCCCGAAGTTCGAAATCAGAGACATCCTGAAGATGAACGACAACAAAATTGATGACTCAATGGTGTTTGCTTCCCTCTCTGTGCCATATTCTAACTTTTGTCAAGGTGCCTTTCCTTGGGCATATGAAGATCTGAGAATTTTCATCCCGGAAGATTTGTCTCCTACGATACCCATGAGAAGAGAAGTAAAGCCTTTCAGGCAGAAATGACGTCCTTCGGAAATGGAGTAATTCATTTTGTTTTCGTGATGTGTTTCCCGTTTCCGTGATGCGATCGTTATGTTGTGTTTCCCCTTTCTGTAACAGTTTTGTCGTGTTTTAGGTGATTTTAGGAAGTCCCATCATAGGTGACTTAGGGAAAGTCTTGCAATAGGTGATTAGGAAATGTTGTGGACTCCAATGCCCAATGGATAAGGCACTGCTCCAAGCTTAAAAATCCAAAGATTCTTTGGTTCTCATATGTCGTAAGTATCCGCCATGGTCCCTAGACAGAGCCAAATGTTGTACCCCAAACTAAAAATTTTGCTACAATTAGGCATTTTGAAGAAATGAGTAAAAGTCTTGTCAAAATTGTCAAAAAAGGTCAAAATTGGGGTTTCCATGTCTTGCATGAGGGGCAAAAAACTGAAATTTTCAAAATCTGACGATTTGGGTCTTCTCAAAGCAACCAAGTCTGGAAAACCCAGATCTCAATTTTTCGGCGCTAAATTTTATGAAAATTGTTGTTTTCAGCAGAAACTCCTAAAAATAGAAACTTTTTTGGGTTTTTCTGGGTTTCTTTTGAAGCGAATGCTAGCAAAAATTTTCTAAAAAATAGAAAGTTTGCCTATTAGAGTTCAAACTGATTTTGATTGGTTGAAAATACTTCCTCATCTAGTTGGTGCAGTCAGAATCACAAAACGATCAATTTTGCCCTAGTGGATCTATTTTGCTTTTCTTAATTTCAGAAAGCATTTTGAGAGCTCCAAAGTCATTAATGGAAGCCAGTCAACTACCAGGTGTCAAATTCAAACATTCAAACATTGGAAGTGCACGCAAATCAAAGAATGGAGAAAGGAAGATGTGAAAGTTGAAAAATGCAAAATTTTGGCTAACACTGGAGACTCCAGGCGCCCCAGCTCAATATAGGCACCCAAACACTCATGCCTTAGAAAATTTTTCATCTCCAGCGAGCAAGGCAAAGGCAAGCATGTCAAACGAAGGAGTAAGTCGAAATTTGCAAAATAAAAACTAACTCTGCTAGCCATGGGCGCCCCAGGAGGAGATAGGAGCCCAACTTTTCAAGGCATCAAATGATGAAATTATGGTTTGTGCTCCCAAACAATGTTGCTCAGATTCTTCTCAGCTCCGCAGTGTGTCCGACAGTGCAGTCATCAGATCAACCAATCATCCAAAATTCGAGGTCAAACAAAGAGATCTCAACCAAGAGATAGAATGCAAACTATGAAAATATTGGAAAAAAATCTAAGTCTGGGAACTCTGGGCGCCCCAGGTGGCCAAGGGCACCCAACCTTTTGAAGGACCTAATCCAACAATTAGGGTTTGCAAATGTGCTCAATCTCTCTTCAAGATTCTGTCAACTTCGCAGTGGATGTCTTTGTTAGATCATCAGACTTGTTAATCACCGACAAACCCAGATCAAACTGAAGTTGTAACTTGAAGGTTCAACTTTGAAGAATGAAAATCAAGCAAAAAATGATTAAGTTTGGAGGAATTGGATGCCCCAAAACGAGATAGGTGCCCAAGCTTTTGGAGGCCTAAATGAGTGAATTCGCAATCGACACCTCCAGCATGACTTCCTCAAATTTGAAGTAGATTTCCAACGAAACCATTGGCACGTTCATCAGAGTTCGCAGTCATCAGATATCGAAGACAGAACAAAGGGAGAAACATGAGCAAAATGACAGAAGTCAAAAGCAAGGTGAAGAACATAAAAAATAAACTAACTCTGGAGGAGTTGGGCACCTCGAGTAGCTAGGGGCGTCCAAGCTTTTGAGGCACCAAATCAACATTTCAGGTGACGTTGCATCCAGAGCACCCTCCTCAGAATTCAACGAGCTATTTAGTAAATCTGACAGATAGATCGTCGAGATAGTCTAGCTCCCAAAACTACAAATTCATTAGGAGATAAGAAAACACAGAAAGTTGAAATTTTAAGAAAAATGACTTAACACTAGTGATCATGGGCGCCCCAAGTAGCCAAGGGCGCCCAACTTTTTGAGGGGTCAAATAATGTTTTTATCCAAAGTTGCCTCCAAGATAATCTTCTGAGAATCAGTTAGGCCCCGCGATGGATCACTCCATTAGTTCACAAGATCCTCCGAGCATCCATAAATCAAGGTCAAACGGAGGTCAAAATCAAGCAAAAAGTTGAAATTTCAAGAAAATTGGCTAAGTTTGGAGAGGAAAAGCGCCCCAGGAGAAGATTGGCGCCCAAGGCACAAAGCCTTGGTGAGTTTTTCCAAGTTTTATCTTTCAACATCAAAAAGTGTCCAAGTTCGATGCACCTGCTCAAGATTGGCCTCGAGAAGTTTTAAAGCAAAAAAAAGAAAGCAGATTTTCTCAAACCTCAACTTATTTAAGAGAGCTTTTTTCTTTCATTATTCATTTTTGCAGGTTGGCGTCTAGAGCAAGAAGATTTTCCCTTTTCTCTCAACAAAGATTTGAAGACCCAAACGACATGCTTTTTCAGTGTTCTTCGTGGTTTTGAGATCAGTAAGCAAAGAGGAACGCTTTTTCGTGCTCCAAACCTCTAGGGCGTTGCTTTTTCAAAACAACCACTTACCTTTTTCTGTTTCTTATCACATGGGCCTCTCTGCTTTTTCATCCTATTTAACATTGAGAAACTTTTCCCTCTTCTAAAAACTGTTTTTTGGCTGCTTTTTCAGGAGGAATTTAGCTTTTTCAGTTTCTAAGCATCTAGGTTCCTCCAGAACATGATTTTCTACAAAACCCAAGTCCCAGCTTTTTTCAAAGAAATTGTTTTTTCAAGGCAAATCAGCATTCTATTTTCAGCAGCACTCTCCACTTAAAATCAAGAAACAAATCAGCTTTTTTGCAGATGTGGACGAGATTTAAAGCAGCAATCATCTAGAATCTTTCTTCCAACTTTCTTTCTATTCTTGTCTCAATTCTTATCCACTCTTTGAAAAAGAGAAAGAGAACAAGTTGTAATAGTTGGCATTCCTTGTTTTTATGCTTTATTAGGTGGTTAGATATTTATCTTGTTTAGTTTTAGAAATAAAGCTTGCATGTTGGCAAGTCTTAATTGTAAAAGCAAGGAGATTTTAGGGTTCCCTACTCCTCTACTTGTGTATAAATAAAGGCAGCCTTGCCCATTTTTTTTTAATAGTTATTGTGATAGCAAATTGCAAGCTTGTAATGCTGCAAGTTGTTATTCAGTGTCAGTTCACTTTGTGTAAGAGCAAGTTTGCAAGCCTCTTTAGCTGCAAGTTCTTGTTCAGTGCATGTGTCTTGTGTTGATGTATTCTGGTTTGATGGCTAAACTGTAAGCTTATTTTGCTACAATCCTACTGTCCCAGAAGTGTAATCTTTTGTTCCTAAAATTTGAGAAAATAAAGTCTTGTGCTTGCTTTGCTGCCCTGATATAAAGTCTCAGATTTCCGTTTATTGTGTTATGATTATATGATCTCCATTTCAGCTTGCATTGAAAGTCAGTAGATGAATGTCAGAAGAAGAGTTTATCTAAGTATTTTGTCAAAAAACCCTTCCTTGTCCATTTCTAACTCTCTTGCTCTGCGTTTACTTGAGAAGTTAGAAACGTCATTAGAGTAGGCATTGTCGTAGTTGAACTTCTAAAACAGAAAATCTCAACTACATCACTTGAGTTTTATAACCTTGTGCTCTTAGCTGAACAAAAAGATAGGAAAATTAGTTTTAATTTACTTTCTTAAGCAACATCAGCAAAGAGGGAGCTTCCCCTCCTAATTTGAAGAGCAGTTTATCTGTGCATAGCTGTCTGTTTCTAACCCGCATTCTAGAGATGCAAATTGAAATGCCAACATCCTTAACAGTTATTCCAATGAAGTTTGTGTTGTAGTAATGGAAAGGCATGGCTGCCATATTACCAAGAATTTTATATAAGACAAGAGTCACCCAGTACACATCTTTATGACATTGCATCAAAAGCTAGATATGCACTACTCCATGCGTGGTCTATGGGAGGGCACTTCTAAAAAAATAGTGTTTTATCCTCTTTGCTTTATCTTTAATTTTGGGACCCAACATGCTCCAAGACAAATAAACCAAGCCCCGGAAATTACTAAAAAGCTAAAATAGTACCCTAAAGAACAAAACAGCATTGGTTTTCATAATGGATTAGCTTTAAACCGAGATTATCAACATGGAAAACGTATATGAATTTTCTTTCTCACATTTTAAGTTTTAGAGTGACAAGCTTTAAAAATTCATACCATACCTCCTTTTTGAAATTAGTAAATCAGGTAGCAGCTGCAATAAAATTCAGGGAGAGGCAATCATGGGAGAATTGGTAGTTGAATGCAAAAAAAGGAACCACAGGTTGCCCATCTAGAATTTCAACAGAATTCAAAAATGGCCCTTCCAACCCAAGATATACCATTGTCAAAACGCACGTAAAATCAATGAAAACAAAATAACAATAAAAAGCAGATAACATTAATAAACCCACAGTAGCATTACTCCCAAACTCGCAATTAACCCCAGGTAATTACCAACTGCCTCATTTGATGCTTCATTTCCCAAGTTTTTCAAAAAGTGGGTCTAAAAGTTTTATTTTATGTATTCCTTTCCTTTTTTGCTCTTTTTTACACTTAGGAGAAGAAAAATAAAAGCACGAGAAAATTGAAAAAATTTAGTTTAGGGTTAAGGCTAGGGCATTCTAAATTTTCAAGTTGAAATTTGAATAGAATATTTTCGAGTTAAAATTTTAAACACTAATGAGGGTTTTCCTTTTAGTTATATCTAATGAGGGTTTGGCATAAAACATCAGGTCACCCCTAAAATAGTAGGCAATGTTCAATGATAATAGGAATTGCCTACTATTTTAGGACCA
Organism: Sequoia sempervirens; assembly: GCA_007258455.2. NCBI lineage: Eukaryota > Viridiplantae > Streptophyta > Pinopsida > Cupressales > Cupressaceae > Sequoia > Sequoia sempervirens. The sequence continues at coordinate 204,287 of VDFB02255286.1, read as the reverse complement.
AGTATGTATTATTTACATAAACCCTCTTAGATAAAAGTAAAATAATTGCTTTTAAATTGCTAGTTGTTTCTTTATGATTGGAATTTTGTTAATGTATTATGTTAATTTATAATCTCTACAAATATATGTAACATGAAACAACAAAAATCAAAATTATCTCTGTTTTTGGGAATATGCTATTCATGTTTAGTTGCCCAAGTTTTTCCCATTCCAAATCCACGTAATTGAATTCCATTTACACTTTTGCCATGCCATGTCAATATCATCAATCATCTAAATCAAATACTACTATGAATCATTCTATAACATCTATGGTGCACATTGAATGGGGAGTCATAGGAGGGTATGGCAACATATTTTGCCAAGAGTAGCAAATGAGTAAGTACATATTCAAACTTAATACTCCACCAAAAGTTTATATTACTTAGGTTACAAATGGCACTCAAAACTTTGAAGTGATATCACAACTTAAGGGGCAAATTGAGTTTCAAAGCCTTACGACAAAAGTAACTCAAGATATACATAGAATTCCAGTGTATCATTATATGCATATAAATATATTAATACATTGTACTCTTATAAGAAACACATCTTGAATCATTGTAATGTTATGCAACCCACTTCGCTTTTAACTCTAACACACAACCTAGAAATAAAATAATTTGGTTGCACTCTTGAATATTTGACAAATCCAAAATTGGATTAGTAAACTTAGTAATTGGCTAACTTAGCCACAATGCCTCATTTTTTAAGACTTCCTAGCACTAAGATAAGACATAAGATTTGATTCCCCTATGCCAAACTCAAACAGAAAGTTTCAGAGATCCCAAAAAGGTTAAAAACAGAAACAGAAGTTACCTGGATGATCCAAACATCCAGGGGACATCAACAATGATGATAAAAGAGGATTAATGACATTGTCAACCAGGGTCGAACACATCATACTAGTTTGGCCACAGCTGAATGTTGGCGTAACAACTAACACCTCTGGAGTATGAGTTGGTACGGACAGCTATGCACACTACGCAATGAGTGCTCTTCAAATTAGGAGGGGAAGCTCCCTCGTTGTGCTTAACAAAAATACTTGGAAAGGGAAAAGTAATCTAAACTATCTCCTGTCTTTTTGTCTCAACTGTAGAGGTACAAGGCTTTCACGAAAACTCTATACGTTGCAGCTAAGTATTTTCTGGTTTCGCAGACTACTAACTACAACTAGGCTTATTGCTTAAATCTATCCAATTTCCTCAAGAAAACAGAGCATGAGGAAATGGAGCAAGGTTGACTATCTGACGATAAACAAGTATAGATTCTCAACTTGAAGGCAAGGTGGCACATCTATCAGCTCAATCTAGACAAGTTTATTGGAAACAACAACACACGATAAACTAAGTACGGATTCTCAACTTGAAGGCAAGGTGGCACAACTATCAGCTTAATCCAATAAGTTTATTTTTCACACACATCACACGATAACCAAGAACAGATTCTCTACTTGAAGGCAAGGTGGCACAACTATCATCTCAATCTAAACAAGTTATTGAATACAAAACAGATTTGATCTAACTAAGGAAAGAATTCACCATTATAATTGCATGAAACCCTATGTGGCATAACAATTCATTATAATAGCAAAAATACATGAACAGATACGAACGAGCAAGTATTGAGGGCAAGGTAGGCACAGCATATATTTCTCTCTCGTGCAAAAGTTATGTACAAATGAGCAAAAGCTCTTATTTATAGACATCGAAAGGTGTAGGGAACCCTAAAATCACCTTGAGTCAACTACAATCTTGCAATGCATGCGAGATTTATTGCTAAGCCCCTAATAAACAAACTATACAGTTAACTGGAAAACTACCATCAGTTAACCGAAACATCTAATCTAAAAATGGACAATTGTGCAAGCATGCACGTCGTTATTGAAAGCATGTTAACTAGAACACTACCATCAGTTAACGTAAAACCCTAAATGAAACTCCAAGTAAGTAAAGTTGATCTCAGAATAGATATGCATGTGATGAAACGAGTTAACTTGAAAGGGTAACGACAAGTTAACTCCTGTGTATAAAGTCTATTCTGAGAGGCGGGAACTGAAGTCTACTGATCGTGATCTCGAGCAACCAATCCCTCAACAAGATTGTTAACTGAATCACTATCTGGAGCTCTGATACTTTGTCGAAGAATGCTATGCCGGTGCAGCATGTCCTCACCAGCTGCAATCTAGGACTGAAGTTCACCTCTGCTCCTCGTTGCTTCATCAAACAACGCTGACATGATTGTAAGCTGAGAAATCTTACAACCAACGGTCTCCCCACTAAAAATAATATGAATGAGTGCTTGGAGCTCTAACTGAACATCAGTAAGCTCAACATACGCACCACCCTCAATCTGATATCGACACAGTAAGCGAGATACTAAGGTCCTCACAAACCGGAGTGCACTAGTGACGTGCTCTCTACTCTCAGCCAATTCTGATGCCATAGTCTCCTCTATCTTCGCCTTGAAAACCAACTGTGTTTTCCAAGAGTAGATAGCCTCTTTATCCTCTGCATCTGCGACTGAATCATATGCCATACTCAGGTGAGAAATCATAATCTCATCCCGGGGTCTGTTAATTGCCATATCTTGCTCCTCATCCTGAAGACGAAGACGGAGCTCTCGTGCATTGTACCGCAACTAATATAACTCTGTGAGCATAGCACAGCCTCTAGCAACGAACTCCTCCTCCCATTCATCCAAACGCTTGCCATATTCAACTAAATGATTAAGTTGGCCTTGTTCTGCTGGAGGCTCAAGCATCGGTGGAGTGTGTTAATGGCATCTACCCTGTGAACAAGACTAGAAATGTATTGACGAAGTTGTCTGATTTCAGCTTTGAGGGTTGCCTTATCTTCTCCGTCCTTCAACATTCTCTCCCTGGCACTGTCTGTAGCAACCTGTAGGAGATCAACCTGAGTCTGGCGTGTGCTACGACCAAGGTTGACTGTGATAACCCCAAAGTCTTGAGATTCCAACTCGTCCAAGCTCTTCCCCTGTGGAGGTATAGTAGTCTCGACAACGATCTCCATGTTAGTATTCCTCTCTACGGTGACCATGTTCTTCATCCTTTTGTCTGGCGCATCCTGATAAATCTCATCAAAATTGGAATGATTAAGGATGTAGGATGGCTGCCTCCTCTTCCTTCCCAGCTGAGCCTCGATCCAAGATTGGTCTCGGCTAATGCTACTGGAAGGGTCTGTACTAGCAACAGGAGGTTGCGACAAAAGTGAATGTGTAGAGGAATGACTGCGAGATGGGGAGTCTAAATCCAATTCAATGTGAATTGGAGCTGGTGACTGCTCCGGAACTAGTATAGGAACTTGAGGCTGAACCTCGGGCACTGGCGGACTCTGAACTAGCCTCTGGATTGGCTCTGTGATAGGTTGTCTGTCAGGCTCCGTATGTGTATTAATAGCAAGCGCCTTGCCTTCTGAATTTTTGGGCGCTTGACCTTTCTTAGGAGGATTACTCCTCTTCTTCTATTTTGGTTTAGACGAGGAAGGTAGTGAAGGATCCACCACTGGCAGCTCTGCTCTAGGCACACTTACCCTCCTTGTCTTCTTGCTGTCAAGGTAAAGTATACTGTTTTGAATAACTCTACTTGACCTCTCCTTCACCGTTGCGTACTCCTTGGCGTACCAATCAACTGCTGGCAGCGGCTGTGTGTCAACCTGCTCTCCGAAAAACTGAGGAAGAACCTCTCCCTCATTGTCTGATAAACCTCCCACATCTTCTGACAAGAAAACAGAAATCTGTGAGAGAGAGAAACGGCCATAGCTGCGTCTGCGAACCTCGAAGTCATCTGCGCAATTTGCCCAATAATCTTCCATAGAAGGCTCATGATATGTGCATCCAGCAAGGCGAGTGATGTAATGACCTGAAAGATCATAAGCACGTGCTTCAACAAGATACTTGAGATGATATTTCTCGAGCTCCTGCCCTGCAACTTTGGCATCAATTGTCGTCTTGCACCAATACATTCCAAACTGAAAAGGAAAATTGATAGATGGTCTGTGCCTGCGGCGTAAAAGACGATGAACACCATGCATCTATCTCAAGAACTCCTGAAAGATTGTCTTATCTGAAGGACAGCGTGGAAGCATAGCTAGATTTCCTGTAAATTTGTATACTCGGATGTAGGTGTATGTCGGGAACTGAATAAACCAATCTGCCCAACCATCCATCGCTGCCCTAGCAACTGCCGAGATACGAATGTGCAACTCCCGGTCTAAATTTCTCACTGTATAAGTCAGGAAAGCCTCATGAACACGCTTGAAATGATGTTCAACCTTAGTGAACTCAAGCTAATCATAATACTGATAGACTTTCTGAACACTGAGAATGCCCACGGTGTTTAGTCATTGGAACTGACCCTGATAAGCAATCAAGTACACAAGATACGAACACATATGAAACTCATGAGCAACTAGGAAACCGGTGATCTGCTTGTGGATAACATCATTGATGAAGGATGCCCAGTCATAATGCTCCTGCCCAGATATGATGCGACCAATAATGTAATACATCCAAGGCTGGAAAACATTAGCATGTGGCTGACCTGAGACACGATTCAAGAGTATGATTAGAATCGAGTACTCATCCTTGTATTCACCACGACCCACATTGTTTGGCAATATGTTCTTTGCTTGTTTTAACCACCGCTCTGCCATTTTACTCTGGCACTTGTCCACATCAACGTTGAATGCCTGCTCACACTGCTCCATGGAAATAACAAGACTGTTAGGGTGCTGAGGTATACCAAAACTCCTTTCAATGTCCAAAGGTTTGAGACTGCAAATGACTCGTCCATCTACTGACACTATCTCATGAGTAGTAGAATTGTAATGCTTAATACAAGCCATCACAAACTCAACACAATGAACGGAGATAGGTATGGAAGCTGCCTCCAATAACCCGGACTGCTCAATATTTTGAATAATCGAAGCTCTGATCTTAACCGGATCTAGAACTGCTTCTGGCAACACCTTGTGAAGATCTGTCTCAACTGTCCTGAGGAAGTCGTGAGTAAGGACTATCTTGGTCTAATATTCAAGCTGAGTGTACTACATTCTGAAAAACTCGCCTGTTGACTATGAACTTGACTATGTTCTGACAAGCTTTCTGAAAAGCTAAAAATAGCCTGTTGAGGCTAAAAATAGCCTTTTGAAGAATTATTTTCAACAAAAAATCTGAGATACGGGTTTTGTCCAAAAAAAGATTCTAAGACAACCCAGAATGTCAAAAATGCGAAAATAAGACTTCTACTCGACCGCGCAAAGAATTTTCACTTGAGAAAATTAGAAACTCAAGAACAAATGTTCTGAAGTTAAAAATTCGTGAAAAATCAAACGCACGATTTTAATTTGAGGAAGCTATATAGAAATGATCCAGATGCTAAGACTTGTCAAATTCGCCAATTTCAAGAACATGCAAATTGTATTTTGAGAGAAATTTGAGAACCAAGGAGGAAAAAGACGTTTTTTATAAGCTCTTTCTTTTGTGAAAATCACCCTCGAATTCTTAAAATTGCTAACAAAAGTGAACTTTTAACTTGCAAAAGAATATGATTGGAGAAATCGCCTTTGGAAATAGATGAAGAATTTTCCTTTGATCTGGAAAATCACCTTTGCTTGAGAAATACGAATTTCTTTAGCACTGTGAATGATGAACAATGAAAATGGCGATTTGCTTAAATAAAGAAAATTCGCATCATCTTATGAACTGCAAGATCAAAACCCTAACTGAAATAGACGCCTTCTAATTGGACCCCTTTCAGTTTCACTGCCACTGACTCGAAGTTTGAATAATAAAATATTCATTATGCAATTTACAAAGGCGCCAATTATAGAAATTCGCCATTTAATGCAAAATAAATATCAAAAATTATCTGACTTCAATTGACAATTCAAACGAAGCTTTAGGATTCACCATCAAACTTCACTGATTTCAAAAAGTCATCATTTGAGCTCATAGGCGTCCATTTGCTCAAGACATTGCACTTTTTATTAACTTCCTACTTTATAGCTGACGACAAAGTTACGACTGGCCATCTTCGACACTGATTTCCGGATGACCGAATGATGTTGAGACTGAACTGGTGAATTTATCACGAAGCTTGCAAAACAAAGAAGAAAAGTCTGTTGGGAGTCATCACTGCAAAATCCATCATTTAACACCTTGAAAAATTAGGCGCCCTTGATTAAATTCATTTACAGGTACCAGACTTAACCATTTCTTCAAACTACCATCTGACGCTTCAAACGGCTGCTGACGGCGAATGGTGAACCCTGCTGACAGGCAACCGAGCTCATTGCATGCCTGGAGATATTCCGCATCCAACGAATATATGCAAGGCATCTGAAAAGTGCATTAAGGGCCTCAAAAGTAAAAGCGCCTCTGAGCTACAAGTGCACTAACACCATTTTGATGAAAATGCAATTCTCAACCAAATGCCCTATTTTGACCTCTAATATTTGGAGCTGGGATGACTCGATTCGAGCACTGTCTATCTCAATGTGTAGCCAGAAGAACCTACGAGAGAAGACTCTAGAGGTGACGAAGCAAGAAAACTGCTTCTAAGACCTCAAATAGAAAGGCGCCTTTCCCAAGATAGAATAAACGACCAGACTTAGCCATTTCTGGACTCTCTTCGTTTTTCAGCATTTCACCAAAGACCTCGCATTTACGAGCGTTTGCCAAATCCCGGAGGCTGACGGCTAGGCTCGTTAGATAGCTAGAGTAATTGCGCTCAAGTCCCGTGAAGACTTCGATGACGAACAACCTCATCTGACAAGCCTAAAAGCTAGGCGCCCCTGACCTATGGAAATACAACGAATATTCTATGCCAGTCCGCCCGTGAAATTACGTGCTTAGTAGATTCCTTGCCACGATCTATTAGAATGTTGGATTAACAGGCAACTTGGTGCATCGCGAAGCTAGACTGGAATAGCACTGATGTCAGGAAGACCTCATTAGCAAACTGGATCATCTCAAGGGTCATTTTTAAAAGCGCCCCTGAGCTACAGGTGCACTGGAAACGCAATGAAGAAGCTCAAGGATGTGAAATCACTTTATAAGCTCATCTTCTGACGTTGACTGCCGAAGCTCTAGGACTCGGATGACTGCGTTTGATAGCTCGTCGGATAAGCAGACTAATCACGAAGAGATTGACTGCATCAATCATCAAGAATACCAAGATCTAACACCCCTTTAAGAAGGGCACCCTCAAGCTACAGGCGTGCTTAAGCTGAAAAAGAACAAGCTTCTGCTATCTGGAACTTTGGAATCTTCAACTTCTGTCGCCAGTTGCTGGAGTTACGAGTCTCGGATAACCTCGCAGGATAGCTCATCGGATAGGCAGACCAATTCTGAAGAGATTGACTATAGTTATGAGCATCTATCACAAAATCTTGGCCTTCAAAAAGAAGGGCGCACCTGGGCTACAAGTGCGCTTTTTTGCTTTTCTCTGAGAAATCTTCATAAATTAATCACTAAAAACTCTGTCTTGATCACTGAAATGACCATAAAAAGTATAAGTGTTACCGTGAAATGCTCCTTCATCATGAAATGTCTCATTCTGAGTCTCTGCTTCAGGTTCTGATCAATGAAACTGCCTTAGACTTGACAAAATATTGACAAAAACTCCATGCTTGATATTGCCCAAAAACTGTATTTTACATCATTTTAGCAAGGTTTAGACTATTTTATGCAAACTGCCTTGATGAAGCAAAAAATTTGGTTTGGGTACAACACTGAACTTGTCACTGATAACAACAGGGTGCCAAGGACAATTTTGCCAACAGCCGAAACCATCACAGATACAACAAACACAGCACCTGCAGGCACAAAAGGAGCTAGAGTATTTGAAGTGCCATCCTTTTGACTTCTGAAGCTTTTGAACTTCCCTCCCAGCATATTTGGGGACTGTTGGGCTATAGTTCCCCCTGTTTGTATGAAGGCGGGATTTCTTCCATGTTGTAATTGGCTGTAATTCTGCATAGTTGCATTGGTCAAATGGGCTTTGTTGGAGTATAATTTGAGTGGTTTCAAAAACTTCACATTGCTATGTAGATGTTTGGACATCCATTCATATATTAAATGAGTCCATGAAGGCCTCTAGAGTTTTCTCCCACAATGGGTTTTTCCAATTCAAAAGCTTTGTTGTGCTCTATTTTCAAGCTTGGTTATTGTCTCTTTTTACCGTTATAATCTTCCTTTATGTGTATACACTTAATTAACAACAAATATGGTTTGATGACTGATTTATGCTAGTTTTGCAAAGAAATCAACAGCTATATCAGTCATTTGCTGATTAGAACTAGTAATATTCAAGTTGATAACTCAAGCAGTGGAATATCCACCCTCTTTATGGATCATTGGATGCATAAGCTGCCAAAGATCTCCAGTTTGGTGTACATAATTCATTTAATTATAGTAATCAGTTTAGCATTGCTATGAATCCCTTTGTTCACAACAATTTGAGTGCCATTTATGTGTAATTCTTCCCAATTGCAGAATTTGGATTGATAATTCATCAGAAGTAGTAAGATTCTATTGGAAATTTTGTTCAACATTAATATTGAATTTGAAAAGATAACTCGTAACATTCAATTTCTGGGCATAAAAACTCATGGGAATCCCAAAGGCAGTGGCGAAGAACCCCTTTATTAATGTTCCCGCTGTCACTCATTTCCCACTGCATTTCTTCCACACCCAATTTCAGCTCATAAATGGAATACAAGATTCCATTGTAATAAGATCCCATTTAATAAGATCCCATTTGTCCAAGATAACTCATGGAAGTACAACCTCTTTCCCTTTAGTAAATTTCAAAACACCACATGTTCATTGTACAATATTAATAATAAAATTTTACACATCATGTGATAATGGAAAGCTGAAATGCAGGATACAGTCATGTTCACGAATGCACAAGCCATTCACAAGCAGGAAGCTAAAAGAAAGTTCAGAGGAAACTAAGCTGACTAACAGGCCACAAAAACAAAAATATTATCGGTTGTTTCGTCCCACAATGCCAAAATGCTCACTGTACAGCATTAACAATAAAATTTGGAAATAATGTGATATTGGAAATCTGAAATGCAGGACACAGTCATGTTCACAAATGCACAGGCCATTTCATGAGCAGGAAGCTAAAACATAGTTCAGAGGAAACTAAGCTGACTATCTAGACACAGAAATGAAAATATTATCAGTTGTTTCGTCCCACAATGCCAACATGCTCACTGTACAATATTAACAATAAAATTTGGAAATAATGTGATAATGTAAATCTGAAATGTAGGACACAGTCATGTTCACAAATGCACAGGCAATTTCACAAGCAGGAAGCTAAAAGAAAGTTCAAAGGAAACTAAGCTGACTAACTGGACACAGAAATGAAAATATTATCAGTTGTTTCGTCCCATGAAGCCAACAATCTGCAGATCAAAAGTGAATGGAGGAATTTCTTTAAACACAGTTCATTTGTTGTGTAGATCAACAGTTTAAAACATATTTAATGCCTCATCCCATGACGAAGTAACCCCAAGAGGGTTGTGGCAAATTTATTCACAAATCCGAGTAAACATCAATTAGCATCCTTCAAAATTAGTGCAATTTGGATATTTCCAGTGTTCCACGGGGACGCAATCCCCCCTGAAAAACCAAGTGCCTCCAAGACATGGACGTCCCCAAGACGCATGGACACCTGGGGAATGTCTCCCCGCCGTCCCTCCGCCACCTCCAAGTTTCCTCCACCATTTCCCAAAGGTTTCCTTAAAAGGGGGGCATTTCTTGGACATTTCTTCCCAAGAAACGCCAAAAGGGGACTTCGAAACGTCCCCGAGACTTCCAAGCATCCCCTGACACCTTAGGAAACTCGCAGAAGACTCCCACAGCACAGCACTTATTTTGATGATTTTTTAAAAAAAACAAAAGTAAAAAGGTCACTTCAAAGGGTTAACCCTAACCCTAAGTTGACCCCAACCCCCAAGGCCTCTCAAAAAAGTTATAAGAGAGACATATTGTTGCAATCTTATTCACAAATTCATTCCTACAATCTGAACTCGAAGAGGAAGAGTGAAGTGAAAGTCTAAGTTTAAGGCTTTGAGCTGCAACTTGCAAGGAGACTTGACACAGAGCTTGGGGATGATTAGAGGCATCAGGCCATTAGCCATTGACTCATGAGTCATGAGTCATTAGTATTTACTATTTTGTTTTTGAAGTTTGAACTTTGAACATTTTTTATTGTAATTATGAATCATGATTACAAAATTTTGAAACTTCACGTTCTTGTTCCAATGTCTATTTTGATTTTCAATGTTCACTATTAAAATTTAAAAACTACTACTAGTTCAAAGCAATCATTGCAATGTGTTTAAACTTTACTTATTCCTTAGGCTTCTACAGTTATACATCTTTCTATAACTAATTTTTCAAGTGCTATATGTATTTCAGCACCACTCCCCCACTGTCCTCCCCCCACCGCTGTCCCCAAACTTAGGCCCCCTGTCCCCCCATCCCCAAAACCCGTCCCCCTGTCTCTACGTCTGGAAACTCCGTGGAACATAGGATATTTCCAATAAAACCAGGCAAATCTAGCAATAAACAACCAAAACATTCCCAAGCTGGACTTCAGTTCCCTCCCACTTTATCCTTATTCCTTTCCTTATAAGCAGTGGGTACCTCTTATGTTTTAAGTTATATTAATATATCTTTTGACAAAGGATAGATAAATCAAGCTATCATAATTAAATTACAGGTACAGATACATGGAAAAGCCAATTTTCAAAAAACATGGATGCAAAACAGCAAGACATCTTCCCTCTTAATGGGGTAATTGGGATGAATAATAATTGTATTGCTAGGCCCTGGTTACACCTAATGATAGTTGTTTAAAGCTGAATTTTGATGGAACTGCCAAAGGCAATCTGGGACCTGCAGGTGCAAGTGTGGTTGTCTGTTCTCCTTCAAGTTCCTTCATAAAACGGGTTCTTTTTTTTCTCAGCACCAAGACTAACACTGAGGCAGAAGCTTTAGCTCTTCACAAAGGTCCAAAAATAACACAATCCATGGGGCTAAAAGCATTTGGAAGTCACAGGCAATTCTTTTGTTATCATTCAGAGGTGCATTAAGGAGTGCTTAAAAGATTGAAATTAAAGAGCTTAGTAGAGGAAGTTAAGTTGGTTAGTGCCAGCTTCTAAGAGATAAATTATTGCCATTGTTATACAAAATGCAATGGCATGGCAGACCATTTAGCCAATGCAAGGGTTACGCAATATACCTTCTCTGCCAAATTTAGTGAAATGTCAAGCGAATGGCCTATTGAAAATCTTCCCAAAGTTGATGCTTCTCATTGTTTTCCTAAACCTTCCCCCAACTTTCCTACACCTTTGTGGTTATTATTCTGTCTGCCTTAGGAAGGCATGTTGTTCATTGGCCACTGTCTGTTCACTAATTATCTCACATGTGGTGTTCTTGTTACATCCGCTCCCAGTATTAAGCGATAGGGTGTAGCATGTGTGAAGGCGTTAGTAGAAATTGGTGGATAGGGTGTTTCCATTGCCTTTGTGTTTAGCTTTGGTGCAATTGATTACATAATGATAGCTTTCGTTGATCTATCAAAATGAGGTGTGGAGAAAGAAATTAGGATTATGGTTACTTTGGTGTTGTGTTTAATCAATGTCCTGGGCATATTTTCCAAATTAGCTACTTCTTGATGTCAGAGCATCTAGGTTCACAAGCAATCTTGCATCACACAAAAACAAAATAAGGTAAGCTAAGAAGATTTTTGACTTTTGTGCATGTGAGGGTTTTCATAGACTAGCATGTTTGGATAAATTGGAAAATCAAGAAAATGTTCCAGTTGACTTCAACAGCATCTAAGAACACAATTGCATCTTTGACAACAAGCCTGTATGTAACTTCAGCAACAAGTCACTTCAACAGCAACTGTCATCTTCAGCAACAAGCCTATGTGTGACTTTAATTTCAAGGTAATTCACTTCAACAACAGCTGTCAACTGTCACAGCAACTGGGATGACTTCAACAGCAAGGCATGAATGACTGTTCGCGAAGGTGGTTTGGTAATGTGAGATCTCAAAGGATGCTTGTACTAGGATAGTAACAAGTATGATAGAGATTCCTAAGAAGGTGAAGTTCACTTGTACTAGGCTAATAAGGTCATGCATCCTTGTGGTTGGTTCATGTAAAAATGGAGAGGCAAAGAAGAGGAAAGGCAAAGATGAAATCTTCAAATTGAATGGTTGCAAAAGTGAAGGCCAAATTCCTACCAATGAATTATCAATAAATTTATTCAGGAAGTTGCAAAACCTAAAACAAAAAGAGATGAATGTTAAGAACTACTCAGAGAAATTCTACAAGCTCAACATTTAAGTTGGCCATGTAGAGGATGACAAAGAAAAGAATTCATGATATGTTAACAAACACTGCATATATATTCAAGATGAGTTTACTATGTTTAGAGTGAGATCAATAGAAGAGGCCTATCAATATGCTTTTAAGGCAGAAGAGAAATTAGCAAGGAAGCAACAAAATAATTCCAAAGGAGACGATAATCAAACAATGCTAGAGAACATGTGAATGAAGGAGAAAACATCACTACTAAAAACAATAATTATAGTCAACACATGAGGGAAAGATGTTATTATGAAAGAGGCAGAGGTAGACGATTTGCTGGAACTTGTTATAAGTGTGTAAAGGCTGGTCACTGGGCATTTGACTGTCCACAAATACAACAAAACAACAATAGAGTAAAGAAAGAAAGAAATAACATTGCCCGAGCAGATGAGAAGAATGTCATGTCACTCAAGCAAATAGAGGAACCAAAGGAGAATCTCTTGTGATGAAGAGTGACATTGAAACTAGCTAGGGAAGAGCATGAACCAATACAAAGAAAGAATTTATTTAGAACCGTATGTAAATCTAAGGGAAAATGTTGCAAGCCAATGTTGCAATGCCACTTCTCTCCCAAAGTTATTTAAGTATTAGCAGATTTAATGGATTAAATATTAGAATTCAGATAATTTACAAGATGTAACGTTATTAAAATAGACATGAACAACCAACGTAAAATACAACATGTGATAATTTATAACTCTAAAAAAAGAATTAACATAATAAAGGAACTAACACATCCACGTAATTCAATCATATTAACATTATAACATGTATATAATATTCCCAATATCTTCTAGCATAACGTTTTTCAATACTTATCTGAATCACAACACTTGGAAAGGCCACAATCACCCTAGGAAGATTTCAGTAGTATTGGCTCTCGCTATAGCACACTTTGGAGGATCTGTGTAAAAACACAGTATGTGCCTACTCGCACAAAAAGGTGTGCCTACTAACAGAAAGCCCTGGCCAGGACAATCCAGGGTGCACTCTATAACCTGAGTTGTACACACAGCCCCTTCTCCAATGACCATAGCCGACCAAACCACTTTACTCTTCTTTGAGTGATCTACATGTCCTTTTCCAAGTCTCGCATAAATGCTTTATATAAGCCTTAAAGGTTGGTTTTCTACCCATCACACTCTTTCACAAAGGTTGCCTTTAATTATTATTTAATAAATATAATTATTCCTCTCTTTTAAAGGAGTTTTTATAAATAGTCTTCATTAATCTCCATTTTAACCAAGGATCATGTTATCCTTTTTTTTTATATCCTTTTAATGCTTTCATAACTTTATTTTCAATTAGGGGAAAAAGTTTCATAACAAGTGTTGGCACTGGAAGCATGAATAATTTGATATCTAATGAGATAGTAGAAAAACTTAGATTGAAGAGGACTAAAAACCCAAATCCATACAAGGTTTTGTGGCTACAAAAAGAGACATCAATTTGTGGTAAGTGAGCAATGTTCAGTGAGTTTTCAAATTGGCTCATATAGAGATGAGATTCTATGTATGCCCATGGATGCTTGTCGTCATTTTGTTGGGAAAGCCTCAAAAAATTGATAGAAAGGTTGTACATGATAGTAGGATGAATACCTACACCATTGTGAAATATGGAAAGGAATTTACATAGAATCCATTAAAGGGCAAAGGATAAGAGATAGACAACAGTCCTAGGGTGTGTTTAATTTCAAGAAACAATTTCTAAGGGAAATGAAGAAAGAAATAGCTTGCTATGCTTTCATTTCTAAGCCTATGGAGGTTAGGACAGTGAGTAAAATGGAGGAAGTTCCACAATAAATGAAGTCATATTGGAGGACTATGCTGAAATTCTTCCAAAAGAATTGCCAAATGGGTTGCCACCAATTAGAAGCATCAACCACTATATGGATTTAATTTTTAGATCAAGTTTAGTAAACAAGGCTATGTATAGGATGACACAAATGAAGAATGAGGAGGTGAAGAGCCAAGTCCAAGAGTTTGATAAGGAAAAGTTTGAGCCCATCTATTGTACCAACAATACTAACACTCAAAAATGATCAAGAGTGGTATGTGTGCACAGATTCACAAGCCATTAACCAGATGACAATAAAATACAAGTTTCTGCAACCACAAATGAATGATTTAACGAATTGCCTAAGTCGGGCAAAGTATTTCATAAAGACTGATATGAAGGGTGGATATCACCAAACCCAAATTAAATAAGAGCATGAATGGAAAACCACATTCAAGACAAAGGACGGGTTATACAAGTAGCTTATTATGCCATTTGAATTGACAAATGAATCGAGCATGTTCATGAGGCTAATGAATGAAGTTCTAAAACCATTTCTTGGTAAGTTAGTGATAGTTTGTTTAGATGGTATCTTAATATTTAATAAAATTACAGAGGCACACTCGATGCATCTAAGGTTAGTTTTGCAAAGAACAAAAGAAAAAAAGTTACTAGCCAACTTGAAAAGGTAGTCTTAGAAAAAGAGAGTTGGTGTACTTGAGCTTTGTAATTTCCCAAGAAAGCCTACGGGTGGACCCTAGAAGGTAAGTGCTATTGTGGAATGATTAATGACAAGGAAGACATTTGAGGCAAGAAGTTTCTACAGTTTGCTAGTTTTTTATACAAATTTTATCAAAAAACTTTAGAGGTATTTGTGCACCTATCATGGAATGAGTTTGATTAGATAGTTGTAGCAAAGAATAGCTTTCAGTTTTGAAAGAAAAGGTGATGGGACAACCAAACCTAGCATTTCTAGATTTCAATAAGGTGTTTCAAGTGGATTATGATGCAAGTGGGACAGCAATAGACAAAGTTTTTAGTCAAGAAGGTAAGCCCTTGTATATTTTAGCAAGAAGTTAAATGAAGCCAAGAGGAAATATTTAGTTTAAGACCAAGAATTTTATTGGATTGTTCAAGCAGTTAGGTAGTCTTAAGAAGTGGAGACACTATTTGTTATCTAAGGAATTTATTTTGTTCACAAATCACCAGCCCTACAATTTATAAACAGCCAAAGTAAGTTGAGCCAAAAGAACATAAAGTGGGTTGAATTTTTTCACAATTATTCATTTGTTTTAAAGCATAGGAGTGATAAATTCAAAAGGGTAATTGATGCATGGGGTAGGAATGTCTTTAATTGAATGAGATGAAAGTGGAGATTACTAGATTTGATTTCATGTGAGAGTTGTATGAGGATGGCTAAGATTTTAAAGAAGCTTGAGTAGCACGCAAGAGCCCAACCAACATGGACAAAGCTTGTTTCAAGAATATTTTATTCAAGAGGGTTTGTTGTTAAAAGGGTAACGTTTGTGCATACCTCAAGGTTTGATGAGGGAGAAGAATAGTGGAGGTCTTGTTGAACATTTTGGGGTAGATAAAACATTGTTGCAGCTATGTGAGAGTTATTATTGGCCCAAGATGAACTCAAATGTGAAGACTATCGTGTAGAGTTCTACATATTGCCAACATGCCAAAGGCAAGAGTTAGAATACAAGTTTATATCAACTATTGCCTATACCAGAGAGACCATGGGGAGCTGAAAGCGTGGATTTCGTTCTTGGGCTACCAAGAACTCAATGAGGTAAATGACTCTATTTTTGTTGTTGTGGATAGATTTTTGAAGATAGCACACTTTATACCTTGCAAGAAATCAAGTGATGCCACACACGTTGTTACATTGTTCTTTAAAAATGTAGTTAGCCTACACAACTTGCCAAAGAGCATTGTCTCAAATAGGGCTACTAAGCTTGTGGGCCACTTTGGTGTTGATGATAGAAGCGTCGGGCTTCTACTTCCAGCCCCGATTGATCATTGAAGAATAAATTAAATGCATAGCCTATCGGCTATTTAATTTATTAAGACGCCTATTGGTGAAGAGGCGCTTCACCTTGAATTATAATATTTAATTATTGTTTCATATTGAAGGTCGACATGTTGACTTGAAGGGACGCGATCTCTCCCACTCTCTTGTATATATTCGAGATGATCATTGTTCACTCACCATCATTCATACACATTCATTATTAATTGTTAGATATCTAGAGAAGTGTGAATTCCATTCAAGTGCAAATTGAAATCTCAAGAAGGCCGAATCTATTGTCTTTTGAAGGGCTTTATTATCATCATATATTGCATCAAGTTTTGGTGTTGTTGAGTGGCCTTGTAATCGGCCTCATTGTAAAGATTATTGTTGTTTCATATTCAATATATAAGTGATATATTGTTGCTAGGTTTTCCTCCCTCAAGTGGAGGGTTTTCCCAGGGTATATGTTGTGTCTATTTCATTAAAATTTGAATTAAATTCTGCTTTTCATATCTGATCATAAAACTAACATGGTATCAAAGCGGGTTTAAGAAAGATCGTGATCAGATTTATATAAGCAGCACTATCATCCACTCTTGTTCTCATCTTGTTGCATCTATCTTATCTTTGAAAATGGTGAACAAGCTCAAGATTGAAGATTGGCTTGAAGATGCGTCCAATTTCACATCTTGGAAGTTTAGAGTAATGCTTGCATTGGAAGAAAATGAGATTGCTGAGTTTGTGGAGAGAGAAATTCTAGAACCTTCCAATGAGAATGAGAAGTCTCAATGGAAGAAGAATTGCACTAAGGAGAAGAAGAACTTAGTAGACTCCATGAAGGACCACCTTGTGTCGGTCATCTCCAAGTTGAAGATAGCAAGGGAAATGTTCAAGACCTTGGAGGAAATGTATGAGATCAACAATACAAGCAGAGTTCTTGCATTGAGGCAACAGCTTCATCATGTCAAGATGGCAAACGAAGATTTTGTCATCTCCTTCTTCATGAAGATCTGGAGAGATCAGCTCTCTACCATTGGGAATATGGTTGATGATAAGGATTTGGTTATGTTGGCGCTTAATGGTCTTCCTCAATCTTGGGAGCCATTTATCCAAGGTATCAGTGGGAGATCAAAACTACCTAAGTTTGATCGCTTGAGGGCAGATTGCATCCAAAAAGAATCAAGATTGGCTACGAGAGGCAATGGGCAAAGTTCTACAAATGAAGACATTCATGTACTTGCCGCTCAATCTTCGAAGAAGAAAGGAAGAGAAGGGAAGAAAGGCAACTTCAAGAGGAATAGAGATAAAAGATTAGATGGTGCCCCTGCATCTAAGAAGAAGGACCTCTCCCGGATACAATGCTTCAGATGTGACAAGTTTGGTCGCTATGCAAAAGATTGTCCAACTAGACCTAAACAACATGCTTCAGTTGTAGATGTGGGCGAGATCTCTCCTCAGGAGTCAAGTGGATTTCTTTTCTATTCTGCCTTATCAAGCAATGTTCCAACGGATAGCAACACGTGGTTGATTGATAGTGGCACCTCTCGTCACATTACTAGATTTAGAGAACATCTTTCAGATTTGGTGGAGAGAGATACAAGTGTTCAAGTCATATTTGGAGATGATGCATGCTATTCGGTGAAAGGTGTTGGAACCTCCTCTCTTCACTTAGATTCTAGCATCTCTCTTCAGTTGAGTGATGTACTATTTGTACCTGGCATCAAGCAGAACCTTGTCTCTATTTCAGCTTTAGAGGATAAGAGATATCAAGTTGCATTCTCTGAAGGTAAAGTTCTTGCATGGCCGAAGAACTCAAGCATCAAGACTGCCCAAGTAATTGGAGTTCGGCATGAGAGTCTCTACAGAATTTCCACTTGTCCATTACAGGCTTTGTTGCATGATTCATCAAGTTCATGTGAGCTTTGGCATAGAAGACTTGCTCACCTCCACTTTAGAGCACTACCAACCATGGAGAAGATGGTCACTGGCATTCCTAAACTTAGCCAGGAGCATGAAGGTACTTGTCGAGGATGCGCTTTGTGTAAGAACACTAAAGGACCCTTTCATAGTAGTGAAAGTATATCTAAATGTATTCTAGATCTTGTTCATTCTGATTTGTGTGGTCCAATGTCTGTTGCTTCTTTGAGTGGTTTCTTGTATTATGTAATTTTCATTGATGACTACTCTAGAAAGACTTGGATTTATTTCTTAAAGACTAAAGAATCTGAGGAAGTACTTGAGAGATTCAAGGAATTTAAATCTCAAGTAGAGAACTTGTCTGGGAAGAGGATCAAAGTTCTGAGATCTGACAATGGAGGAGAATACATCTCTAGAAGCTTTTGTAACTTTTGTGTTGAGGCAGGGATTAAGAAGGAGTTTTGTGTCCCTTACAATCCACAACAAAACGATGTTGCAAAAAGGAAGAACAAATCTATTGTAGAAGCAACTAAAGCCATGATTCATGATCAAGATCTGCAAAGATCCCTTTGGGCTGAAGCATCTAGGACAGCAGTGTATGTTCAAAATAGGAGCCCTCACCGCATTTTGGAGAACATGACTCATGAAGAAGCTTTCACGGGTGCGAAGCCAGAAGTAAGTCATTTGAGAATCTTTGGTTGTCCTGTGTATGTTCATGTGCCTAAAGATAAAAGGACAAAATTGGAACCATCTGGCAAGAAGGGAATATTTGTGGGCTACAGTGAGTCTTCAAAAGCCTACAGAGTTTACATTCCAAGTCAGAAACTGATAGAGATCAGCAAGGATGTTACATTTGAAGAGGATGTTGCATTTAAGAGATCTAAGGGCACTCACATGGAGATAGACAATGAAGACAAAGAGTCTCCTCAAGACATGGAAGTTGACCATACTCCTAAAATTCAAAGAGAGGCTACTAATCCTAAAGAAGATGATGATCCAATTGAGCCTTTGGAACCTACTGATGGGCCTACAGACATTGTTATTGGTCAAAAGAGACCTCTATGGGCTAGGCAAACAATGCAGGAGGCAAAAAAGTTTGAGCCCCTAGAGGAACATTCAAAGAAAGCAAAAGACCTCAGAAGTTTTCAAGCTATTTTGCATTGATGAGTCAAATGATTGAATCTAAGCCTTCCAATGTTGAGGAAGCTTCAAGTTAGCAAGTATGAAAAGATGCTATGGCTGAAGACTAAGTTACTGATTCGTTTTTGGATTCAGGTACGG
This sequence comes from Sequoia sempervirens, assembly GCA_007258455.2. NCBI lineage: Eukaryota > Viridiplantae > Streptophyta > Pinopsida > Cupressales > Cupressaceae > Sequoia > Sequoia sempervirens. The sequence continues at coordinate 184,830 of VDFB02255286.1, read as the reverse complement.
GTACGCGAATCCGGTACGGGATTCGGCAAAAAAAAAAATTTGGGTTTGGGTACGGCTTGGGTACAGCAATACAAAAAAATATAAAAATCAGAAATATATACATATTTGCAGTAGTAATTAAGTTCAGAATACACCACCATATTAATAGTCTAATAACATAGCAAAAATACATCACCACTTTCATAGTCACTAAGTCAAATATTAAAATATTAGTGATTACTCGATTGTCATGATATAAAATTATAAATTAAAGTTCAAACATAAAATGTCAAACGCTTACAATCAGCCATTATTGATCATTGATCAATCTGAATCATATGGGTCATCATTATCAAACAAACTAGCATTATTAGATGCTACATTTTGCGTAGAACCACAAATAGCATTCGTGGCACTCGCACAAGCATTGCCACTAGCAGTAGCAGTAGCACTGACACTACCACTCTCACGATCAGTAGCTGCTCCAGACTCATACTCATCATCAATATCAAGTGCGCTTATGACTTGTGGAAGCATCCAAGTCAAGCTCACCAATATCCCACCTCCTGTGTTCCTTCTTGTAGGAACTTTGTCGGTGTAAGGAGGCGCAAGTTTGAATGCACATACACCAAGTCCTCCGCCTTTTTTGAATGTAGCCTATTGCGTTTTATTGAGTGGATGAAGGAGTATGTGCTCCAATTCCTCTCAGAAGAGGATGAACTAGCAACCCATTAAGAGTCACAACAATATAAAATTATAAATTAAAATTAAAATTACAAAATATAAAACTTACTTGGGATAAGATTTTTATTGCAATTGGTTGGATGTACATGTATTCTTGCCCATGGAAGTACCACCAACTATGACCATCTACCCTGTACTTGTCTCCAAGAGCATCAAGATTCTGAGCAACACTACCGGAGCATGCAAAAGCCATGAACTCAGCCCTCACTCGATCACGTTGGTCACGATCAGTGAAGAGTCTCCGAATTGCTGCCTTGTAACCTTGAGCCACTTCAACATCCCTATATGGAGCAAATTTGAGAAAGAAGTCAGAATATTTGGGATTCCAAATGAAAAGAAGATGGAATGGTATGTTCAAGATTGAGTTTTGAAGAACTTTCATCTGGATCTTCCTCTTGTATTGATATTATTTCTTCATCTTCTAACCGCTGAGCTGCATACCATCATATATCTTCAAACAGGCCCATCCATGTCCGTAACGATCACCAGTGCTGAAACCGACTCAGTACCAACACGATCCCACTAATAACTATCTAGGATCCTTTATCAGATCCTATTTGCCCTTTCACCGCTAGATTGTTTCCATACCCGCCCACTAGGGCTGATTACTACACAAAGTGCCCCTAACCAGAGTCGCCCCAACATAATTGAGTAAAACGGGTCTCGAACTCCGCTTAAAAACTAAAATTAAACAAAACAATTAAACTGCTAAACTGTAAAATCAAAATTAAAAGAAAACTAAAAAGTTAAGAATATTGAGAATTTCAATTAACTTACCTTCAACAATTCCAATTTTGAGAATTGTCTAAATATTCCTTGTGTCATATGGTGGTTGGTGACAAACATCTGGATGTCTTCGCCCTCAGCATACACCTGTTTGATCCACTCAATTTTGGATCCAATTTTTTTTAGCATTAGATTGAGGGAGTGGACAGCACAAGGTGTCCAAAAAATGTGTGGATATTTCTCCTCAATCAATAACCCAGCAGCCCTACAATTTCTGGCATTGTCGGTTATAACTTGCACAACATTTTGATGGCCCACATCTTCAATGTCAAAGATGTGCACCCACCTCTCACCCGTCTTCCCAACCACCTTTCCCAAAATACGCCCCTTAAAATAAAAATACTGTAATCTTCCATCACTGTTTCTAATCCATGAACTTTATAGCTTCAGAACACATGTTTCACTCTTTCTAATGGAGGCATGTACCTTCAACCCGGCCTTATACCCCTTTGGAGCCTTATTAATAGATTTCACCATGTTTTGCCAATATGGTGAACGAACAACATTGAATGCCAATCCATTGGCATAGACACATCTTGCTATGTCTTGATCAGCAATCTCTCTTGCCTCATTCTGAAATGAAACTTCCAACGGTCCCTTAGATCTTTTATTTGATGAGGGCACAGTTTGCTCTTGAGGGATGTTCATAAATGGATGGCTTTCTGTAGGTGGAATATAAGTAGGTGGTGTAGGGGGTTTCATGGATTGAGATCCTTCTTCAGCATGCTTTTAAGATCTACAGCTTTTTATCTGGCTTTTTTCTGCCGCAATATATCAACACTGGCGTCATCTCTGCAAGGCCTGCCATCACCTTCTCGAGGTGTCCCCAAGGTTTTGATGCCAGTTACTGCGGATACTACATAATGTCACCGATCAGATAGAGCTCAGACAAATTTTGCACGACCACAACCAAACTGGTCACCACTCCGACATTGCTGAACCATTTCCACATATTTCAAAGGAGAGAAGGCATCTATTTTGAAACGATTGGCCTAATTAGAAGAAGATGCCATTGTAATACCTATGACCAAGCAATGATTGAAATACCTGGTATTGAAATTTGAAACGAAAACTTAAAAAGAATGAGAGGAACAATCACAAAAAGTATTAAATAAAACAAAACAAAATAGTCTATTTCGTTAACTAAAAGTAAGAAAACAAAAAATTTCAAAGAACTAATTTTGAGACAAACTATACTTTTGAATCTAGTAAACACTTGCAAGTGCTTAGGAATAGCAATACAACAAACCTGCAATAACAACCTAACGACCAGGTTTCAACTTATTCGAGTATAAGAGAGCAAGTTCAGCAATGGAGGCAAAAAAACTCGTTTTTCTTTCACAAATTGTTAAAATGAAATTGTTTTTACCTATTTAATGTGTTTGGAGGTCGAAATTAGGGTTGCAATGAATATTAAAATGTTTAGAAGTCAACATCCAGTCAAAAAAATAATAAAAAATGATTAAAAAAACACGTTTTTTGCGGACTAGGCGTTTTGACGTGAAAAAACGTCACGGATTCTGCTCGGATTCGTCGCACCGTACCCTAGAAGAATCCGCAGTGAAGCCTCGTATCTGAAACGTATCCACAGAGAAATTTTCGAATCCTGGCCGAATCTGTATCGTACCGAAACCGAATCTCGAATCTGAATCGAATCGTATCATATCCGAAGGCTTAGTATGGCGAATCGGTAACTTAGGCTGAAGAATATCAATCTATCCTCAAGAACGATGTTTGGGATATAGTACCTAGACCAAAAGGGAAATTTGTTGTATTTTCTAAGTGGCTGTTCAAGATCAAGCATGCGGCTAATGGAAGCATTGAGAAGTACAAGGCTAAATTTGTGGCTAGGGGGTTCTCTCAGAAAGAGGGAATAGACTATGAGGAAACATTTGCTCCAGTTGCTCATTATACCTCCATCAAGACCATCATTGCTATTGCAGCAGCTAAAAGATGGAAGTTACATCAAATGGACGTGAAGACTGCATTTCTAAATCGTGTAATTGAAGAAGATGTATACATTGAGCAACCTAATGGATTTGAGGTTCATAGGAAAGAGTCTCATGTTTGTAGATTGAAGAAGGCTTTGTATGGCCTTAAGTAGGCTCCTCGCGCTTGGTATGAGAGAATTGATAGATACCTACTGAGCTTGGGCTTCTCCAAGAATGATGTTGATTCAAACCTGTATTTCAAGGTAATTAATGGTGAGGCTTTGATCTTGGTTCTCTATGTTGATGATCTATTTCTTATTGGAGAAGAACACCTCATTATCAAATGCAAGGTGTTGGCTTTTGAAGGCTTCTGAATTTGAAATGAAGGATCTTAAGTATATGCATTACTTCCTTGGTTTAGAAGTATGGCAGAGGCCTAATGAGATCATTTTGAGTCAAGGGAAGTATACAATAGACATCTTGAAGAGATTTGGTATGATGGATTGCAAATCCATGTTCACCCAAGTGAAACCACTGTAAAAGTTACAAAGAGGTTGTATCCAGTTCGGATTTGTGGATCCTATTAATGTACAGAAAAAGTAATTGATTGGATCATTGATGTATCTAGTCAATACTAGACCAGATATTTGCTATGCAATGAGTGCACTTAGTCAGTTCATGTATGAACCAAGGCAAATACATCTAGTTGCAGCGAAGCATATCCTGAGATACTTGCGTGGCACAATTGGGTATGGCTTGAGATATTCTTTTGCGGACCGTAGCTTGCATGGATATTTTGACGCGATTAAAAGTTGTTGACTGAAGGTTACCCCCCTCGATGTGCCACGCCCAGTCCCATGATCTCCCCGTAGCTACCTTCAATGGCACTAAGCACCGCAGAAGTACATACAAAATTGTGTGGCAAAGTCTAAAAGCAAAATGTGTGGCTTTGAAAGTCTTTTGCAGATTGTTTGGCCAATTGTCTTAAGCCCAATCTGCTATCTATTGAAAGAGAATCAAATGGGTAGTTTCATCAATCCAGCATCATTGACAAAACTAAACACGCTGAGATCAAATACCATACTGGTATCGCAGACATGGTACTGAGGAAAGCTGATGAAGAAGTACATTAGGCACCACTGAGCAGATGATTCATAGATTTTAGCCAAGCCTCCTAAAAGTGTAAAGCTCGTGTACTTTGAGACAAGCTTGAAATTGTGAGAATGAAGCCCTGTTGGAGGAGACCTGGGCCAGTGATCTTCCCGTGGGTTTGGTTTCAGCATCTCTTCATGAGAAACTTGAGGTGTAAGCCCTTTTGCATCTTTCTGGAGAAATTTGAGGTGTAATCCCTCAGCCAGACCCCTCTCGTGGAGAGAAATTTGAGGAAAGTCTTTGCTCACCTCCGAGTAGCTATGGTATGTCAAAGTTGAGTAAGTGACTCCATGACAACATCACGTGAGAGAGTCCGTGATGGTTTTCTTGTACTTGTGTTTTTCACCCTCTGGGAGTAGCCATGGTGAATGTCATGATGAGATGACGACATCATGTTGAGTGATTCCGTGATGAGCCTTGTGCGCATATGCTTTACCATACATGGGAGTAGCCATGATGGTTGATATCACGTTGAGTGAATCTGTGATGAGCTCCTTTCACATATGGGTATAGCCATTGTGGATGACATTGGATAACTGGAAGTATTCCTCCCTAGCTGAGAGGGAGTGTTGATGATAGCAGCATCGGGCTTCTACTTCCAGCCCCGATTGATCATTGAAGAATAAACTAAATGCATAGCCTATCAGCTATTTAATTTATTAAGATGCCTATTGGTGAAGAGGCGCTTCACCTTGAATTATAATATTTAATTATTGTTTCATATTGAAGGCCGACATGTTGACTTGAAGGGACGCGATCTCTCCCACTCTCTTGTATATATTCAAGATGATCATTGTTCACTCGCCATCATTCATACACAATCATTATTCATTGTTCAATATTTAGAGAAGTGCGAATTCCATTCAAGTGCAGATTGAAGTCTCAAGAAGGCCGAATCTATTGTCTTTTGAAGGGCTTTATTATCAATCATATATTGCATCAAGTTTTGGTGCTGTTGAGTGGCCTTGTAATCGGCCTCATTGTAAAGATTATTGTTGTTTCATATTTAATATATAAGTGATATATTGTTGCTGGGTTTTTCTCCCTCAAGTGGAGGGTTTTCCCAGGGTATATGTTGTGTCTATTTCATTAAAATTTGAATTAAATTCTGCTTTTCATATCTGATCATAAAACTAACATTTGGCAATACCCTGCGGAATAAGTTGGACACTAAGTTGAATTTTAGTTCAACCTATCATCCACAAACAAATGGGCAAATGGAGGTTGTCAATAGAAGCCTCAAAAATTTGTTAAGGTGTTTAGTTGGGCAAAAGCCAAGTCTATGGGGGTACCACATTGGCACAAGCTAAATTTGCTTACAACTCAATCAATAGGGAATACAACAAAGAGTCCTTTTCAAATTGTGCATGGATGCAGCCCTATAGGGGTGGATGAGTTGAGGAGTACTACAAATTTGGGAAGACAAAGTGTTGTAGTAGAGGATTTTGTTAAATACATGCACAAGTTGTATAAGGAAATAAGGAGAAATTTGGAATAGAGTACAATGAGATACAAGTAGCAAGGTGATCTCAAAAAGAGAGAGCAAGAATTTCAAATTGGGGATTGGTTTTAGCTCATTTGTAAAAGGATAGGTTGCCCAAGGAATGTACGAGAAGCTAAAATTTAAGAAAATTGGAACTTTTAAGGTCTTGAGAAAAATTATAGTGAATAATTTATGAGATAAGTGTTCTCGAAAGGAGTGGATATCTCCCCAATTTTCAAAGTGGCAAGTGGAAATGAAAGAAAGGTCTCAAACTTTCCAATGGAAGAATAGGTATAGCAATTGCCAAAGAAAGAACAAGATGAGGTGGAAGCAATTATAGATTCACATGTGATTAAGAAGACTAAAGGAAAAGAATACACTAAGGTACTTAGTAAAATGGAAGAATAAAGCAACTAAAGAAGTAATGTGGGTTACAATATCCAAAGTTGCTAAACAAGGAATCTAAATTTCAGATTTCACAAAATATTCATGGCAAATTTCACTTACCCAAATTTCACGGAAAATTTCACTTACCCTACATATCTATTGCAGAAGCATCCAAGTTCACAAGCAATCTTGCATTGCCCAAAACCAAAATAAGGTAAGTTGAGAAGATTCTTGGGCTTTGTATGCGTGTGTGAATGGATTTTGATAGGCTGGCATGTTTGGATAAATCAAGAAGTTGAGAGAATATTCTAATTAGCTTTTATGACATCTAAGAGCACAATTGCATCTTTAACTGCAAGTATGCATGTAACTTCGGCAACAACTATCATCTTCAATAGCAAGCCAAGGTGTGACTTCAACAACAAAGTAATTCACTTCACCAACAACTATCATCTTTAACAACAACTAAGACAGCTTCGGCAACAAGGCATGAATGACTACTGGTAAAGGCTAAGTATCCAAATTGCTCCATTTACCCGCCGATTTTGGGTATGAAATGTCCTAAAATCGGAATAGAGCACGAAACACCTATTGTAATGTCCCCTTTTGGGATATTCCTAAATTTAGGCCTGCAAAACAATAATAATCACTAAAAACTAATATTAGTAATTACGAGTATCAATTTTATGGTTATATTTAGATTAATACATAAACTAGTATAATATTGAGAGCAATACACCATAGCTCAAACATCATAATAGTTAGATCTATAGTCATAGCCTCATTAACATTGAATTCAAAATATCTTAACATCATTAATGATTATTCCAAGACATATTCCTATAGTCAATCATATTAGGAATTTTCTAGAAATTTACAAACCGCAATCTCAAAGATGGTTGTCCTTGTATTGCAAGAGCATGGGTGGATCCTTGTCCAACCATCTTAGGGTGGCATACTTGAGAAGACCCTCAAGCCCAACAGCACTCACACGCCTCCTAGCCCACAAGTGCTTCATCTTGGGGTGGCATACTTGAGAAGCCCCTCAAGCCTAGGAGCACTCATCCACCTCCTGGCCACAAAAATCACAGGATCTCAAGTCCACTACATCCCTTAGTCCACCTTGGAGGCACTCCATCCTTCTTGACCAAGCCTAGGAGCACTCATTCACCTCCCAACCCACAAAACACTCCATCTCGAAGTGGCGTGCTTGATAAGATGCATGAAGACTACCTTCCTTAACAAGCTTAAGAGCACTCATATGCCTCCTAGCCCATGAGCAGTCCATCTTGAGGGTGGCATACTTGATAAAGGAAAGGGCGATACTTCATCTCTCGTGAACCTAAAAGGTTGATCGGCCTCCCTATTTGCAAAACACTTTTATAAATTCAAGATAGATTGCTAACGGAATCTAATTTATTAATCGGAATTAAAATAGCATTATGCAATTATAATATATATATAGTTATTACTAATTTATATTCTCAAACTTACTTCCCAATAATATTCTTCCTAAAACAATATTTGTTTCCAATAGATCTCTTATATTCCAATTTCTTATTTTTAAATTTCCCAATCCACTTCCTTGATAGATGAGTGATGATTGCTTATTGAATGCCAATGAACTAATTTACCCTTTATATCCATTTCTTGAACGAGTCACCACCCTTCACAATAAATGACTCCCTTCATAATAAATGAGTCACCACCCTCTATGGCTGCCTTTTGAGAATAATATTTATTTCCAAATTGATTGATAGATTTATTCCCCATTCATGATCTCTTCACAATGAAATGCTTTCCCTTTTATATCTCAACTTTGAAAGAGTCACACCTCAACACCGTAATGTCCCCTTTTACGACACCCTCTTTCAGTTAGGGTTGATTCGGGAACACTTACTATTTTTAGTAAGTGCTATTTTTAGCAGGGGGTCTAGTTCAGCACTTCAGCCTTCGGTGAGCCTTCTCAAGCGTCTCGATCTCTCTCTGGCTCAAGTTTCAAGGAGCATTTTACTATTTTTAGGACTTTCTAAAAATAGTAAGTCAATTAGGGTTAGTCGAGACTTTCCATTCTTAGCAGGGGCAATTGGATGTTCACTATCTACAGTGAGCCGTGGTGAGACGTCAGTTTCTCTCCAATTGAGCTTTGGACAGTAGTAAGTCAATTTTTGGAACACTGGACTTGGTCAGACTGGATTGTGCAGCATATTCAATTGATAAGGTCAATTGAGGGAATTATTTTAATATTTGTATTATGCCTTGAAATGTGTGCTTAATAAAGTGACTTTATATTTTTAAATTATAAAAGGGTCATAAAGGGTACTCATTTAAAAAGTGACCAACGCGCCTAGTCTCATCACTTGAAGTTGTTTTTAAATGTTGTATTTAAATGATATTTCCTTGGGCGCTAAGGTGGAGACAAAACATTTGAAATTAATTTAAAATTAAAGTGCTCCAAAAATGGTCGTCGGTTTTGGGGTTTGGGCGCCCAAACTAATGTTTAAAATAAAATGACTTTTGAGGCTCATTTTCCTTCAGGTTGGAGTTTGAATTTTACAGGGATATGCTACTGGTGTGTTGCCAGGGTATTGAAGCACGGAATTGAGGACATAGCCCCTCAAATTCTAAGACTTGTCTCGGCAGTGAGAGACCTGCTCAGACTTGTGTTGGGTGATTTCAAACAAGATCACAGCTGGGTTTAAATGAGGAAGATTTATCAATATTTCTGAATGGTATTCAGTTAGTTTTTGGTGTGAGATTTCTAGTTTGGGTGCTGGTGTGTTTTTTTCTACAGTTTGGAATGATTTTTAGCAGATTATAGGAGATTGTGAGTTGAGTTGGAGAACCTTATTCATGCTCATATTTCAGAAATGAAGAAGGGTTTGAAAATGGGTATTTGACCAATCTATTCTTCTAGCTTGGGCGACCCTATCAAGCTTTGTTTGGGAATTTTTTAATGGAGTTTGGATTTTATGGAGAAATCGCCCCTTCCTAGGAGGTACGGCCTCTTGGAGTGATATATGCAGAGTTTTCTGAGGTTAAAGGAGCCGCTTGCTGTAGTTTTGGAGACCCTTTTCCGTGCTCATGGATGCCATACAGCTTGGACGCAGCAATCAGCAACCTGGGTGGAGGCGTGGTTTCTAGTGGGCTTCATAATTTGCTGTTTGGTACATATTTCCAGGTCTGAAAATAAGGTCTGAAAATAAGTTAAAGTCTGATTTTCATAATATATTGTATGACTGAAAATAATCTTGAAAGAAATCAGAATATTATTGCTTCAAAAGGGTGTTGTTTGATAGCATATCTATCTATCTTTTAATTTCTGTTTATGTTCATCATTGTCATATCATATGCAAATTAAACCCTTTCAAAACATTGCAAAAAACAATACAAAACTCTTCAAGAAACCATCAAACAGCAAACTGCAGACAGGGGAAAGAAATAAAAAAAATTGGGGGTAGATTATTACAATCACCTCAATAGTTTCAACTCTTCATCGCTGCACTTGGAGAATATTAATTTAATTTTAAATAAGTCAATTTGTTAGTGCTGCTGTCTATTACTTGTAATCAGTCCTAATAATTCTCCCTTTCTTTCCTTCTAGATCTACCTTCCTTATATACCTTGTCTTGCTTAAGATACACAACCTTTCATATGCTGGTTGACCATTCTTAACAACTTAATCTTTATTTAATGCCAGTTTGGTGTAATATTAGTTATCTTTATTGATTTATTTCAAAGCATAGGCTGCAGACATTTAGGAATTAAATGGGACATTACACCTACAGAATTGTCCAAGAATCAGATTTTTCGATGCTGAAACGAATCCGTGACTGCCCTTGTGGTTTTGTTCGAACTTGATGTTAACGTGGTGATTCCAGGCATCCAATACAATTTTCTGATTTTTTGAAATGCAAAAAAGGCAAAAATAAACCCCTAAACGCAACGCAAGCTCACAAGACGTAGGAGAGGTTAAACGCGACACAAGAGGGCTTTCAACATGACGCAGGAGGGTTTCCAAGGATGCCAATGACCATTCGAGCTAGGTTTTTCATGCATTTTTTGTCATTTATAGGCATGTGAATAAAAATGCAAATTTTAAAAACGAAAAAATGAAAAACAAAAACCCTAGTTTCAGTTTTTTTAAATTAAGCCTAAAGCTATAAAGTTTAAACCTAAAACATTTAATAATTAATTTATTAAATCAAAATGTTATGCACATAAACCTAAAGTTAAAATATTATATATTTCAATTTTTAAACCTTGTTTTACTTAATCTTTTAGTATTTATGGTTTACGATTACAAATATTTATATATATTATTATTATTAAAATTAAATAGTATTTTTTTTTTATCGGTAAAAGTGGCTATAGAGGGCCACACCCTTTCTATTAAGTATATCAAAAAAGTTTTACATTCATGGCTCTGCTACAGGTATTGCAAAAGCCAATATTCCCAAAATAAAGCCTTCAAACAAAATGGCTTCCAAGTTATAGCCACCCCAAATTACATTTTAATTTGCCCCGTATACAAAAAACAGCAAAAAACTAAAACTAAGGTATAGCTATTTACCCACTGTGATGTCCCCATCCTTCTAAAGCCAAAATGACATTGGAAATAATTAATTAAATATTTAAATAAGTCTTTATTTGCACTTTAAGACTTATTAATTATTTAATTAATTAATTATATTATTAAGTATTATATTCTTAATAAAGCTTTTAATAATTCAATTTATCAAATTGAAAGTTGGCCAAATAAAATGATGATTGGGGGAATTGCATAATCATCACAGAGATTGAATATGGCTGATTTCACATTGAGATTCTGAGAACGGAAACTCTCAATATCCATCGCAATGCTTGGATGGAACCCCAAACATGGTCGTTTACAAAGCTTTTAGGCATTTATTTATGGTGATGTTATTATATACAGTATGGCCAACTAAGTTGAGGCTCAATGTTTAATCATCAAAATGTGAATGCTCTCCAAGAGAATACAGTACGATCCAGGAATTAAAGCCGGCACGTCTATGACTAATCAGCATTGGAGTATTATCAGCATTGAAACATTCGCATATTGGTTCATATTCTTTGTTGCAGGCGTTGGAAGAAGTTGACACCTCAAGGATGGGTGCATTCATATTGTCAACTCATTCCTGTTATTGTTTGTTGGTCGTAAACTCTTGAACACTGGCATACATCAGTGCATAACCCAATCACTACCATTATTGCTAGAGCCACTTACGAAGGACTGAGACGATCATTAGCGTCACTATAATCGCTTCATACTGGCACTGTTACTTACTTTTCATATGCTGATTGATAACATCTGTATACGGAGTATCGGGGATTTTCATTGGCATTGATATTGCTGTCCCTATTGATTATTGCTAGTGTTGTTATTTGCTGGACGAATAGTGTAAGGCAACAGGCATATTCTTGTTGCCGACTACTATCTTGAAGGTGGATGTATCTATGTGGCTATTTATTTTGTTGGCGCTAATATTTATTATTATTTGCTGGTCAATTCACACATAAACATAGGTATGTTACTGTTAATCAAATGTCGCAAGGAATTTATATCATTCTCTGCATTTCCTGATATCTATACATTTCCTGTACATTTAGGATTAAACATAATGATTTGTAATGCAATTTGGAACTATAATAAACTGTCTTGTTATTCATCCATTTCACTGGAAAGATTGTTTTGGTTTGCAACATATCATTATCTATGCAATCTTGTTTTGTAAGTTTCCTATGAATCATACTGAGCCAGAATTTCAAACAAATGCCAACCATAACTATAAAATCAATAAGAGACCATAGGAACAACAAGGGAATTATAGTAAATGTTATATATTTGGGTAGAGAACATCACACCCACATGCAATCAAGCATTGTCTGGTCCCCCATCCTTGACTTGGCCTCCTCTGTCCACCGCCATCGTTGCAGAAGTGTTGACGAATGCAAAGGACCAGTCCACCATTACATTCTCAATTTCCCCCACTAGATTCTTCAAGAAATTGATGCCCATGCGGGCATGGTATCACCTCTGGGAAATATTCATACCACGGCCCCAAATCACAAAGGGCACCCAAGCAAAGTGTCGCTATTCAAAGACTAGTTGTAATGTCCCCTATTTCTTGATGGGTCAAAAATATTTAATTATTTTCCTTTGATGAGGAGCAACCCACTTGGGGTTTTGAAGTGGGCAAAAATAAGTGAAAAAAATATTATTTTGTTTTGGTGTGCCCAGAAGAGGAAACTAAAATAATATTTAAAATCAAATCTTTTTTATTTTGGCGCCTAAATAATTTTATAATTTGGTAATGCCTTCAAAATTTCTTTCTTTAATTTTGACCCTGGAGTGATGTATATCCTATCCTTGTAAAGAATGAGGTCATCAACAACTCAATACCTCTCATCTTGTACCTTTCCTTCTATTATGTCATTTGAATATGTGTCTTTAGCATATTTTGTAAGTATGGATGTCTTCCATTCTGTAGATACTATTGTCATGGTACCAAGGTGAGGTCTTCGTGATAAGGTATCAAATACAATATTGTCATAGTTGTATTCATTACACTCAACAAACAACCATGGGAGGAGCAAGGAGGCGGGGATACCAATAGGTTGAGCAGATACTAGACGTCTTCCTAGGTACGCCACTCCTTGATGGATGTCTGTTTGCGCCACTTGGAGAGAAGGGGGTGATATCCGCTCTTGGGCTTAGGAGGGGGTGTCTAAGGGCCACCTATGGTAAGCCCTTCTCCACAACCTCCACATGTATTGGTGAATGAGATGAAATGAAGGAAATTTCAGTCATAAGAGGAATGGCTAAGGTAGCAAGGGTAGGAAATGCAGATACAAGTTGTCCACTGAGTAGACCACCCCATGTGGTATGTCTAAGTGCGCCTCTTGAGGACCAAGAGGGATGGTATATCTGCTCTTGGGCTTGGTGCGATAGCTTTGAGCAAACCTATCATGCTTCTCATCCACATTCTCTTATGATCCAACTCCCAATGCAAGTTATAAATATTATGTGGTTTATGTTACTTAGATATTTGCATGATTTCGATGGATAAACATTTATTACACATGTCTAATTAAATGAATTATATTCCAATATTATCTAACATGATTGCACGATCCTAAACCAAGATTTATCAAGCTTAAAGCATTTAATTGATAAGTTGTAACCCTAACTGCATTAGCTTGTGTTTCTAGGGCAAGAATTAAGGTTTTCTCAAAAGGGGACATTGCAATAATCTATTTTGAATTTAGAGAAGTGGTTGCAAAACAGGAAGGTCGATCAACCTTTCGTGTTCATGAGAAGTGAAGACCCAACAAACCCGCCATCAAGTATGCCACCCATAGGGGGTTAAGCCTTGTGGGTCGGGAGGCAAATGTGTGCTCCTGGGCTTGGTGGAAGGGAGGTAGTCTTCATGCTCTTATCAAGCATGCCACCCCGAGATGGAACACTCGTGAGTTGGGAGGCTTATTAGCACTCCCGGGCTTGATCAAGGAGGACGGCCAACCTCCAAGGTGGATTGAGGGATGGAAGGGCAGCACACCTTCCATGCTCTCGCAGTACAAGGGCAACCAACCTTGAGATTGCAGTTTGCAAACATTTCAACAAATTCCTAATAAGATTATTATTGGAAACCATATTGGAATGGCTATTGCATTAATTAGAATTTTGATGTGACTAATGTGCACCGATATCATGAGGTGTACTAAAGACTATATATATATATATATTATTGTGGCTTAAGAGCTAATGTCGATTTCTAGTGACTAGTATTGTGTGTAGGACCTAAACCAAGATTTATATCCTGTAAAGGACATTTCAACTCATAAATTTACAATGTTAAATGTATTACATTTCTGATTTTGGATTCAAATTGTGCTTTTAAGGCAAAATCTAGGAATATCCCAAATACGGGACATTACAAATAAAGACTCCACCTTGCTGTTCTACAATGAGTAAATTCAGCCTACCATTCACTAGAGGTGGGAGAAGCTCAACACTCATTGAAAATGGCCGCCTATGCATTGAACCCGAAGTAGCATGTGCATAGACTTGATGGGGTTCTCCCTATCGATGACATTGAGGTGAAGCGATGCTTCATGAAGGCCATCGAGAAGATGCATACTGCAAAGGAGGCCTCATTCGTCTAACATAAGTGAACTAAATTTGTTAGTATCAAGGGCTAAGTGAGTTCGGCATAGTTAGATAAGGAGACTTTAGCACACAATAACCCAACGCATGGTGGCAATTGCATTGGCCTCCATCACCAATAAGTACACTATGCATCCATCTCTTATCACAAGTTCGTAGTTCCCTTTTTGTTGAGAGGAACTAGTCTACATAGAGCTCCATCCACTCTATCAAGAGAAACATTCTTAACTCTAACAGAACAAAGAAGCTTATGGTTGTACATTGCTACATAGTGCCTTGCATCTCATTAATGCCAAGGCAATTGAATGCAAGAAGAGTCCAGCAACATGATGGGATGCAGACACAGTGAAGATAAAAGAAATTAATGAGTATCAAGCTACACATAGTAGGTTAGTTGGTGTCCAATTGCAAGATCTAGATGTCTAACAATTCTAAATTCTAGCGATGAGGAGTATGCCAAGACATTTGCATCAGACAATGAGTTAGATTAGCCATTCGCCCACTGTACTTGTAAATTTGTATTACTTTTGCAAACTTGATTATATCATGAAATTGTGTATATTCGGAATTTCAGTCATTGCCCTCAACTTTTAGGAAAAGAATTGCCATCCCTGAAACCTGCCCCTGCATCCACCCTATTTTCAGACTATACGGAACACTTAAAGTTAAAAAAATAAGGCAGTTACAAAGTGTCTTAAGTGTCATGGGAAATTAGAATACAATCAAAGAGCTCCACTCATACAAGGTGTCATAAGGAGTTACAAAGAATCCTATCATAAAATAGCATCTACTATTATACATATGAAACAAGACTTAGTGAAGGTCCTTAGCCTTAGGGAAAATGAAAGAAACAAATCATAAAGGTCTTTAGCCTTAGAGCAAAGGAGATGCTAAATTTCTTCTTGTTTTTTGCAAAGGGTTACTCAACGATTTCAAATTAACCTAAAGATCCCATTTTGGCTTGAGGGACAGATAATCTCATTAATTTTGCACCAAGAGGCCACGGAAATGAAGAAAACGGTGAGACCCACTCAAAGAGCCAGACAAAAGTATTCAAAGGTTATTATGGGTTTATTGATTTATTTTAACATTAATCAAGGGATTGTAGTGGTAGTGTAGTGGGAGGGAAACATAAGGAACAAGCATTGCAGCATGTTTATAAAATTACAAAATTGAAAATGCTAGAGTTTCAGAAAAAGCATAGATAACACATGAGCACAGAAAAAATCAATTTCAGGAAGAACAAGAAAATGTTGACATATAGAATTTTTTACAAGAAATATCCCAAAGCTTACTGTCTATAAATAACTCCCATCATATAGAAACGTATGATTTATGATAACAAAAGTAGACAATCTACAGGGGTCTGAGCATAAGCTCGCTACTGGACATAAGTTTAATGAATTTTAAATCTTTACCCAAACCCACCACGATCTTTTCGATCCATTATACCCTCATTCGTGTACATTCTTAAGATTCTTTCATTTATTTTCTAGTGCAGACCTCAAGATCACGGTCTCCAACCGTGAGCACTAAAAGAGAGACCTTACAGACCAAATACAGAGAAAGCGTGGTTTCAGTTCAGCTTAAGGGATTTTTCCTGGCTCCTATAGCCATAATGTGTGATCCACGTTGTTCAAATTTTAAGAATGCGGCCCGAGCTTCCCCCACATAGTCAAAGAGGAATATTGAAGTCGGCAAATATCCTCACCCAAGAACCCAGCAACTAAATATTACTTTTTAACAGTTGTGCCATTCTATCTTCAATTTTCTTGTTACCTCCACACCAAGTTAATTTTGACTCGTTTCTAATATAACCATTGTTTGATTATTGCTCTGTAAATTGTAGAAAATAAACAGTTTTCTCATAAAGTGATAAGAAAAATTGCATACCACGTAGGTCAAGCTCTCGTTCACGAACGGCATTGAAATATTGAGGGCACTTCGATATTAAATCTGCCGTTAACCTCACCATTCTTTAACTCCTTACTTATTGCCCGCGAAAAGAAATGAACTTATTTTTCAACAGGGTAATCCCATCAACAAATAGCCCGAAAACCTAAAAGCATCGTACCCGAGCTCTTCTTGCTTTTTGTTCCAAAGTCTATGAATAATAATCCCGCAGATGTGGCGAAGAGCCTGTAAAATGAAGTTTTCAGAGTAAAAATATTGAGAGGCCAGAGGCAAGGAAAATTTTGACTTTATTGGAGTTTAAATATCCAGGACCTTGCTGTGTTTGCCGCCTCAAAAATTAAAACATTGAAACCCCTAAACCCTTTGTTTGTTCACAGAGATATTTTAAGCCCATTTCCACCCAAACAAAAGAGTCCAACATTTTTTAACTCCCAACTTCTGGCTGGGAACTAGAGAAGGCGCCACAGTAACTACCAACTTAATAAAAAAGGGTAGTACAGAGATGAAAAGTGTAATTATAATTTTTTGTAATATATTTTAATTTTTTATGAGTATTATAATATTTTTTTATAATTATATGTCATTTAAATTTTTTCATATTTTATAATTAATATTTTAAATATTTCAATATTATTTTAATTATAGTTATCTATAATGTTAAAAAAATCTAATTTTAATGAATATATTTTTTATGTTCTTAATTTTTTGCATTTAACAAATTAAAAATATCATGTAATTATTCATCACAAATAAGGATATTTACACAAACACAAAACAAGAAACAAATAATAAGTAATAATAAGCATAAGTATAGTGTAATACAATAGAAATCATTATCTCACCCCCATAGTTGTGCATGTACACACTTGCATCAGTCATTAAATACCCTACACATTTCCTAAGGGAAACTGGTTGTCGAATAAAGTTTTCACCCTTGCTAAGCTATCAACTATAGCAACCTATCGACACATGGGAACATTTCGAGGTTGTGGGTGACCTGGAAATGAAGTGAACCTCCAGATTAATTGCTGGTTCCCCTTAAGATACTTTGAGATAAACTGAAAAATGATAAGGGAAAGAGTAAGAAGGATGAACTCGAATTTAAAACCTATCACTAACAAGTGATATACCAAAGATAAAATATGACAACACTGTAGAAAACTCACAGGAAATCTCAATAGAACTAAACAATCTCACAATACAGAGATTTATGCTTATAAAAATGAGTCTATGTAAGGTTCTAACTATTCTAGTGCTTAACACAAGGAAAACAAGATGTCTTCACATATATAAACGCAGTAGAAAGAGATCACTAATATAAACCAGCGTTATGACATAATATTATTTTCATCCAGTACTGAAGGAATATGATAAAATAGAGAATTACACAGGATTTTATCATGCAACTCACAAACAATACTAAAACAACAAAGAAAATCTGAAAGGAAATGACTTTCTATTAAGGAAATGAGGAGTCCATGTGTTACAGGTCTGTAATATTATGAAAAATGAGTTAAAAAGTCTGAATAATGCTCTTTTAGCAATCTACTAACCAAGAACTGCTTTACAAAAAGGCAAAAATGCCATATATACAACCAAAGAGTGTCGGTCCCTACCCCAGGGTTTCAAAAAATGAGTTGGCGCCTGAATAAGTCGGCCCTAGAAGTCCCTGGAATGGAGTCAATGAAGCATTCAATGCGCATCTCCCCTCCATGTCGGTAAGAGATCGCTCTAGGGATGTCTTAAGATCTTTTACAGTCGTCGTCATTAACTTGTAGCCTTCGAGTCTGCCATTAAGATTTCGCCAGAGTCGCTTTGAATGCTTTGTGACTTGGTCATTAATGTCGCTCCACCTCTCTAATCAACATCCCCAGCTGCTATGGTGACTCACGGCTACCTCCCCTTCGAGAAGCAGCATCAGATCCATCCGCTAACTAATCACCTCCGATCTCAGAGTAGAGCTATGTCGTCATGCTCAGTCGATCTCATTTGCAGGGGGAAGTCAAACAGTCAAACTACCCATGATATGCCCTAGCGCCTTCTAATTGGTCGAGTTTGTGCCAAGTAGATTCCAAGGTGGTCCAAGGTTGCTTCAAAAGGATCGCATGTCGGCGAGACTTTGGACGTTGCGGAGAAGTCATAACAGGCGAATAGAGTCATACCGATATGCCAATTCTTTCGACAAGACACACAACAGGAAACAAGACCTCATGGCAAGCTCCCAGATTTATATCGATCTCACCATCGGCAAGACCCCATTGGGTCGGCGAGACACTATGGCGAAGGCAAGATCCTTTTCGTTGAGAATCTTCATAACTGGCGGGGGCAGGGCCAAAACAGATGAATCCCGGCGGAACCAAGATCGGGACCAAATCCTTCACTGAAACTTTCTTCAAGTTTCAGTTTCGAACTCCATCCCAAACCCGATCCCGACAAAACTCAAAGGAAGGCGAAGGAAAGGAAGAAAAAGGAAGAAAGACAAACGGGAGAAAACAACCCCGACGAAATACAAGGAACAAAGGAACAAAGAGTCAGCGGAACCGGAACCGGAACTAAATCCAGACCTGAAACTTCCTTCAAGTTTCAAGTTTGGATTCCATTTGGATTTCGTTCCGATCCAGCCCCCGGCAACATCCGACACACGAAGGAAGAAAAGAAAAACATAAGGGGGAACCAAGGAGGAAGAGACAACCCTCGATCCCAGGCCACAAAGGAAAGGAAAGAAGAAAGAGTGGGACCAGGGCCGGAACCAAACCCGAAAACTGAAACTTTCATCAAGTTTTAAGTTCAAACTTTGTCCCGAACCCGCCTCCGACAAAGGCAAGGAAGAGAGGAAAAAGGACAAGGAAGAAAAAGAAAGGGAAAAACTACTTCACGGTCAAAACGCAAGGTCAAAGAAGAGAAAGAGAGGCACACAAGCGCGGAACCGAAACAAGAACGGAAACTGGAACTTTGGAAAAGTTCCAAGTTTGGTTTCGGTCTGACTCCGCCTCTGATGGAAACAAAGAAGGGGCTTGACAAAAAAAGAAAAGGCGGAATCAAAACTGGGACCTGATCAGAAACAAGAACCGAGACCTTGGAAAAGCTCTAAGTTCAGAGCCCGACCCGGTTCCGCCCACGGCAAAAACAAAGAAAAGACAAGAAGGAAGCAAAAAGGAAAGAGGGAAAGACAAGGAAGAAGGAAAACCCACCCCCAAACTAAAGACATGCACACTGGGCTCAACCCTCTTGGGAGCCACATTTAATCCACGTGTCGAAATAGACAAACATCATTTTCCCCTGCATCTTCACAAGAAGCAAACAAGTTAGGAAATAGGTAATCTTAATGCAAGTGTGCCTCCATTTGGCCTTCGAGAACATTTGAAAGCACAGGTTACCCTGCCCAATTGAGCCCATAGGTGAAAAATGGGTAACAAAACCATCATCAAA
The DNA here is from genome assembly GCA_007258455.2 of Sequoia sempervirens. Classification (NCBI taxonomy): domain Eukaryota; kingdom Viridiplantae; phylum Streptophyta; class Pinopsida; order Cupressales; family Cupressaceae; genus Sequoia; species Sequoia sempervirens. The sequence continues at coordinate 164,837 of VDFB02255286.1, read as the reverse complement.
ATTTTAAATATTTTGTGGTGCTTGATTGAAATCCAAAAATAATCTAAAATTTGGCCTCTTCAAGAAAAGTCCCAAAAGGTGTGTATGGCACCATTGTTCCTCTAGATATCACAAATTCAAGGTATGTCATAGAAAATGTGGTTACAGAGAATAAACCCAAAGTCATATAGATTTTGATGCAATTGAATGATACCATTGCAACAAAAAGCATAAGAACCCCATCTGATCCCATCCTACTAGCACAAAGGTGGTGAGCACTGAAGATAGAGAAAGATGGCATGTATTTCTAATACTGACATTTTATCTTTCTTTTCTTTATAATAAAAAAGTACATTTTATTTTATTTTTAATAAAAAGAGAGTAAAAATTTATTAATACCAAGAAAACACCACTACAAAGAAATTAGGGTCTATAAGGGCATCCAAAACAGATCAAGGAAACCAAACCAAAAAACCCCCAACCAAGACCCAACATCACAACAAACAAACCCGCAACAACATCGACCAGCCATGTCCTCCGAAATAATCCTCTCTGAAACTTGGCAATTATGCCAAAAGTTGTTCCCAACCCTCAATCTGCTAGTCACCATCATGCTCAGAAGCCCACTTGGCCAAACAGTCGATAGCCCTATTCCATTCCTGAGGGATGCGAGTAAAAGACACCACCTCCAACATGGAACACAACTACAAAATATGCCTCACAACTGAAGCAAGTTGCCAACTAAACTCCTCTAACTTATGTTCATTTAGCAAATTAACCATGATCTAAGAATCAGATTCACAAATAATCTTGCACCAGGAAAGCGCGCAAGCACGCTCCAAGGCCCAAAGAATTGCCAACACCTCCATAAGATTATTGGTTTGTTTCCCTTTATGGATGGACAAAAGAACAGTAACAAATCCAGAGCTATCTCTCCCCACCCCAGTAATCCAACGGGCCCAAGATTACCCCTAGAAGAACCATTGGTGTTGATTTTCTAAAAATCCTCCAAAGGAGGAGACTAAAATCCAACCCTCTTAACCTTCTTTTTAGCATGCCTACTGCGATGAACACAAAAGGAAACAAAGGACAAATCATGCAAGCCCAGAATACTCACAATCTCCCCATCCCTTTTTTCCAAAGGAAAAGCCACTTCACATTTGGCATCCATAGTCTCCTATCTATCATGCTCACAATTCTCTACCAAACTTGTTGAACCATCAACTTGCTCCCACAAAAAATGATGTGATTCCTTTCTAGCCAAATCTTTCAAAGAATGAAAGCAAGGCCAATGCACCACACAATCTGGAGGAAAGAGGCCTAAGTATCCCAGGCTACTCTAGAATTCTACCAAAGAGGAGGCATGCACACACGGATGTTTCCAAATACCCCACCAGAAATGCTAGATAAGCATAGAAAATGAGCAATGAAAGAACAAGTGAGAGGAGTCCTCCTCGCTGCATCCATAGAGAAAAGAAATAGACAAACCCTAGAAACCTCATTTTCAGAGATTATCCCAAGTCAAACATCTATTCTAAGCTAAGGTCCATAGGAAATAGTTGTACTTGGGCCAAGAGAACTTGTTCCAAACACTTTTCCACCATGGAACTTCCACCCCACCATATTTTCGAGCAATCAACTCCTAGTACCCACTAGCAACCGTGTAAAAACCCTAAAGATTTGGATTTCAAGCCAACATATCCTTATCTTTAAGAGATTTGCACAATCTACTTGCCAATTTTTTCAAAGCTCCACAAAATCCTCCTCCAAGCCAACCACAAGCCACTCGCTCAGAAACTTCCACCTAGACATATCCACTTACCCACAAAGGTAAGAAGTCTTAAAATCCATCACCCGAGACCAACCAGCCTCCAAGAAGCACCAACAAAGAACCTACATATCAGGAAACATATCCATGATAGGAGAAAAAACATCATAGGAGTCCAACCAAAAGAGAGCCTCAGATCCCTTATTACATATCCAAAACAATTCCTCCTTGATCAGCTTAACACCTTTTTTGAGTGTTTCCCAAATCACAAAACCTTTCCCCACAAGTGGATACTGAGGAACCTCCTTCCTTTAGTATCCCACCAAGATATTTGTGGGAAATAATACTCACCCAACCATGATCATGTTTCGAGCACCATCTCCAATAAAGCTTGGCAAACAATGCCAAACTAGTCAGAGTAGAATGTTGCACCCCGAGGCCACCAAACTACTTCGAACTGCACACAATGTCCCACTTCACAAGGCTCCATTTAGAAGATGACAAATAGCCCACCCATAAAAATTGTCTAGCCAGAGAGTCCAAATCCTTAATAAATCCAATGGGAGCCACCTAGAGCATACACTTGTAAATGGGAAGAGCCTGCACCACTAACTTGAGAAGTTGAACTCTACCCACAAAAGAAAGCCACCTATGAGTCCAATGGTTCACCTTAGGATGAAACTTGTCTAAAATAGTTTTCCAAGAGCCCCTGGTGATAGGTCTAGATAATAGCTTGTTTTCAGATGGTTTTATGTGGAATTTAAGATACTTTTAAACATACTTTCTAATAATATTCCATATCATACTATCCTTTTTGTATCCATTATGCAGACCTAAGACCCAAAAACATGGTGATGGAATTATGGTTTAATATATTAGCATTAAATGGTTTATATGAATATGTGTATGGGAATTTTGATGGAAAGCTATGTTTAATTATGATAGTTATCCTTGTGTATGTATTTTGTGAAACTAACTTGTCTGCAACAAAAGGAGGAACCATGATACATAGCCATTGTAGGATGAACCCGTAGCAAAAGGGGTGTTGGATACCGAAACAAGGGAAACTATAGAAACAATTGAATGTGGTGATCATTGGTTGAAGGCATTTAATGAAGATAGAATGTGTGTTATTATAATCAGTTAATAAACGTTGAAGAAGAGGTCTTTCTTATATGGGACTTTGACAGATGGGCGTATGATTGCATGCATTATGTTTTGACAAAGTTCTAGTTTTGATATGGTACTCTTTATTTTTCAGTTGTATGTTGAATAATTCCAAATCTTAAATCCTCACTCTAGATATCTCGGAGTTGAGTTAAAGATTTTGGTTAAGTTGTTGTTTTCAATAAAGACTCCCTCAATTTGTATATAATTATTGGTTGAGTTTGTAGATTAGTTAGTTGGTTGTTCGTAGTTTATGTTATCTGTTATTTTCAGTTTGAAACATGAATCTACAAAATGATCGAGTATGATTTGTGAAAGAATATTTTGTAATATTTCATCTTATGCAATAAATGGAGATCAATTCATGAGATGCATGAAAACTATTAGTTAGATTGAGTTTAGTTAAAGTGGGAACAGTTACATGAGCAAGGCACTCAAGGTATTGTTCTTCACTTCACCTTTTAGTTATTTATTTATGTTGATAGTTAATATTATTTTATCATTATTCATAATTTGTATGCAAGTTAATTGGAATTTAATTTCTTGCTTATTATCAATGAATGATTAGGAATGTGCATGTAACGATTATTAGCAATACTCCAGAGGATAGTTTAGTTGAGACAATAATCTTTATCATATTTTCAGTTAATATAGAATCATTTCATTAGCAATAGTTCAGTTATAGCCTTTACTGTAGGTACCCGTAGTAACTAGTTTTAGTTTATGCTTTTATTGTTTTACAGTTTTGTGAATTTCCAACAATTAGAATAACTTTAGAAGGATGGTTTAGGTAGTTTAAGTCCATGAAGGCATATATAATGTTGCACCATCATAAGCTTACATACCTTGGTTGATGATTTAATGTAGTATTAAGCAATGTCAAGTGGATTGTTCAGTTAGTTGATCCTCTAAATTGAGTGGATTCCACCAAGTTTACAAAACATTAGCTTAGACTCTACATTTTTGTCATCGTTGTCAAGGATGGTGCTATCTTCATAGACCTATTTTTATAGTTTTTATAGTTAAATTTTCTCTTCAAAGCACTAGGACTATTAGATACCATCCTTTTCAACTCCAAGATACTAATATTGTGTAGGACTGTTGGAATTAAAATCATCTTTCATGTATGTAGAGGTAGAAAGATCCCTTGGGTAGGTTCCTTTCCTCCACATGCTAGGAAGCTATTGCAAAAATTGGTGACCCTAGTACTCAGAGCGAAGGTACCACTAAAGAAGAAAATTCCTTTTCACCAAATTCTAATGCACATACAAAAGGAACATACTGCACCATGGGTGATGCAACAGATGGTGATGATGCCCAACCAACATTTGGGTTTCCTATTACTGACCAACAAATAGCTACAATGTTGAAAAACATCCGTCCTTCAGCCTTGCCAGTTTTCTATGGGTTAATAACTAAAGACCCAGATACATTCCTCTTTGAATTTGATGTCTTGTACAGAAGTTATGATTATACTTCTAATGCACATAGGTTAAAGCTTTTTACTACCACTCTCAAGGATGTAGCTTTGAGATGGTTTATGGGATTAGGTAAAGATGTTCCTGATTATGACACCATGAAGACACTGTTCTTGGAGAAGTATCAGGACTATTGTAGAGGACCTGATAGGATGAAGGATGGTATATTTCTAATGGCACAAAAGGATGATGAGCCTTTAGAGGATTATGTTGAAAGATTTCAGTTTGCTCTTAAGAAAAACCCCCAAAACAAGTTGTCATTAAAGTCTCGCAAGCTAGTCTTTTTAAGAGGAGTTAATGAAGACTGTATTGATGCCCTCAGCCTTATTGGGAGAGGAGACATATCTCAAATGAAATTTGAAGAAATTTTTAAGATATGCAAAAATTATTCTAGGACCTTCACAAAAAGGGCAAGAGACAATAGAACATTAGTTCTTGGTAAATCATCTATTGGGGTTTCTAAAGTAGAGTTGAGCAATTTGTTATCCAATATGAAAGAGGACATAATCAATCATTTGGAAACACAATTGGATACTCTCCACATTAAGAAAAAGTAGAAGGAAGTCAAGGCTATGCTTACAGAATATTGTCCAAGCTGTAGGCAAAGAAAAGTGAATTGTAAATGCAAAAGAGTGGTTAGCATCCAGCATGATAAAGTTGAGAAGCCTGATTTTCAGCCCATTGAAGGAGATGATGGACAACTATTTTATATAGCACAGAGGAGGCCATGGCAGTAGAGACAGGGTATGCCCCAAGACCCCTTATCTTTAATTCATCTTTTCTTATTGGCAACCAAAACTTCTCTGCTTTGAACTCTCAGTCCTGGCAAGTAAATCAAAACCAGTGGAAAAATCCTCAATGGTCAAACCCTCAACCAAATTGGAACCAACAACCAAATCCTTGGCCAAATTATAACTTTCAAAGTTCCAATTACAATCCATAATGGCCTACCCAACAGAATCAATGGCAGCCTCAATGGTAGAAAGGCTAGCAATGGCAGCAACAAAATATGAATTATCAGCAACCCATGCTCCCTCCTCCACAATAGGAACAAGCTCTAATGCCTCCATCAAGTCATGCATCCCAGCCACCCAAGCAGTAATTACCTACCCAACCTACACCTAACCCTAACACTAAGTCTGTTCAATAGATGTATACTAACAAAGCTATGCAATACCCCACTTATGAGGTAGAGGTGAGTGATGTCCACCTTAGATCAGGAAAACAACTTGCTGGACCTTCATCCCCCCAAATTATAGAAATGGAGGATGAGGAACATGCAGTCGAGCCTTCTAATAAACCACCTTTGGGCCCTAAACAAAATTAGGTACCCCAAACTACCACAAGTCCCAAGCCACCTTTTCTTGAATGCTTAGCTCTGCAAAAGAATCACACACAGGTTGAGACAAACCTTTTAGGGTAGTTGAAAGATGTCAACATCAAAATACCACTTATCCAAGCTATTAAAGACATTCCTATTTATACCAAAATAGTAAGGGATCTATGTCTGAAGAAACCATGTAGGAAAAACAAAGATCCACAAACAATTCATGTCTTGGAGAATCTTGCGCATATTATGTTGGGGAACATTATAGTCCCTGAATAAATTGATCCTGGTAGTCCAATTGTGGACATTAAGCTCAATGGGACCCTCATTAAGAACACTTTGATAGACTTGGGGGCAACCATCAATGTCGTGACCAAAGAAACAATGTAGTTGCTTCAGTTGATCAACCTCAATCCCACACAAATTGTCTTGCAATTAGTTGATAGATCCACGGTCAAGCCTGAGGGAATTATTGAAGACCTAGTTATTGTATTGGATTCTTTGAAGTACCCTGCATACTTCATAGTATTGCAACCCAAGGTCAATCTTGCAGGTTACCCATTCATCCTAGGTAGTCCTTGGCAACAACTGATGCATTTATAGGTTGTAGATCTAGCAAAAGGATAATATCCAACGGGACAATTACAAAGAACTTGGTTCTTTACCCACCTGCCCAACCATATGCAGACCTTGAGAACACCATTTGGCCCAATTTGGGCAAGGAGGAAGATAATTATTCTCTACAGACACAGATGACTATAGAGTGCATCCCCTTATTAGATGACTAGGATGAAGATGAGCTCATTGCTCATATAATCTAAAATGACTATGGCAGGAGCTCACAGCTACAGGATTGTCTCATATGCCTACAATTCCCCTTGCAAATTATTATGCCTATTGATTCTACAGAAGAGATATCACAACTATTTCATTCATTACTTCCTCAACAATGTTTACCAATTATACCAAGCCTTGATCTCTCATCAATTCAAGAGTCATAAAAGGAGTTGGAAATTATGCTAGGAAGGAAGTTAAATATCAATAATGCTTTGACTGAGGAACAAAAAATTTATTTGCAATTAGTGTTGCAAGCACACTCAGCCGCATATGCATTGGATTACCATGATATGAAGGGCATCGATCCTGATTTATGCATGCATAACATTTACATTAATGATGGCCGCAAACCTATAAGATAGCCACAAAGACACGTGAATCCAACTCTAAGAGAGATAGTGAAGGTTGAACTACAAAATCTTTTAGATGCAGGTTTTATATACCTCATATTAGACAATGAATGGGTTTCACCATTGTTTATAGTTCCCAAGAAAGGTGGGAAGTGGAGAGTTTGTGTTGATTACAGAGAATTAAATACTGCCACAAGGAAGGATCACTTCCCACTACCATTTATTGACCAAGTTCTTGATTCTTTGGCAAGGAATAAACATTTTTCATTTCTTGATGGTTTAAGTGGTTATAACTAGATCAAAATTGTACTAGAAGATCAAGACAAGACCATATTCACCTACCCTTGGGGAACCTATGCATATTTTTTTTACCTTTTGGTCTGTGCAATGCTCCAGCTACCTTTCAAAGAGCAATACTCAACATATTTTATGATTTTGCACATGACTACATGGAAATATACACGAACAACTTCACCACTTATGGTGAAAGTTATGAGGAGGCTCTTAGTAACTTAGAAAAAGTGTTAAAAAGATGCACAAAACACAATATTTCTTTGAGCAATGATTTTTTTTTATGATGATGACATAGGGCATTGTGTTGGGCATTTTATTTCTAGTGAAGGAATACAGGTTGACCCAAAGAATATTGAGATTATATCTACCCTACATGTACCTTAGAAACAAAGAGATGTATGAAGCTTCTTTGGACATGCAAGTCATTATAGGTGATTTATTAAAGATTGCAGCAAAATTGTTGCACCTTTGTTTACTTTGTTGACAAAGGACTGTGAGTTTGATTGGATTGAAAACTGTCATACTTCATTTGAAAAATTAAAAGCAGCTCTAACCCATCCACCAGTTCTAAGAGGTCCAAATTGGACATTGTCATTTCACATACAAACTAATACATCTGGATTTGCTATTGGAGCAATTCTAGGGCAGAAAGAGGGGAATAAGGAATATGCAATATACTATATTAGCAAAAACCTCCAAGGAGAAAAGTTAAACTGCACGATGATAGAAAAATAAATGTTTGCAGTTATCTATGCCATTAACAAGTTCAGACACTAACTATCAAGTATTTATACATATAGATCATACAACCATCAGATACTTGATGAATAAACCAGTAGTAAGTGGAAGACTTGCAAGTTGGTTGTTGTTACTACAAGAGTTTGACATAACAAAAGTTGAAAAACCTGAAAAAGTTAATGTGGTTGTTGATTTCCTGTCTAGATTGCCTACCCAATCCGCCAAAGGAGTGGATGATTCTTTTCTTGATGAGCATCTATTTGATCTAAATATACACACTACATAATATGTTGATATAGCTAAATATTTAGTAATAGGGTGGATTCCAAGATACTTTTCTCCGAGAGAGAAAAGACAATTAGTTCACAAGTGCTTCCCTTATTCTTGGATTTCTAGATTTTTATTTTACACTGGCCTAGATAACATTATGAGAAGATGTATCAGGGAGTATGAAGTGTTGATATATTGAAAGCATGCCACGATGAACCTAATGGTGGACATTTTGTAGCCAAGAGGAAAACCTTTAAGATCTTGAAAACATGATATTATCGGCCAACCCTACATAAGGACTCTGTTAAGTATACTAGAAGCTACAATTGATGCCAGAGAATGGGAAGACCCATACGAAGTGATGAAATGCCTTTACATCCCCAGTTGGCACTAGCTCCTTTTGATAAGTGGGGGATAGATTTTATTGGACCTATCTCTCCCAATTCAAATAATAAAGAATACATATTAGTATGCATTGACTACTTAACCAAATGGGTAGAGGTAAAAGCATTGTAGTTTTCCAGAGATGGGAATGTTGTAAAATTCTTATATGAGGAGATCCTCACTAGATATGGTGTACCTAAAGAGATAGTGACTGATCAAAGACCATAATTCATATTAGACGCAACTGCTAAATTGGTGGATGAGTATTAGATCACGCACAAGAAATCTACCCCATATCATCCTCAAGTTAATGGTCAAGTAGAGGTCACCAACAGGGAGATTGAAAACATATTGACAAAAATAGTGCAACTTCATAGGAGAGATTAGGTATCTAGATTACCAAAAGTTGTTTGGGCATACAAAACTACATGGAAGACAACTACAGGTTTTACCCCTTATGAACCGGTTTATGGAATAATAGTCATATTTCTTATTGAATTTGAATATAAAACATTAAGGACAATAGTGGAGTTAGGAATGGATTTAACCGAGGCACAAAACGAAAGGCTACATGAATTTTAACTAACAAACAGATTGAGGTCCATAATATAAAGCATTTAAAAGGCTCAGAGAGGAGCCATAAATTTTTTAAATAGAAAGTAAACAAAAAGCATTAAAAGACTCATTCCATTATGCACTTCCAAAAATTTTGGTGCCTAGTCTTCTAGAGCTTTATCCTCAACCAATTGAAGTCCTCTTTAAAATCCACTCGGATTGTGCATAATGACCTATACAAAGATTGAATGCTACACAATTACATCAACATTAGTCAACCAATTCCAATTGATTTAGGAAATAAAGATTATACATCTTTTTTACAAAAAGTAAGTAATTGTTAATCCTAAAATTAAAGAATTGGCAAGATAAAAGTGATTGGGAGAAATAAGGAAGGGTATTTGGCTTATCATATTTATGAGGTTATTTATACCTCATCATTGTTGTTATGCACTTTCACACTTGGACGCTAGAAAGAACTAAAATAACACAACTAAAAATGATGAAAACGCTTAGCTTATATGTATTAAGGTGATGTAAGGAGGAAAAAATAGTAGAACAATGCATATGTCTAGTTGGGCATAAGAGTTTTATATTCATATAGAAACATACGATGATTGAAATCATGTTGTGATACATTAATGAAGGCATTATTGAAGGCTATACTTCTTAAAGTGGATAAGAAAAATAGGTTCTATGCATGCATTCAAAGAAAAAATATAATTTTCATAATATCAAATTATTATACTTAAAATTCCATGAACACACCTGAACATTTCCTTTCTTATCTTAAAAAGATAATAGACAAAGACTCTACAAGGATTTTACGATCATTTAGCTATCCAAATGATCACACATACATCTATAAATGAATATAATTCTAATGGATATTGTCACTCAAGGTCAATTCCATGATTGAAAAATGATTTCTAGAGGTTACAATAATTTCATTACAAGTTTGGGATAAGCCCTTATCACTACATCACAAAAATTTATTTCACAGAGTTGGAAAATAAAACCCTAGGTTTTCCCACAAATATTTCTTCCTTGCATGCTCTACTAATCCCTCTTTACAATTTTTCCATCCATAAATAAATAAAAATTTGGATTTTAATCCTTTTTGTAGGGGAAAAACATGCAAATTTACAAAAATATCAAAATTTCATGAATATTTAGAGGCTATAGGGGACACCCATCCACTCATCCATTCATACCATTCTTTTTCTTTTACATGGTACCTAAAATCCACCAAAATAATCCAATTTCACCTATCAAGATATGGGGGTATATCCTTAATATATCCATTAATTTTCTTAGCATTAATGGAAATGGAGTAGGTAGGAGAAAAACACTGAATTTTATTGGGAGTTTATGGATGAACAGGTGTCTCGCAAGATTCTAGGCCTAAGAGGAACCTTGGAACCTAGTGGGATTTTGGGATTATAGAAGGAAAAGAACATGGTTCCTTATAACCTTGTTGGGTTTTGGGATTGTAGAAGGACTTGAAACCTTAAAACTTGGAATATTATAACCTTTTCAAGTTTCAATATTGTTAAAGGAATCAAAAACTTGTTGGATTTCAAGGTTACATAAGGACTTGGATCATAATTCCAAGTTTCAAAGTTGCTAGGCCCCTAATATTAGAGTATTCATAGGGTTATTATTAGTTGGATTATGACTATCTGAACTCAAAATTAAGTCATATTATTATATTTTTATTTAGTTATTTATGTTAGCCTAAGGCTTATATAGGGTTATCTAGGTTAACTTAGGTGATATCCTAGGCATAAGTATGGTATATAGGAGGTATAGGTAAGTTATTATCATCATGTTGAGTATTGTCCTTATTGAAGACTATTGGAGGTATCCCCCTTGAATTGGATTAGGAGGTTTCCCCCTTGAAGTGGCATATTATTATCAAGTATTTGTAGCGTATTTCACATTATATTATTATTGTGCAAGTTATTTAATTACAATTGTATTAGAGCATGATCTTGGCATCGTGGAGGCAAGGAATTTTCTTAATATTGGAGTTGATTTTGGGAAGTGCATATCTCTCCTATTTTGGTAAGAAAAAATAATTATTTTTAAAGGGTTTTTTAATAACATATTCAAGTAGCTACAATTTAGATTATAGAGGAATCGAAGTAGAATTAAGTGATTTATTATAGAATTAGGGTTTCTACCCAATTTATTTGGAAAGTGCATATCTCCCAAATCCTTCATAATTGGTTCCTAATTTTTAGTGGGTTTTTTGAGAAGTAAGACAAGAGTGCACAGTTTGAATAAGGGCATAATTCAACAACATAGTGTAAAATTATTGTTTCCAAAAAAATTGCTCTTAAGGTTATAAATATGCTATTTTCTTGGAGATTTTTTGGGTGAGTGGTAGCTTAGCCCTAGTAAGTTAAAGTAAAAATTTCAAAGAATTTAGATTTTGTTTGTGTGATTTATTTTAAAATTATTGGTTTCCATCATGACGGGACCTTGAACAAGAGGAAAAAAGAATGTTGTCACATCGAGAAAATATCCTAATAAGGATGAGGTAAGAATTGAGGATACTAATCCCAATGAGGGAATTAGCAAGGTCAAGGAATACATTTCATTAGTGAAGATGGACATGAGTTGCTTAAGAGGAAATAAACCAGACATATGAAGCATGCTAAATGCTTATATAAATGTACCAAGAAAGGATATCTTAAGCAACCATGGTGAATCATCTAGATCAACCACTACTGATCTAAGTGTTAATACTCATATGGGATCTGGGAACTTGATACCAAAGGTGGATATGCGCAAGATTGATGGCAAGGATCCACTAACATGGATAAATAAAATGGAGATAATTTTTGATGTAGATCAAGTCCCAAGTGGACAAAAGGTCACAATGACTTCCCTATATCTAGAACTAGATCAATTCATTTAGTATCGATAAATTTAGTATCATCAATGGAAAAAGGGTCTCACTGTTTCATAGTCATTTTTATAGAGGAGCTACAATCACAGTATAGCAATAGGGTGACAAATAAATGCTTTAGCCTGCTAGCTAAAATTCAACAAACATGACCAGTCAAGGATTTATATTCAAAAAATATAAAATCTATCCTTAAGAGTGGATAAAATTACATAGGAGAACTTGAATGATTTATTTTTGGGTGGTCCTAAGGATCACATTCAACATGAGTTACACATGTTTAGTCCTAGCTCTATATTTGAGTCTTTCATCTTAGCATGTAGGGTAGAGGAGAAGTATTTGATTCCTAAAAAGAAAGGGGATAATGGGATAAGTGATAAGATATATTCAACACCTTCTCTTCCTCAACCTACTAGATTAACACCACAATAAATTGAGGAGAAGTGAGAAAAGGGGTTATGTTTCAATTGTATTAACAAATATAGTTGAGGACATAAATGCAGTGAAAATAAATTATTTTATATTTAAGCTTTAAGTGAGGAAGAAGAGGAGCAACCACTATTAGAGGGTGATAGGGAATCAAACGAGGAATTAAAATATTCCCAACCAATCATTTCTTGTCATGCACTTTCAGGTTTTACAACACCAAAAACTCTCAAGGTAGTAGGTTTCTTAAAGAAGTAGAGAGTAATAGTGTTAATAGACTCAAGTAGTACTCATATTTTCATCTTAACAAAATATTGGCTACTTGTATAAACTATTTTATATATCCAATTCTATATTTTTTAGGTTTTGATTGCAGTTGGTGGTATTGTTAGTTGTTCTAAGAAATTCCACAACGTTAAATTATCCATAGGAGATTTTTGTCTCGATAGGCCAATGTTTTCTATCTCCATGGGTGCAATAGATATTATTTTGGGATTAAAATGGATAAATACTTTGGAAACAATTGAGGTGAACTTCCAAGATCTATTCATGAGTTTTCAATTAGAAGGAAAGATAGTGGAGCTAAGGGGTTTATGTGCAAAGTCCCCATAGACGATAAGCTCTCATCAAATGCAAAATATAAGTATTGTTTCTTATAAGCTCTATTTACCACCGACGACAAAGATACATCCAATTTTTCATGTTTCCTATTTGAAGAAGGTAATTTGAATAATATCCCTACTCAAACAATATTGCCAGAGCTCAGTGAAGAAGAAATAATCATATTGGAACCAAAGTTCATTCGTAAAATATGCACAAAGAAGATAAGGACTGGAACACTCACCGACTATCTTATCCAATGGAATAATTTACCAATTGAAGATGCGCATGGGAGGATGGAGAGTTAATTAAAAATCATCCACACTTGATTAGCATTTAGGACAATGATTCTTTGAATAAGGAGGCATACTATGCCTCTAATTTAGAGTATGCATAGGGTTATGAGTAGTTAGCTTTTGGCTACCTTAAATCTTAATTAAGTCATATTATTATTATATTATTATTTAGATTTTTAGGCCAACCTAGGGCTTATATAGGGTTATCTAGGTCAGTATGGGTGATATCCTAAGTATGGTATATAGGAGGTATAGGTAAGTTATTATCATCATGTCAAGTATTGTATCCTTATTGAAGACTATTGAAGGTATCCCACTCAAAGTGGATTAGGAGGTTTCCCCCTTGAAGTGGAATATTATTATCAATTATTTACAAGATATTTAAGATTATATTATTATTGTGTAGGTTGTTTCATTACAAAATTCCTTATGAATTTCCAAGATTTGGGAAAAAAGGGAAGGAAACATGGGGTATGAGGAGTTTAGATAAACTTGGAACTTTGGAATTCGGTTCCATGGTTCCAAATTCCACCAAAGAAAATATAACTTAGGAATTTTGAGGGTTTTCAAATATGAATAATTTGAAAGAACAAGTTATATTGTGGTCTCCCAACAACCATGAACCCAAGAACTTGTATAATTTCACTTTTGTGGGGATGCAAGAACCAGGAAACCAACGACATGTTCTAATGTCCCTAAAAAGTATGTAAACTTGAAATAGCCTAAAATTGTAAAAATAATGATCATATTATTGGGTATTGACCACAATAAATCTCATTAACATGTTTCATTGAGGTATTTTTAAAAGAAACTATTTGTAATGAACACCCTTATATACTATTTCAACATAGGGGACCCAACTAAATATTTCTTAGATTGATTATCAATGGTAAGTGAGATATGATCAAATGCACGAATGGGAACAAAAAATAGAGAAAAGAAAACAAATCATAGAAGTGAGATTCATTATAATTGGGTGCCAACATTGGCTCTAACTAGGGACATATGCATCATGTAGATACAATAATAATCTAAAACTTGGGAGCATATTGACATGAAGACATAAAAAGGATATGGGAAAACTACACTTCATTGTGATCAAATAGGGATAATGACTACACAAAAAATAGCACACCACATTACTTACAAGATATAACACAAAAAACAAAGAGAATATGAGTGTATGTACAAAGGTTCAAAAAATATCACCCTTAAGAGAAGTAGTGCTTGAGATGCTAATTGTGAACTAGCAACTTTGTGAGCTCTCATCGGGACTCTTTAGGTAAAAGTACCCTAATTACATATTTAGCAATATGATATGGCGTAAACCATAAAGCGTCAAATCTATCATGTTTTCCTTTCTCTTTTGACCTAGAGTTCCACATAAGGATAGTATCCCTGACTTGAAACTCCCTCTATATAGTCATATTATCAAAGACAATTTATTTTTTACTATCTCAATAGGTTCCTCCCGTGGGAAGCCCTCTTAGCTTCTTTTAGACCAATTGGTTCATGCACTCTTTGGGAAATGGCTTCCAAAATAGTCTATATTACTAGTAATTCAAGGTTGATTGAAGTCTAACCTACTTTCCATTAACTAATTCAAATGGATTCCTACTAATAGATTTCATATAGGTTATTCTATCCACCCAAACAATAAATCTTAGCTTATCTTCCCACCTCATCTTGTTTGCATCCAGGGTGTTTCCTATCATTTTTATGATACATTTGTTATTAGAATGACTTTTCCATTTACCTATGGATGATAAGGGGATGAATTTGTTAGAACTATCCCATATTCAAAACACGCATCAAGGAGGTTTGAAACACATTGTATTATCAATAACTATCCTTTATTCCATACCAAATTGTGTAATGATGTTATTCAAAATAAAGTCAATTGACACCTTGGATATAGTGTTTATTATGGGGATTTCCTCCACCCACTTGGTGAAGTAGCTAATGGTTACTAGTATCCACTTATATCTATTGTTGGGTTTCTCATAAATATCCCTATAAATTCAATTTCTAATAAGGGAGCTTCAACCAAGATGGTTGTAAGGGGAGTGCACCTACAAATTTTATCTTTCTAGAGAACCTTTGACAATAATCACATTATTTGATAAAATTTAGCTACACCCCTAAATAATATGGGACACAAATGTTGTACTCTCACTATCTTATGAGTAGTAGTATTTGACATAAATTTCCCATTGTACAACCCTTGGTGTCATTCATTAATGAATCTTACTAGGTACTCATCATATAAGCATTTAAGGAGTACACCATTAAGGTTTATCCACATTCATTTCCCTTGGATGAGCGCATATCTTTGAGTTTCCAACTTCAATTTTCTCTTTTGTTGATCATCTAATTCTAATGGATAAATTAAATTTTATAGATCTAATTCACAATATCCTTAGACCAAGGATAATCCCTCAAATGAAAAGGAGAAAGAAATGGGTCAAAGTTCACCTCATGCACTTCAACTACATCCAATTTTTTACAAGAAATTAACTTGGCTAGGCATTGAACTCTAATCAACATGGTTTTCTTCACCTCCAAATCACTCTTAGATCTTATTGATCCATTTGTAACTTTTTATCGATACCTCTCATTGAACAAAAATGTTTCTAATAGTTGTCGGTGGCACTAAGGTAATGATTTTGGCTACTACAAGACAAGATCTAAAAGTATTCATTACCTTAACAAGAGTATAAGCGAGATTATCTAAATTAGAGGTTCAATTCAACACCTCTCAAATATATGCTAAATAAAACTTTTGGATATTCCTAACCATTGTCATTATTTTCTAACAAAATAAAAATAATGATAATAAGTTTCCACAATCCATATCATAAGTTTGTATAGCTTCTGGATTTTGTGTGCCAAAAAAAAAATAATAATTTTTTTTTGCACACAATCAAATCCAGAAGCTATACAGACTTAAAATAAAAATAATAATGTAGAATGATGCAAAGGAAAATAATTGAAAAGGACTAGAATAGTCAAGACTAGCAATAAAGGTATTATATTGAGTGCATATCTAATCTCCGTGAAGGAATCAATTGATTTCTCCTTATATAGTACCTTGTAAATGGCCTTTGACTTCTTTGCAAAGTGAGGAACAAATATCCTAAAAAAATGATCTTCTCAAAGAAAGATTGTACTGTCTTATCCATCTTGGTTCGAGAGATGAGGTCAATTAATTTTACTCACTCAGGGTCTATCCTCACCCCCCTTGGAAACTATATATATATGGATTTTTCTATCTTCTACTCTGAATATACGTTCCTTAGAATCCAAATAAATTTCCCATATTCTAAACACCTCTAGAAGGCCAACTTAGAATGTTTGTAATGATCATTTCTATCCTTGGAGTAGGAAATAAAATCATCCTAATAAAACACCATGAATTTATTTATGAGACTAAAAAAGGTAACTTCTATTGTGCTTTAGAATGTGAATCCTACATTTTTTTAGCCTAAATGTTACCTAAACGTCAATAAATATTCTCATAGTCTAGAGAAGGTTGTTTTGGGATACTTATACCCTTGACCATGAATTGATTATACCCTAAGAATCCATCCATCATACACATCAATTCCAACCTTGTCACGATTTGTATCAAATGATCCATACTTGGTAGTGGATAGTTTTCCTTGAGGAACTTGATACTCAAATTTCTAAAATCTACAAAAATCCTAATATCACCATTCTTCTCTCTTATCAGAATAAGGTTAGAAACCAAATTTTAATCTCTAATCATCTTGATAATTCCTCCATCTCTCAACTTTTTCAGATCTTTTTGCATTTGTGGTACAATTTTTGGATTGGTTGGTCTCTAATTTTGCATGAAAGTCTTTATTTAGGTTCTCATTGAATGGTATGTTGGAGAAATTCTAGTTTTATGGATTCAACTCTTCATATGATGAAACAAATCATTTTTTATACTTTTATTAATAATGAAATTAGTATCAGTTTCTCTACTTGTCTTAATTTCTTACCAAGGGATATCATTCTAGGGGTTGATTCAATCCCCATTACTCGGCTTGCTTCCAGTCTTGTAAAAATCATTATTGTCAAACACTCTTTTTAAAGAAATAATACCTCTAAAAAGAAATTTATTTTTAGTTGTATAATCTATTTTCCATAGAGAGTCTTCTTCCCATCTTCATTTTCCTCCATAATAGGCTACCAATCAATTAGTTAATTTTTAAAATGATCACAAAAATTCAAGAACCCATAAATCTATTAATTATTATAGACTTTTCATTTGTAGATATTGTCAAGAATGTTGCATCTAGTGATAATTTCAAGACTATATTTACAATGAAATGATGCCATGAAGTATCAAATTTTGATGCCAAAATAATGAGGGAATTAGTTGCTACATTATCCTCTCTATCCAACCACTTGATGTCAAAGAGATCAATAATTTCAATTTCATCCCATATTACATCCATGTACATCATTAAACTTTTCTCCTTATCAACATATGTGCCTCTAACCTAAGACACTATGAGTTATAAATCGTTGTGAACTCTTAAGCACTTGATCTTGTACCTGGAATCCACATTTAAGCCAAGTAATAAGTTTTCATACTTAGCCACGTTGTTGGTGCATTTAAAGTTGACGATAAAAGTGATCTTATAATTTGTGCAATTTGGTGCCACTAATAAAATACAATTGAAACCATTTCCTTCTTTTGAACATGCACCATCAAAACTCCAAATGCAATCATTTTGAAAATTTTGAGGTTGCTAACTTAAATTAGGATTAACTCTATTTTTAAACTCATCATCACAATACCCAATAAAATTTATCACTCTATTTCTAGGTAACAAACCTCATTTTTAGCTTCATTTGGACTCTCCAAAAAATGAATCATCCAATTTTCTCCATGCAAATATACATAATTTCCTTGCAATATATTTTGGTGAAATATAAATCAATTTGAATGTTACCACCAATTGAAGTTGTGCATATCATTGATATAAACATACCCCACTTATCTAGATAATAAAAATTGGTAATATCCACTAAAATACACTTACATGGGTATGGAAAATTTGTACTTTAACATAGTTGATAACTCCAATTACATTATCTTCTCTAGAATCGATTGCATAACATTTTTATAAGACTCAAAAAATTTCAAGCCATCTTGGTTCATGACCTCCAAAGGAACCATATTTCTAGATGCCCTAGAATCTAACATATAATTATGCATGAGCTACCCACTTATCAACAAAGAAGTATATAATGGAAGAGCATGCCAATTACCAATAATCATTGTACCAAGATAGATCTTAGGTATTTCCTAGATATTGACCTCTGCTTCTATATTAATCTAAGGATTGATCAATATGGAATTAATTGGGTTGATGAAAGATATCTGGGGTGTTGATATGAAATAGATTCCCCTCCCTATGCTTTAAGACCCTAAGAAATTCTCTTGCAAACACAAACATTCAATTGGTTGATACATAGGTAAAGGAGTGGATAGTAGAGTTCTAACAACATTA
This sequence comes from Sequoia sempervirens, assembly GCA_007258455.2. Lineage (NCBI taxonomy): Eukaryota > Viridiplantae > Streptophyta > Pinopsida > Cupressales > Cupressaceae > Sequoia > Sequoia sempervirens. Next base: position 145,926 of record VDFB02255286.1, on the reverse strand, counting down.
GTGTTAGGGATAAATGACATTACTTGACCATCACCAATATTAACTTTGTAATTTATATTGTATCCAACTCCTTTACTAGCCTCATGTAGTTTATCCCCTACTCTTATTACTTGATTAATATTGGTGTTTGTTCTTACAACATTTAGATTTTACACATTGTAGATTCAGATATACACATTATTAATTTTTTTGGATATACCTCTTTTGTGGAGATTATCTAGTATATGCGTCTTCTTCTTTAATGGTGAATTTCTCGCAAGCCTAATCATTTCCTTTTCTACAACATTTTCCTTTTTTCCTTTGTTTATTGGTGTTGCTAATTCCTCAGGCACAACAACATTTCCAATCTTACTTTTTTCATCCACTTGCCTATTTCATAGCTAGTAGTCAAATTACTTTGAAATTATATAAAAATCACATAAGTGAGAACCTTGATGTCTTCATTGGAAGGATTCAATCTCTCGTACCTTTATCAGGTAAGTTTCTTGAGATGATTAAAATCCTAATACGGTAGCTCATATTGAACTTGATGGCTATCTTGATCACGTTAAAAAATATTCATAATATAAAGCTAGTCTACATTGTTATATTCATAGTGTTCAAGTGTACCATCTTCTTCCATGAATTCTTTCTCTTCTGCAATGTTGTAGCAACAACACATCTATCTAGGTCATAAGGAAAGTTGCATATGTCACACCAAAATGAATCTTCTTGAAGATTCAAATGATCCTTCCTTAAGGGATCCAAGGTTTGCCACTCTTGGTGCTCTTAGTTTTTATATCCTAGAACCATTTTCTTTTATTTATACTTTGGTATCTTGGACCAATCATGATTATAGGGCCTATTGTGTAACCTTTGAATTTTATTGAAATATGTGACAATGTTAAACATTAGAAGGTAACCCCTTCTCATTTCTTGCAACCTAGTATTAGAGATCATCCATAATCCCCATTAACTTCTCATTTTTGCTTCAATAGTAAGAGGGTTACATGAAGATATTATGTTTGGTCTTACAAGTTTTACATCAGCCCTCCTAACATTTTTCTCATAATCTATCATATTTCTTTCAATATTGATTGTAATGGCATGAGATTCTCTTAATGTCTAAAGGTTATTATCACATAATCAATAGCCTAGCTTCACATTGAATAATCTATAGTACAATTCCAAGCTTGTTGAATCATTTTGAATCACATGAGAAGGCACCTTTTTGATTGTTATTAGAAACCTGATATGAAAATTAGCGATACTTTTATTTACCCCATTCTTCATTGTAGTCATCTCATAGAATTAAAAGTTAGGAATAATTATTTCTCTATAATGCAATCTGAAAACTCACATAAACTCATCACATGAGTCTATATTTCTATCCAAAAGACTTATGTGCCATTATTTTGTACTATTTTCTAGTGATTGTAAAATGCATTTCCTCATGACGTCTTCATCTTCTATCTCATATCCATTTGTTATATTAATGAAGTTTCTTAAGTGTTATTTACCAATGGAAATGCTATTACCTTGGAATCTTGGAATTTTTTCTCCAATCTCATTTGGAATGAGATTAAGATAACTAGGAATGCCATAAATTCTAACTATTTGTATCTTTCCATTTCTAAAAAATATCGAACATAAGAAAATATTTGAGATTTTCATCTCAGGTTATTCTTAAAATTTTCCACTAATTAGGAATTTTTGATTATCTTACAAGTTGTACTCTTACTAATTCTAAATATCTTAAACATTGTTTTGATTCCTAACTTCTTGTTGAGAAATTTTTAGATTTCGGCTCAATTGTTAAGAATTTAGGGCTATTTATGCTTGTTCAATTTTAATTTTAGCCAATAATTCACACTTACTTTGTTTAATGTTGTTTAGTATATATATTTCTTCATCTACTTCCACTTCCCTACATTTAGTCTTTGTTTGAGTGGCTACACTGACATCAGGAAAAGGAGGATCTAGTTCTTTCTCTATTATGTGAAAGGAGGTAGGAGAATTATTAGGCATACCCCCCTTGGATTTATTATGTATGGAGGTAGGGGAAGATTTATGTCTACATCCTTAGTATGTAATTTAGGAGATAGATTTATATTTTTGAATCAAACATTTTCATGATTCTTAGACATGGCATAATAACATTTGAGATTTATCCCATCATTTCTAACCATGTTATCAATCAAGTTATTTTAAGTGTATTGATATTAGTTTCTCAAATAAATCAGGGCAACGCATCTACTAGATGTTTCAAAAAATTCAATATCACAAGGATCATGAGTAGATGACTTAACTATTGTTTTTGCTCTTCATTGAGCCTGCTATTTTTTAGTGTCGACAAAAATATATTCATGTCCTTGTTGATCTCCCTATTGTATTCCTCTCTCCATAATTGAAATTTTTTCTTTGTAAGATGGTAGTGGGTTTGGCCTATTGGTGATTTGAGTTTTAAACCTAAAATACCTAAGGTATGATAATCTCTCAAGTGTGAGGGGTGTCAAACCTAGGAAGATTTCCACTAACCTATATTAAGGTTGGTAAACTTAGGACCAATCGTTGAGGTGGGTAAAACCTCATTCACTTCTAAATCTATAAGACCAAGGGGTTTTCCTTGAGATTTTAGATTAGTTCTTGAAGCTTTGAATGAACCCTTACAAAAAATATACCCATTGTAGAGTGTATCCTGATATTGGTGTCACAATATACCTAGGTGCTAGTTTTGACATGTAATACTTAACACCTTATCAAATAGATGATCTCCCATATGAATGTTTGAGGATGTGTTTATGATAACCCCTTATGTTCTTATATACATTCATACATCGTAGTTGGAACACACATATAAAAATAAAACATGTGTATATTGATGTATTTTGAGCATATTGAGGATGATGAGAAAGAAATCCAATTACAAACTGACATGTTTATTCATTGGGAAACATTTTTTTGAGCTTAATAAAATATGTAACAAAAAAAACCAAGGTAATTCCTTAATCAATACACTAGAAAATATTGTGTATCTCATAACACAAGAGAAAGATAGGCTCTAAATGTACATCTAAAAAAAAGTGGTTGTAGAATGTGAAGAAATTATAATTTGTAATCCATAAATATACCCATCAATTTTTTATTGTGAGATACCTTACAAAATCTTTGCAAGGATTTTATAGACTTCATGTTGAAAAACTAAACAACATATATAAAAAAAAGTATACCATACACAAGGATACGTTCAACTAATGTTGATTCTCCTATTAATAATTCAATATTCAATGTTTAAAATATACTATTTAAATTTTGGATGAACCCAAATCATTACAACATAAAAATTGTACTACCCAAAACTGCTATTTGAAACCTTAATGCTTCTTGTGAGTATTTTCTTTTGCTAGCAATTTTGTAATCACTCCTTCCTTTTTTATTTTTTTATCTTCTAATCTCCCCCTCTCTTTCAAAGTGTGAGAAAAGGTAGATATGCCCATATTTTAATGGTGTGTATAATGTTAAAAGACCATGTTACATAGAAAACCCTAATTGCAAGCTCAACCAACACCTAGGCAACATGTATCATTTGTATTTCAATCTAATTTACTAGAGTTATGCACAAAAATAGATTCTAACACCCGCATTATCTACACATTGATAATTTATGGGTTTTGAGTGTGAGATTGAGAAAAAAATGCCCATGAAATCTATCAATAGAACATCTTAGGGGAGTCACTTGACAAAAAAAGGTTTTACAAATCATAAATAAGGTATGGGCATTACAATTTCCCTTGGAACGACACCAATACGCATTAAAATCCATTATGGAACTCTCTTGGAATGAGGTCTAAGTGGTTGTAGTGATGGTTGGGTGTTAATGGTGTCACAGAGGGAGAAAACCATTCATTATAACCATTTGTGGGAAAATAACCTCCATTAGGTCATGCAAGAAACAAATGCCCAAGTGAATTTGTGAAAATTGGATCTTTTTCCATTTCATCTAAGTCTTAGTCATCTTTTAGTAATATTTTACTTTTACCTTTAATAAATTATGCCTTGACATTTGCTAGAAACTATTACTTCACCTTTATTAGGGTTTGGAGGTGTAATGCCCCATCGTGTGAACCCCAAAGGACAACAAATACTGCAAATTATTATTTTTGTTTAAAAGCGAAACATTACATATGATGTTCATATGTACATGCATTACAGGAACAACAATTATGCATTTACAAAGTCATTCACATCCTTTGGGGTACACGGAAAGATCATTACATTGCATAAACTTTTATCAAATGATAGCAAAAATATAAATAGGATTACATAAAGATAACATATAATTGTCCATGATCAATAGAGATGAAAAGATATACATTCATAATTTTATTTCAGTTTATAAATCAATATTAAAATTGTGTGTATTTCCATTGATACATCACATCATGGATATAATGGTACATTACGTAAAGCTTTCCTTATATCATCGGGAAGAATACATTGAGTATAAGGATAATTACATAAATTAAGTTTAAGGTACAAAATGAAGAACAGTCTTCATCCAAGTGAAGCTCTGGAACTCTGCATCCACATCTGCATCGCGAACACATCCTGGGAACCCAATGGGTGCATAGCACATTCCACCCAACTACATGGACCGGAAGGTCCACCCCCAGTGCTAGGAAATGACAAGAAAGGGTCCACATCCAAACAAGATCAATCAAACAAGGCTAACATCAACACTGACATAAAACATCACAAAAGTACATCAACACTTCTAGAGGCTACCAAGCAAAGGAAATTAAATGGGTACTGTGGGAGAGTGTCATCGCATGGCCTTACATGGATTATCCAGGCAACCTATCACAAGGTATTGGCTCCATCTATGTTTATCCTGGCTGCCTATCTCAAGGCGCCACTCCATAGGGTGACTCATGCGGGACCACCTACCTTTCATGAAGACAAGGCAGTGATCTTACTGACCAGGTCTTCTCATCCCATCCTTAGCCTGTGAAAGCACTAACAGTATGGGTGAGGCACATAATTAATCTTGTTTAATGTTTAACTACCCAAACCCACTAGTTTGACATTAATTATATTATTACTTGATTAGGAAACTCTTCCATGGGTTACCCTAGCAGCCCCTTTGTGCACTAGCCCCCATGAAGAGCCACCATCCCAAACAGTTTTGAAATAAGACTCACAACCCCCAAGGGGTGTACCAACATAAAAAGTCACAAGACGAAAGCACGAGCGAGGCATGAACCATCTCACTCAAAGTCATAACCATAAAAAGGCAAAGCAACCATGGAACAAGGTACACCCATGAGCTCAACATAGAGATACAAAGGTCAACACAAAGACCTAATCATGGAAAAATGCAACACAACAAGGTTTCCCAACACCTATGGAAGTCTAACAACCTTACACTCATAACTTATCAAAGGAAGTAACTTACATTTACGAGTTCCCAACTTATCCAAAGCCTGTCTACACATAAAGATTACCTCAACAACCAAAATGAAACAAGAGGAAAATATGATCAACATGTAACCACTAGTATGCATAAGGAATCAATTCCAAAGAGTATTCAAAATAAACAAATAACTATCTAAACATATTCAAGGTCAACTTTAAATATACATTCACTTAAATGTAAACATAATCCAATCGTATTAAAGATAATGTAAATAATAATTAAATAATCAACTATAATTAAATGCATTTCCATAATATCTTTAAAATAGATAAACACTATGAAACCCTATAATATGTAAACCTTCAGATTAGTCTTGATTTTAAATTTCCTAGCCTGTACGTTTGTTTACTTCAAATTAATTAAGATTTAAAATATAACCTATAATAAATTAAATTCAAATGTAACATGTTTATTTACTTCAATTAAATTTAATCAAAATATGACATATGCACAAGTTATTAATCTAATAGTAAATGGATTTGTAGATGAATTTAACTTAAATAACTTGTAGATAAATCTAATTTTGATTACATTTTGAAAATAGGTCAAATCTGAATGTATTAGGAATAATTTTGCTTTAAAATGTATCTAAAAATAATTCAAATATTAAATATACCTCGATAGTAAACATTACTCAAATTAGTTAAACTTAAAATATAACCTATACTTCCATTATGTCGAAATAAGTAAATTTAAAATTGAATTACTTTTAAACTGAATAACTTTGATTAAAAAAATCTACTATTTTCATTTGTTGACTCCACTTTAGCTAATTCTATTTAATTCCAACATGGACAGTTTAATCGCTACCATAATATAATAGAAGAATTTGTAATTAAATTTAACTTAAATAATTTGAAATTAAAACAAATTTTAAAACTGTGAAATATATCGGAACAACATTACTTCAAAGTAATTAAAATTTAAAATGCAACCTATATATATATATATATTTGTTACTTAAAATGATAAATTTAATTCAAGCATAACATGTTTGTTTACTGCAAAAAGTTTAATAAAAAATATTACCTACGGGAAAATCACAAATCAATAGTAAATGAATTTGTAATTAAGGAACACGTTTACCATTCAATCTATTTACAATGAATTTAATATTATTATAAAATCATTTAATGCGATTTAAGAAACTATATATATTTATATCACAAAATTTAAATCTACTTTTAGCAATTCAAATATGATAACATCCATCAACCTACATTTAAAATTAATTAACGAAAATATAGAGACAAATATTCTTTAACACAATAATCATTTAATTTCTTACCACAAAACTGAACAGAGAACTTAGATCACAATATTCTTAAATAATTATATTTTCATAGCAACTTACTAAAACATATAGATATTTAGTATTCACCAACTATTATAAAGAGAGAGGGAAATCTAAGTTAATTACCTTTAATTGGAATTATTTTAAATAAATGAGCTATCCTCTGCCAAAATTTACCATTTCCCTAACCGTCGGTTAATTGAACAAATTAACTACACTCTTCTTGCACTCTTCTTCTTATTTGCCTATAATTGTCCAACTACTCATTTCTCTTATTAACTGATAATATAATATCATCCTAGTTAAAATTTTAGCAAGGAAATCCACCTGTTTAACTATTAATTATCTATAAAAGAATTCAACATAAACTAGTTAATTTACCAAACCCCCAATTATCCCGAATGCATAATTTTGTTTCCTTTAAATTTCATAATATGAATTACTATTAACTTCCTAATATATGTATCCATATAATTCAATAAGCTTAACGCTTAATTACTCTTTAAAGCCACAACTATCCAATTTACATACTTTCACTCGGGTGGTAAAAAAAAAAATCAAGTTAATTTACATCTTATCTTTCATCAAGGCATAATTTGAGGGGGTTACAAGAACCTGTTTTAGAATAAACACATTTTATCTTCACCCATCCCTTATGAATTTACTATTAAAATAATTATGCCAAAGGCGTCTCCTATTTGAGAATGTCAAGCTAATTACTGAAATCAACGATCAAGAGATGATTAGAAGGAAAGCAATACGGTTAAATCAATCTCGCCCCTTCAATGTTTGTCGGCATAATTAATTATCATGTAGTTGCGGTGGGCCCGATGTTTGTTATCTAATTAATGCAAAATATCGTGAAGATTTTCAATTTGCCTTTACCTTTTTTCTTCACTTTCAACGTGTTCGATGATTTATCATATCCTTCTTATCTCACAATTATTGATTGCATTAAACATGCAGTTCCTCATAACATGGAGGGAAATGCCAGCATATTCGCAATGTACCAATTGAACTCTGCCTCATACTGACCATGTCGTTCGCATTCTAACTACAGCTTGATTGCCCATGGAAACCATCTAACAGTGTAATCACTTCCACCATAACTGATAGCGACATTTAATCTCGCAGTCATCATTTTAAATGCATTTTTTAGACAATGGTGTAAAGCGCATTGACTGCCTTGTGCAGTTACTCAATCTAGGAACTCCTGTAGGAATGCATTATCAGTAATATAACCTTCTGTTGTTTTCACACACCTCAATACCATGAGCAAATCAAATATTTCACTATTTTCTCATTGACACGGTTTGAGAAAATAGACCACATTGAAAATGTTTTCCAAATGAAAGATTTGTTTCTACAGTTCAAAATGTAGAAATGTCGCTGTAATAATCCTTTCATCCATGCCATTTTTATGAATCTCCGCAAACATTGAAGTTGATAAGACATCTGTATATATCAATATTAACCAAACTCTCCTCCTTTAGTGATCGACATTTTTCCCTGTAACTCAAAACGTCCACTTCTATGGGCTCCACAAAGGTTGCGTGCACCTCATCATATATATTCCTGATATTATCCAACGGAGGCTATCAATATTAACCAAACTCTCCTCCTTTAGTGATCAACATTTTTCCCTGTAACTCAAAACGTCCACTTCTATGGGCTCCACAAAGGTTGCAGGCACCTCATCATATATATTCCTGATATTATCCAACGGAGGCTTCAAAACTTTAATTGTCTAATCAAACATTGGAAACTCTATGTTCACAAATGCTAAACTGCTCAAGGATTCCATGTAATAATTCCTCTGCCTCTCAAACTAAAGCTTTGGTTGTGTGTAGGTTTGCATTGTGGTCATTTGATATACATATTTAAAGACCAAACTAAACCCAAGACAAAGCAGCAACATTCATCTAATACCAATAAAATCTCTGAAATAAATGTTGAATCTTGTATCTTCGAGAGCTTGAATGAAAAGAATGAGAAACTGTTCCATCAAATATGTTTAATCTGATCGGTGATGTTGGTGCGACACACCCTCTAATACCATGGGGACGAGGGGGAGATTGGACCTTGTGACCTCTTGCCCACAATAGGATACTTTAGCCAATCGACCTAGGGCCCCCACCCCACACGGGATTCATAATTGGGTGTAATGGTTGAGAATGCCAAGCTAATTACTGAAATCAACATTCAAGAGATGATTAGAAGTGCAATGCAAGATGGTTAAATCAATCTCACCCCTTCAATACCTCTTCGGCGTATCCATTGCACACCAAGGTGCAATTGCTATTATGTAATAATATATTATATTAAATTATTTTTATATAGTAAATATATATTATTAACTATTAATAGTATGATTTATTATAATAAGATTATATTTATATACCATGAATATGGTATAATAATATAATTACTAACTATATTATAAAAAATAATAATATTATTATTATTTAACCTTTTTATAAATGTATAGGTAAATAATAATAACTTTTTTATTAATAATATTACTACTTATTTTTTTAATATTTGATTTGAAATATTATTAATTGTTAGTATTCATATATAAGTTAAATTAAATATTTTCTTTTTATTTTTAAAATTTTAATATAGTCTAATTTTATTTTGTATATTTTATTTGAAACATCATTTTACAAATGATATTTATTTAGGCCCCATTTAGATAGTTTATTTTCTACATACACTAGTGGATTAGCTTTGTACACAATACTCTGGCAACGTGAAATTGCATCTTAAGATCACTTTAGATAAGTTTTTCTTCTTAAAAAAATAATTAGTACAAACTTTTTGGGTTTCAACTTTCTTTAGTACATACGGTGGTGGATCTTGGAATAGAAGAGTGGGTACCAAAGCAAAATTCATTGAGAGTAGTAAATCATTAATACTAAAAGTGAATCACATAATAACAATCAAATAAATATTGAAATCTAAAGCGATTTTCAAAATTTTAATTTGACATAAAATTTTATTTAATTATTTAATTATTATATATGCTTATATAATAAAAAAAAATTATTATTTATAAGTTTTGAATTATTTGTAGATAAGTCCTTATTTACATTAATATATATTGTTATTGTAAATTATATATTTGTTTTACATTGTTCAATATTTACTTTCTTATTTACTTCACTACAAAACTTCTATTTTAATGCTGCCTTCAATCGCTAAGAAGCACCTTTGATTGCATAATATAATTGCCACTCCAATCCAAAGGCAATTCATTATTAGCATCATAAGATTTTAGAAATAAAAGTACTCTTTTGTTGCTTCCTTCAATCGTTGAGGTTGTTTTGATTACATAATGCCACTTTTATCATACACATTGCTTATGTCTTCAATAGCTAACTTTTACCATTTCATATTCAATCCCAAATTTTACCATTTTATATTCAATATTTGGCATAAAAGCTACTTTCTTTTCCTATTTATGCCTTCTTTAATTAATAAAAGTTGTTTTGATTATATATTATGAAATTATTTAACAATAGGTGCTATTTTGTAATTTACTACATCCAAGAATGACACTTAATCGTCCTCACCACCACTTGCAAATATTTTTTGTTGTGTTATCAAAAACATTGGATACCCACATATGGAAATTTGATTGTGCATTTTCTTCCACATTTTTCCTATCACTATGATCATGTTGTTATCCATCGCATGTCCATTAAGTGTCACCACTCTAAGTGGCCAAGGTCTTAAATTCATCTTTCTACATATTTTAAAATAAACACTATCAATATAATATCTATAGTTTTATTTGCATTTCCTATCCATATCTTGATATATTTGTGTTTTATATTCTTTTCCAATTTTCTTTTCACACCATTAAATCTCCAATCAAATTATAATATATACATACTATTTCATTGCTTTTGTCCTCAGCATTTCTTACTATGGAAGCAAACAATGCAAGGTTGCAAGAAAAACGTTCACATAAAAATGAGCTAAATTGCAAACGATACCATGCAAATAAAGATGAAATTAACAAACGAAGATGTGAAGAGAATCAAATTCTTCATGATGCAACATCACCATCTACAGTCTTTTGTCCAATTAACATGACCCAACTACAAGGAATTACACCTCTCTCACAAAACATAATTCAGCCCGACCCAGATATCGAAATGCACCCTTCACTGTTTTTTCCACAAGAGTTTTCCTCTACTAGAAATAAATTCCGCTCAAAGTTAGATACCCTATCAAGAATTTCAACTTGTATGGTTTGCATGGAGAGATATCCAGGAATCAAAACTAGATAGTCAAATGAATTGACTACTTGTTATAGATGCACATCTAAAAAGAAAGAGCAACGCTTCTCAAATTGGAACAACATGGACCCTGGTGAGCAAAACCCCCGATTTAGGTACTTCATACTAAATATTATTATGTGATATCGTAGCCAAGCAACATCCTCTATATTTGTTCACAAAAATCTTGAAGGTTCCTTGCCCTCGACAATCTCCGACCTTTGCCAAAGATTGCAGGACATTCCAATTGACAAACTTGCAGATCAGCTCATGCAATTTAGTTCGTCCATTTTGGACCCAACGTCGAGGGGAACTCTTTAACATGGTCATTCAAATTGGTTGCCCCTCACTCTTCTTCACCCTTAGTGCAACATATACAAAATGGCCAGACTTGCATACCATCATGCCTACCAAGCCTCCTACAATTCCTTCTATGGCTTGTAGATGGAGGATCCAAAACATTGTACAAAATCCACACCTTACCACATTATACATGCACCACAGGTTTACTGCATTTCAGGAAGAGGTCTTCGAAAAGCTTCTTGACGCATCTAAATATTGGTATAGGTAATAACTTTCTTTTCTCTTATGGTACAATACACTCAAGATTGTTTACTAGAAAGTAACCCTTCAATTTTTACAATAGACTTATCTTTTAAGTTTGCTAAATATCATCCTTTCGTATATATGAATGGCAACACAGAGGATCTGCACACATTCATGGTTTTCTATGGCTCCAACAAGCACCTGATATTAGTAGATTACAATGGAATAACCTTCAATCTATACAAAGTGCACTTGATTTCATAGTTAGATGTCTCTGCCTAGAACCCACATCCCCTCCATTTGAGAAACCAAACATTTCATCACTTTGTTCTAGATGATCCTTATTTGTTGGATACAACAAGGATCTTGTCATGTGACCATTCAAGTGACTATTGTGAATTAGCCAATTGTGTCGAGCGACACACAAAGTGTACTTTGCTAACATGTCTTAGGAAAAAAGGGCCAACCACTTTGTGTCATTATAAAGCACCATGGTCCATGCAAGACAAGTCAAGTCTTTCAAATGAGGAGACTGACTGCCCTAAGCACACACCTACTCACAATGATGATCACTTGAACCATGCCAACCCATCTATACTCTCTATCTGGAGGGCCAATGTAGATTGCCAACCTGTACTATCAATTGATGTTGTCCTAAAATATATTACAAAATATGCAACAAATGTTGAACAAAGATCAAAAACATATCATGCAATGTTATCTCGCATCTCAACCAATTTAGAATCTGAAATGCCTGCCTTAATAGCTTTTTGAAAAATGCTTACCGATAGCCTTGTCGATCATGATATCAGTGCCTAAGAAACTTGTCATCTTTTACTAAAATTACCCCTCCATCTCCAATAGGACATTTGTGTATTTAAATGTTAACCAACACAAATTTTAGCGTGTCTGAATCTCATCCACATCAGTTACCACTTCACCTACATACATTGATACCTACATGGCTTGCCCCATTCAATTAGAGGATATGCCACTCATTGAACTTACCCAAAAGTGGACCTTCAAAGTGTCTCAAAAAAATGAACAGTGGAAGCAGTGCCCCCAACAAGCAATTGTTCACATCTCATCTAGGTTCACAAGCATCCCTTCAAGAGACGACAAAAGCTTTTATGAATTTTGTTGGAGTGAACTAATTCTATACCACCCATTCTGAAACATTGACATTGACTTTGGCTCCTCCGAACATCAAATTATATCGCAATGGGAAAGGTTCTCTTCAACATACAGGCCATGGCACGTACACTACAAAAATCCAAATCCAATCAAAGAATTAAATGCTAGCAATAACTCGCATTAACCATGTGAGCAAGGACAAAACCCTAAAGAATGGCATGTTCTCTCAAGTTTGCATCCAAACCTTCCTATATAGCTTGATGCACTGGAAATGCTTGGTCAACGTGACATTGACATGCACCATGACTAGCAACATACTAGCTTCACCCAACAACAATTACATCTTGCAACTAATTTTATAGATTGCAATCGGCCAAGCTTTGAAGTGCATCTTGATCTCCATGAAGACAGCCAGGTTACTACTTTCTCTACTTAGCGGAAAAAAGAATTCGATATAATTTGGTCTAATCGAACCTTTGTTCCATTACAACCACTACTAAAGCTCATTGTTCAAGGAACTGTAGGAACTGGAAAATCACACCTCATAAAAAAGATAAGGTTTGCCCTCAGTAGCTCAGCTCCAATTCACGAGTCACCTTTACTACTTCTTGAACCTACAGGTGTTGCTGCATTCAATATTCAAGCATCAACAATTCATTTTTCCCTTCAAATTCCAATAAAAGAAATGGCTGCCCTACATGGCCAAACACTTGCAGCCTTCCAAGAAAGCATGCACTTTATTAGGTACATTTTAGTAGATGAGATGAGCTTTGTAGGCCCAAAGTTGCTAGAAAGTATTGACATGCGACTAAGGCAAGCATTCCCTGCCCACAACCACCTTCCCTTTGGAGGGCGCTCAATTATTCTCTTTGGTGACTTGGGACAACTACCACTAGTTAAATATATCCCCATGTATGCTTCTACTTCATATGGTGGCACACTATAGCGCAGCTTCACAATAGTGTTAACTTCAAGACTAGATTATTTCGACAAATTGGTGATTCTCCTTCCCAAATTGCTTTCTGTGCACTTCTCTCAAATCTATGAAATGCAGAGCCTACACAAGAAGACTAGGAAATTCTAATTTCATGCTCAAGTTCATCGCTCAACGTTGTAGAAAAATCTATCTTCTTCTTTTCCATACACCTTTTTGCAACAAATGAAATGGTTTTACTACACAATAAATGTATATTGTTGTCTTTGGCTACACCTATTACCCTTTCCACTACAGAGCAACTCAAGGGGTCAACATACACAAATCTCGCTGAAGAGCAATTCCAAGCTCATATTTTGTTGTCAATTGGCCAAGAGGTCATGTTATGTTCTAATATTTGGGTCGAAACAGGGCTCGTGAATGGTGCAGTTGGTCAAGTCAAAGAAATTGTATATAACGAAGGTGAAAAATCACCTTAGCTACCCTTGTTTATCATTGTTCAATTCAAACATTACATTGGCCCACCTTGGGACCATAACAATCCACACAATGTCCCCATAACCCTGCTCAGCCATGGGCTTCGCTGTCAAATTCCACTTAAAATGGCTTGGGCACTAACAATACGCAAGTTACAAGGATTAACACTTCCAAGGGCCATAGTCCACATTGGGAACATTAACATTGACTGGCAAGGCCTTACATTCACTTCTATTTCACGAGTGCCTGATCTACAAAGTCTTCACATACACCCATCCTTCACATTTCAATGCTATGCACACATGCAACAAAACCCATATGTTGCACGTCAAAAAAATGAAGAGAATCGATTGACAGTAATGTCAATTTCAAACTCCTCAAACAGTTGATGTGCATTTCACCAACTACAGGTACGTCACTTTCTAATTTACTTCACTACCAATTTTGATTACTTTAATTGTTCTAAATTATATTACTCTTTTTCCTCTACTTCAGCCTCCTCTTATTGCTCTTTTACACTATTTCCTCATTATGTAAGCCCCACAAACTAATCAGCCAGAGGTAACTTATTTTTTTTGGAAATAAATCATTCTCGCATAGATACCAATGTATTCAACTACTTATTGCTCTTTTGATATTCTTCTATTAGATTTGACTATCATAGTGAAATATTATAAATATTTATTACACATTAATGCTTCCTTTACATTTACTAAATATTAATGCTTCCTGCCACCTTTGTATGTGTACCTATACAAATTTTGAAATTGCATTGAATATAGATAAATTAGGGTTATTTTCCATTCATCGTCCTTCCTAATCATCACTCTGATATTTCACGAAAAAATTTGGGGAGTCCTTATTGAATACACATTTATAATCTGGAAAACAAGGCCATGGCTTCCACTCCTGTTGATGTCAAAGAGTTTCCCAACTCTTATGTCTTCATAATAGACATGTTAGGGCTTACAAACAATGACATCAAGGTATTTCCCTTTTAAAGCTCTCAAACCCTCCTTTTGTCTACATTTGGGGGATGAAAAAGATTCAAATCACTAGCCACTAAGACTAACAAATCAGATGTTGTGTGTTTGAGAACAAGCATGTTCAAGTACATGATGACAATGTGATGACGAACAACGAAGAACGAAAGAGGGAGAAGGAGGTTGATGTCAAATTCATCCATATGGAGCTCATGGTTGGCACATTTATGCATAAATTTACCCTGCTAGACGACTCCAATATGGAGGCCACTTCTGCTAGCTGCAAAGATGGAGTATTGAGTGTTACCATTCTCAAGCTTCCTCCTCTAGAGCCCAAGAAACCATAGACAATTGAAGTTAAAGTTACTTAGCTGCCCACCTTTCTAGACTGTGCTTTTTCGTTTCCATTGTGTAAAGCAGTCAAACATATAAATACAACTACTATGTTTAATAAAGAATACATATGAAATGTATAATTTAGAAAATGTATTCTGCCGGACTTTTGAACATATTTCTGAAACTAGAAAGGTTAAATTTTTCATCATTATGCATTTTTTAGTATTAAATACATGTACATAGCAGTGCACAACATGTGTATGGTTCAAATTTCAATGTAATAATGACTAAATTTGATCCTTTATGTAACAGGCTTACAAATAAATTAGAGTTCAATATGACCATGTCACAATTTTAAACTTATTTATTTTTCTATACTATTTCCATTTCATTTTTCAAATGTTTTATTTTAATAAGTTACATACAAATTGTTATGTTTCAACCAATATGTATACACATAATCAATTAAGGTAAATAATCATTTATATCAAATTTAACTCAGTTTTTCCTTTTCATAATATGTTCATTGTTATCTATTTCAACCACTTATTCGGCGTACCCAATTGCACACCTAAAGTGCAATAGCTAGTTTAAAACTATATAAACATATATGAGGATATCTAGATATATACCTAATTCCTTCAGTTCATTGCAATTAAATAAAGGGAAACCATAACCTATAACTACAGTGTGCATATATTTAAGGTCTTGCCCGTAAATTTTCATCGTAGTGAACAGATATTAAACCCTAAATGTGCACACTATTAATATTTTGGCTGTAATTTTTATCTTCATTAAACACAATCTGCACCCTTCAAAGTCTAAATACTGCAACTGTGATAGGCTGCCAATCATATCATATATATATATATATAAATATAAATAACAGTTAGGAGAAATATCCCAACGCCACTGGTGAAAGCAATAAAGGTTTAGCAGCCATTGAAGAATAATGAAGGGGTTTAAATTAAAATACCGCATGAAGCATAAAAAAAAAGAAATTACCTTCACCCTTCTGGTGTTTCCTTACTATCCTACTGCTGTAAGCAGCCTTTGCCAATTCATTCTCAAGAAGGCCACTTTAAAAATAAAACAATGAAAAGAGGCAAATAGGAATTCACACAGACACAAGCTACTTAAACTTGCAGGAAAAACCCCAAAGTCAGGAAAATTCAATTCAGTGCGCAGGCAATAGCTGGTACATTTTTTTTTAACATTATGAATGATCCTTCTATTTTTCGTAAGTCTGAAGTTTGGAAATTAAACTTCATCTCAATCAAGTAAGCTTGCTATTTTGTTAATACATTGACAATATTTTGCTTTCAATTGCTGCAACTGCGACAGATTGACAATGGACTGAGAGAGATTATTTAACCTCTATAACATCCTAAGTTCAAGTGTTGCTGCTATGATAGGATGCCATCACAAGGCAGACAAACCGTCTAACATAATTCCCTCAAAGCAATGCAGTCCCATAAAAAGAACGCGCCCAATGCTCAAGTGCTGTGGCTTGGACAAGATTCCAACTGTATCAGGAAGGTTATTTATGCCTCTACAGTCGTCTAAGTTCAAGTGTTGCGGCTGAGACAGGTTGGCGATGGAACCAGAGAGATTATCTAAATTTCTACAACATTCTGTTTTCAAGTACTGCAGATGTAAGGAATTGCCAAAGGAAGATCAGAAAGGCTGTTAAACTAATATGCTCTCTAAAACCTAAATATCTTGGCTGTGACAGGTTGCGAAAGGAGTCAGGAAGGCTAATAATGCCTCTAAGTTCAAGTGTGGTTGCTGTCAATGACACACACAGATTTTAATTTATTTTTAAAATTTTAGTTTAGGGGGGAAATATTTTATTACATCCCTCTATCAAATAATTTAAAATTTAAAATTTATCAAATAATTTAAATTTAAACTTTAAACTTTGTGGATTATCAATCCTCTTTATTTTAAATTAAAATAAACATCATTTATAAATGCAATTTTGTGTTTCATTTGCATTTCAATATATTTATAATCTGTACATTAATTTAATATTTTTAATTATTAAGATTCCCTAAAAAAATTAATAATTTAATTTATTACCATAATTAAATCCATATTATAAAAATGAGCTACGAAGCTCTAAAACAAGGCCTAAATGAACATAAACAATGACTATTCCCAATACAAGAACCACATTAATTAACCAATTATCAAAAATGATACGCATCCAAATAACACGATAAACACATCAAGATTTACGACTTGAAACGATCAACATGAAATAGTACAATACCATAACAGAACGAAATACTGATGGATGACAGACATGGACGAGGACACTTCCTTGTCAAATCCTTAAACCACGTCTTATCCATTAGGTATGTTGGGCACGCTTAGACTCAACAGTGTGGGTGAAGTCGATGCCCGGTACTTGCAGCCTTGCATAAAACCAAGTGTTGAAACAACATATATATCTAATGTCAAACACATTGTGAGAGAGAATTGCAGTGTGGCAGGGCGCTCACGAATGAGCGATGCAACACCATCCCCCTCACCCAAATTTCAAACATCAACACATCATCATACATATCATGAAATGAGCATTAAAAAATTTACATAACCACACAATATAACATAATCAGGTAAAGACAGACACCATGCATCATTATATTATCAACATCATCTCACAGTATCATGTGCATCCAAGCAAAACACATAAGTCAAACAGGCGAAACAATCACCAATGTAATCTCGAGTATGCATCAAACGTAAACAGTATCCACATAGTATCATAAGAGAACAATATCACGAAAGGCACTATAGGAGGTTCATCAAGAACATGTGGAATATCCAATATCATCTTTCCTAGGACTAGTTCAGTAATTCATTCTCGCATACTTGGAACTATACTTTCCAACCTCACTCGTATAGATACTCCATGTGTTATTGAATAAAATGCAACATCTTTAAAACAATTAGTTCACTTATCATTCTCTGCATCCTTTTCTTTATTCTCATTTTGGTCTTTACGTGAAATAAACCTAAATGTGAACCTTAGGGGAATTAACCCTACTACTAGACACATTGAAAATTTGGCCACTAAGTGAACCTTGAATAAATTGGTCCTCATCAAGTTCATGCAAAACAGAGGCCCCCACCAAGCCTTTGTAGAAATTTGACAACCATCAAGAACTATAGGAAATCTATCAGCAAGTAAACATCACCTACTAGGAAAACAATTGGTTCATTTGGATTTACCTACAAACCTTTCCTTCAACTTTTTTGCTTTTGTAGAGAGTTGACCTTCAACGGAACATGCTGAAATTTCACTTGCATCTAAACTTTACTCTCTAATCAGTTCAATTAGTAGCATTCACAAATCCATATTTAGTAAATCTGGTATCCAACATGTTCATGCAAGTTTGGAAGTGCCATTGGGTTCATGTGGGCTAGGGACCTATAGTTGAACTGCACCAAATGGCTTAGAAATGGTTTATTTAGATTTTCCCATAAAAGGTGAGTTATATACCAAAACCTTGTAAGCAAATGGTAGTAGGACAAAAGTTCACAAGCACATAACTTAGCCAATTTTTTTTATCTAAATTTCCCAAAATTTGAATTGAGAATACCCATTTGGAATTTTTACAAGGTGGGAGACTAAAAATTCCCTAGACATTTATTCATTTTTAAGATTTTAGATTTGGGTACTTAGGCCTAAAGGGTGGAATGGGTATATTGACAAAAGGTAGACTCCACGCATGACAAACCCATGTAATTTTTTAAAATCATTTATAAATGTTGGGGAATGATAAAGGGTTAAACACAATCCAAAGAACACACCAAAACATAATAGGGAAAAATGAGAAATAAATAAACAAGGTTCTAACATTGGCTCTTGTTGGGGGCATATGTCTCTTACAGACACAAAGAGAATAGGGATCTTTGGGAGTAGACAAAAAATAGTGAAACAAAAAGGATTGAGAGTGACTCAGAAAGATCATGACAAACAAAGTTCATGATTGCACTGGAAGAAACAATGTACAAGGTAACAAAATAAAAGAGAAAAAAAAAACAACATATAATACAAAGGTTCATAGAACCTTACCTTTAAGAAAAATATTTGTTCCTCGACCACGACCCTCAACAATTTGATGAGTCTCAACCCATAGGGCATCAAATTTTTCATGTTTTCCCTTATCTTCTAACCTTAATTCTACACAAGGACAATATCCCCAATCTAAAAAATACTTTTGAAATCCCTCTTGCCTCACTAAATTAATCTCATGATTGACCCTTTTTGTCTACTCCAATTTAGTTAGCTCATGTATCCTTTGGAAAACAACAATTTTTCCTTCCCCTTTAATTTTTCTCTTCAAACTCTCCTTCTATCAACATTAATGTCCATATTGTATGACTTAAACATTGAAAACAAATTTCTTTTGACAAGGTTCACACTCAATACTAGGTGCACACATCCATACCATGTTTTGAAAATTTGAATCTTATTTTAGGTGTGACCAATGACAGTGAAGGTTAACTACACCCGATCCATATGAATTCGAGGCATATTTAACCCACTAAGCATTAATCCCAATAAGATCATTCAATGTAAACAAAGATAAAGAAACCATTAAAACTAACATTCTAAATCATGAAAGCTTGAAAAACCTCTACTCTAAGACATTGAAACTTATCCTATTGGGGGAGTGGTGTCGCATTGATGTGGAATTGCGACCCTTTTTCAATCCTTTGTATAATGAGCTTGTTTCAATCAATTTTATTGAAGAAAATTGATAAAACTATTGATAAATGTGTATGAAAACATGATTTAAAGCTTAAATGAATATGATGCAAGCTATTTTAACATGATTTATGCTAAGATGATTGATATGGGTGTATGCAAATCTACTCTAAATATAAGCAAGCTTAAAAAGATTAAAATCCTAATTAACAAATAAGTTATTTATGTATGCATCTATGTTATCATGGAAGCCATTAATGGAAGCTTAAAACTAATATGAAACTAAAAATAAACTAAAATATGCTAAATGTGAGTAAAATATGAGTGTGAGTGTAAGTGAATTCAACAACATAAGTTTACAATTGAAAGATGGATCCATTTGTCTTCAAATAGTGTTCTATTTATAAGAAAGCAAATGAGAAATGAAAGGTTGAGATAAAAAAGATCAATCAATGGTCAAGGATGAAAGGAAGAAGGGGCATGGATCATGGATTCTCATCAAGGGATGTGAATCAATGATGAGATTTAATTAAGGGTTTCTATTTGTTTCAAACAAACACACTTTTGACTTGCACACACAGGTCACAAGGTAACTTGCTCAAGAGGTCACAAATTAACTTGCACATGAAGTTTTCTGAAAATATCCCTTTTTCAAATGATTGAAGAATAAGAATATTCTTGGGAATATTCTCATGGGTGGGGAAAAAGGATAATTTAGTTAATTAAAACCAAATTAAAATGTGTAAAAGGGGAAGGAATATTCCTTCTAGAGGAATGTGCAAAGGAGGAATATTCCCTTGGAAGTGGGGGTATTTAACTTATTAGTAATTTGATAATTAAATAAAGTTTCAATTATGCAAACTAGGGGATTTAGTGGAATAAAGTGGTATTCATTAAATTAAATGATTTAATGAATGGGGAAAGGTGAAATGACATTTAATTAAATAATTTAGGGTAATTTAATTAAATAAGAAGACTTAGGGAATTAAATTAAATAGTTTAATTTATTAGCCGATAGGCTATTAACCTGGGGGAACCCCACTAGGATCTCCTCTAGTCTGACACTGACCCAATAGGGAGAACTTTATCAACTAATTACTATGAAGGGCGTTGGGAATTATTGGCAAGTTAGTTGAAGAATTGTTGGCATGATACCATCCTTCCTGTTGCCATGTGATATGTCTCATCCCACTCCTACACATTACCTTTTTTTATGCACTACCTATCGATGGCTCCATCTAATCTTTCAAATCAATACGCACACAGAAATCAAAATATTTGTCTGTCTTTTTGCTAAAAATTTGGACTACATAAAACGTCTGCTAAATCAAACAAAAGAAGGAAAGACGAACATCCTTTTAAACATTTTGTATATATTTAGTCAAGTTGGTGGATTGTGTGGTGGAAGAGGTAAACCCTAAACAAAGAGCTGAGATGGCAATTACATTTTCTAGGGACAAGAGCATTACCACCACTTTAGTGAAGCAAAGGTAACTCTACTAGCCTAAGAGTGCAAAGTGTAAATTCAGTCCCGTGAGCTTAGAGCACATGTACACCATCCTGTTAATTTGAGCCACTTTAGGTAATCCATTCCCCAGGTTACCGACATAAAATGATATTTAATTGCTGGGTATTTATATTCATTTACCACCAATTAATGTTATATCATGGATGGTTTTGGAAGCCTCCAACAAAATTAAATGTGATTCTACGCCACTATTTTTCATTACTACATGCTTTTAATCTTTTATTACTCATCACATGTTTCTAATCTTGTATTGGTCGCTTTATGTTTTTTTCTTTTAAAAAAAGAAAAATTAATGGCGTATACCCACATTTATTTATTTATAGTGAAGCTTATTTCATTGGTTATCTTTGCCATGAGATTGATTCTTTTAAGTTACCGCTTGTGCATTTATTGATTAGGTATATGGATAGGATAAAATCATTTTCAAATACATTTAGTTAGATAAATAAACTTAATAGTAAAGTATCATTAATTTAAAGAAATTAGAAGATTTGGGAATAAGAAATTAAAATTATTGTTTTTAAAAATTAAATGTTAGGGATGGGTGTGCTTAGTCTTTGACTCAATGATGCGATATAGAATATGGATGTTAAAAATGGAATCAATATTAATTAAAAATTGATATGGGTAATGCAAATTTCAACATTATAATTAGTTGATAAGCTATATATACAATGAACTTTGAGCCAAAACATGTCTCACACCGATAAACAACTCTTTTTGACCAGTAATTTTTTTTTTCCACCTGCATACAACTCTTTTTGACTAGCAAACAATTTTCTTTCCACCGATATACAACTTTTTCCACCTGTTTTATTAAATACCCAATATAAGCGTTTTCTGCCTATTTTAATTCATTTTCATCAATGCCAGTATATAGGTCTTTTTGGTAAACATGTTTTAATTTATTTCGTATATTTCGTGTAAACATGTTTTAATTTATTATGTAAATTTCGTGCTGTCATGGGATGCCAATTTATCTCGTATATTTCGTGCTTTTGTGGGATGCCAATTTTTCCCCTATATTTCATGCTTTCTTGGATGTAGTGGTTGCAAATAGGCATTATAAATGAAAGTGTTATGGAGGGCAGCTGAATAAATGCATCACTATCAGTTTTTTAAAGATGTGTCTACTGTGTAAAAAGATAATAGTAAAACTATAAAACTATAAATTGTTTAACAACCGACAATAGGATTTAATTTTAATCAACCATTATAGAGCGGACAACAAAAATTTAACTTATGTAGCATAGAAATTATAATCAAATTTATACAATTTTAATTTATATTATAGTTTATTAATAATAATTTTTTTAATATATTTTATATTATAATAACGCTAATTAATAAAATAAAAAATAAAAAATATATAAAAGACTTAAGATCTAAATTAGGTACATGCAAAAAGATAAGGCTCGAAAATAAACAAAAAGAATAGGCCAAAGGTATAGTTATTTGTGAAGTATAAGGAAGGAAAATAAACTTTTTTTAAGATTAAATTTAAGCATGTTCATATAATGTTTAAATTTTTTTTAAAAATATTATGGTGTGAACCAGTGAGTAGTTTAATTAGTAATTTTTTTATTTTAATATTATGATGCAGTGGGCCCAAATCAGTAGGAAATTTATTGCTCAAAATAAACAATAAGAATATGCCAAAGGTATAGTTATTTGTGAAGTATAAGGAAGGAAAATAATTTTTTTTTTAAGATTAAATCTAAGCATCCATATAATGTTTAAATTTTTTTTAAAAATATTATGGTGTGAACCAATTAGTAGTTTAATTAATAATTTTTTATTTTAATATTATGATACAGTGGGCCCAAATCAGTAGGAAATTTATTGTTCAAAATAATAAATAGGTGTCAACATTAATCTATTGTGCTTTCAACAAATAACTAAATGTAAATAAGGAAAATTTAAACGTTGAACTTTCTTTTACTAATTACTTTAGGTTAATAAAAATTAATAAATCAAAATTAGAATGGAGTGTACATCATTATGAGAGAAATACAATCTACCAATTACCCAAAAACTAGGTTAATTAATATTTAGAGGATTATGCCATCTCAATTTACACATACAAAGATTTTTTTCATGGAATAAGGGAGTGTAACACCCCGCCTTGCAACCCCAAAGGAAACTAATACATCTAACATTTATGGCACAATTTAAAAATAAATAAATTAAAGTGTATAAATTAATAAAATTACATTACATTTAAAATATTACAAATTATTCATCTAAGTCCTTTGGGGCGCATGAGGTAACATTACGTAATCGAACCTAGAACGAGATGATAGACGAATTTCTAAATTCCATTAATGTAACCCATTCGTTCACTTATCATCAATTTAAAAACATTCATAAATGATAAAGCAATATGAGAAAGTTAAACCAATATGATAACCATACACATATACATAATAAGATAAACATGGAAATGCAATGAACAAATTTCCATAGATACAACACGAACAATAAACGATATTTACAATCATAGATCAAGAAGGAATTACATAGTAGGATTATACATTACATCAACTTCCAATACATCTCATTGAATAAATACATAAGTTTACATCATGATACTTCCCAACACATGTGGGAGTAATACATCAATAAAAAGTACAAATGTAGTACAAGTATATACATTTGATAACATGGTGAACTTTGGATCAAGCTGAATTTGCAAAACACTGCACTGAATGGCACAACTGTATGATAGGGGACCCAACAGGGTGTGTAGCACATTCCACCTAACCACCCCTATGCTAGGAGTAAATAAGGAATGATCTCTGACCAAGATCATCCAAACAAAAAACAACAAGACTCAACTCCGAACAAGAAAGACATGAAAACACAAAGGAAAACATAACATCAAGAGACCACTTCTAGAGGCTTGCATCAAGGGATTGTTAATGGAAATTCCAACAAGAACCAATTACCAAAATAATATCTATCAACATTAAATCACCATAAGAGGTTCCAACAACAATAAAATTTCAAGCCCTCCAAATGAGATCGCAAAATTAATCAACAATAAAAATCCAAGGGCACCTTTCACCAACACCAATAAAGTTGCCATGAGGCATATATGCAACATTGAATAATTGAAAGGAGGCTACAAAGACAACATCAAGAAACAATTTCCTTAACAACATAAGACACAACCGCTTCCAGATACACACAAAAGCAAACACAAGGCAAACTATAGGAGAGTGTCATCGCACAGTCCTACATGGGTTATCCTGACTTCCTTTCTCTAGGCACCGGCCCCATTGGGTGACTCGTGCAAAATCGTTAACCTTTCATGGAGACGAGGAATGATCTTTCCAACCATGGCCTTCTCAGCCCACCCTTAGTTTGTGAAAGCCTTAACAGGTGGACGAGGCATCCTTAATTATCTTGTTAATGTTAATACTACCCAACCCCTAATTTATTTAATTAAGTTATCACTTATTACTCTAACTCTAATGTGGGTTATCCTGACAACCCCTTTGTGTGCCATTGCCCATGTAGAGCCACTCTCCTGACAAACCCAAACCACAAAACCAAAGCATCAAGGGGTTGTACCAACATAAGGAAAAATTGAATCTCAAACATAAACATACACGAGGCACAAACATCTCGCCAATAACCATATGCATATTCACTCATGAAACAGGTACAACCCAAGCATATACCCAAAGTCACAATCATAGCAAAAGTATAAACAAATACCATTAAGACTCAATTCCAAAATCATAATTACATCCAAAAATAGATAAACACAAATCCACAAGACATCTTAATAAACAACAAATTTTCCATGCCTTTGGAAGCCTTAAACAATAACTTAACTCCTAAAGAGGGTTAAACTATCTTGAGGGTCCCCACATGTCCATAATCAACTCAAGCAAAACAACCATGGACTCAAGGAAAATTGAAGAATTAAACAACTATACAACCTCAAGATTCAGTTAAAGAACGCGAATTTACTTTAACTCAACTAACACATTTTAAGATAACTCATTGCACGATTTCAACCCTGATAAAAAAAACAATCAGTTTACCCAATCTGTTTAATTTGATAAAATCACTCAATTTGATTTGATAAAATATTTGTTTTCAATTTATCCAGTAACAACATAAACCCAAGCATTGACACTAACATCCCAAGTATTTCATATCTTTTCATCCAATACATACACATGCATATATATATATATATATTACTGTATATATATATAGGTATGAATAGTAAATCAACCCTGCTTATCCAATTCATATTAAATGCTAATATTATATATAATAATAATATATCAATAAAAAATTAAATTGATAATAAAATTTATAAAATTCAAAATTTATAAAACAAGTTTAAACTTTTAGGGGAGGCTAATTAACCTCCTATATGGGGAGATCACAATTTCACCTGTGGCTAAGCACAACACCCCCAATAATGACAGGAAAGAATAATAAGAAAATATATCACTACCTCCCTCCCCCAAAATAAATTTTTTTAAATAATCTACCTCTCAGAAGTAAAATTTTAGACAAACAGACATAAATATATATATCTTCTTTTAACAGAGAATATATCCATGTTGAATATATATATATATATTCTTAACAAAAATATAATTTCGGACTATATGTATTTTTAAAGAATTAAATTTTCTTAGACAAGCATTTTTAACAAAATATTGTTTTCCAAATTTGACATCGACCTTCTTCAATGGAAACACAAATTTTCTCAAAACGATTTGTAATCAACCAAGCAACAAAATCAAAACATTTCAAGAAATTTTTAAACCCTCTCGATTTTCAAACAACATAAATTTCCATAAAAACAAACTTCTTTTAAATACGGTCACCAATTCAAATGTGGAGAATCTAGACATTCATTTTCGACCAGACATTAAATAAAAGGACAGTGATCAAGAACCTGGAGTCCTACGCTCTGCAACGAAGTAACAAGTGTGGAAAACTCCTCCTTCCTTGTTCAAAATAACTTTCACAAATTTCTTGCTCCTTAGCAAATTTTCCCAATTTCTTCTTTGAAACTCAATTATGAATAATTCTTTTACGAAGAAAGACCAAAGAAGCATAATACTTCTTGCAAAAACAGTTATTTCTTCGAAAGCCACAAAAATTCCTGTGAAGAAAACTTCTTCCTTTTTTTCCCATTAATTAAAAGAAACTCCTTTCTTTTTCAAAAACCAAAAATCCATCAAAGAAGCAATTTTTCCCTTCTTTTTATAATTCTCGAAAAAGAGTAAACATGCATTCGTCCTTTTCATCCTTTTTTATTTTTCTCTTTTTTGAATGAAATCTTTTGTTTTTATTTTTATTTGATTTAAAGCTCATAATTATCACACATAATTAAAATATCTTAATTTAATAATTATCCTCAACTTAATATTTAATAACAAATCACAAAATCATTAATTTATTTTATTTCATTTTAAAAAATAATGATTTATAATTATAAAAATATTATCTAATTTATTTATTTATTCTTAATTAAATAAACAACATTTAGTTTAACAACCTTTTAAAATATACTAATTTAAATTTAACAATAAAATTTACAACGTTTACTTAACTATTTAATTATATTAATTAAAATAACATTATTAATCTACCAAGAAATATCAAACATAAACATTAATTAAATGGCACATAAAACAAAGATTAAAATAAAGAACATCATAACAATATGAATCAAGATAATGGGATACTATTTATACACAAGAACGAACTTTGGATGGGGACACTTATCAACTCCTTTAACAACTTACACTGCGGTTTAGGGATATCACCAGACTGCCATGGAGCAGGTCCAGCTATTGCATCTTGTATGAACTAATGCTGGTACATATAAATCAATATAGACACATCAGAAAGGTAGTCGGTAAGTGGGCACTTCAGAGCGAAAGTATGCTACTTTCCTTTCTACCAAGAACCACTAGTATACATTGCAATCTATAAATAAGGCAGAACCATAACATTGCCAGTTATACATTAGATGAAAAGTAACAACATATCAAATAGCAAACACCACAAAGCATGTATCATAAATCAACATAAGCAGTATCAAATCATATATCATAAATCAACATAAGTAGTATCATGTGCATCAAACCAAGCTAAACTGTAAATCCACACAAATCAAACCGGTGAAATAATCACCATCACAGTCTCAAGTACAAAACTCAACGCAAAAGAGTATCTAGAAAGTATCAGCAACACGAGGGGTATTACAGGGAGTATGCAAAACATGCCAAAGTTGTTCTCTATATATTACAAATATTTTGTATATAATTCAAACAAGATTGTAAATATATTGGGAGTATGCAAAACATGACAAAGATTTTCTCTATATATAAAAGACATTTTGTATATAATTCAAACAAAATTGTATATATTTTACACAACAATTATTGTCCATACTTATATATATTTTCCTATTGGTGCAACCCTTGCACCCCCTAGTGCAAGTGCTAGTTTAATTTAAGGAAATGTGAGAGTGAAAGGGGGTGAATTAACTTGATTAAATTAATTAGGTTAAGAGATGCAAATGATGCAATTAATTAAACAGCTAGGCTAATTTAATTAATTAAGCAAAAAGAGGATGTGTTTCAAGATGAAATGATGTTAGTTAGCCAATGTGATCCATTGAGACATTTTTAAGTGTCTACATTTTTCCCCTCTTTGAAGCAAAGTACCTGCTGCTTTGGTTCAAAGACTAATGCTCTTCGGACAAAAAACATGCTGCTTAAATAAATAAATAAATAAATATATATATATATATATATCTGATTTTTGGATGCCCCACTATTGCCCTAGTGGAAGGAATAAGCTAGTTCCCCGCCCCCTTGAGAAATTGGGCCGAAATTTTGAATTTTGGGTTGATTTATCGACAAAAGTAAAATATAGGTTCAAGATCATTTCAGCTCAGAGAGAACTAGAAAGCGTAGATGTCTGATATAGATAGATTTGATGATGTATATACAGTCATCGGCTATGGGTAGCCTCATGTATATTTTGATGAAGATCGCATAGAGTTAATGCTTGGATATAAATGTTAGTAAAGATAGAAGAATAAGCAAAATAAGATGAATGGATTGGTCATTGATTTCAAGATTGATTCAGAGTCCAAAAAGTACATGATGTACCAAGACTTTATTAGATGATGGTAATGAGACATGCATGATGATAATTTACTCATATCTTGGGACTTTGGATCATTATTCTTATTTTGTTATAACATGAGGTGATGTACTGAAATGATAATCTTGTGGATGGCGCCAGAAGTAGTGTAATGACCTTGACCATAAAACAACAGACAGTTTTGTTCAGATTCGATATACCAAAAACCGCCGAATGTAGTTTGAAGAAGCTATATTGGTCGCGGGACCAAAGTATACACAATAGTTGTAATACCTACCCTTAAATGACTTCCCTGTAGCACATTATCCAAGAAAGCGTATTTATTTTACAAGAATAACGCACAAAAACGAAAGATAATGATTGATGCCTGCCCTTTATCTCAAATCATTTGATACATCATCGAGACCTGGGAATGTGAGCACATGACAACCATAAGAAAGATTAAAGACAAATGCTTAGTGCTACTCATATCTCGCCCTCATGACCTAGGTTACAAGATGCTTCGATACCACGTCCATCGTAGGAAGGATACATCCTAAGGAAATTTTGATGGTAGTTGTTTAATGTTGGGATAATGATGCTAAGATGAGCCATTAATATAAACTTCACTGACACATTTACCTATGATGTAGACTTTAGATTTTGACATTTAGGTTCGCACTTTATGACTTGCTATACTTGTTTTCTATTTGTTTTGCCAAAGGTTGAAGGTGATGATTGATTTATTAGGGATGAAGGTTTATTGTGCACAAAAGCAAGATGGGATGGATGGTTTTGCATTTTCTGGAATATGTCAATGTTTTTGGTATTTTGAAATGTTTTGAGGTTGTTTTTGGTCTTTTTGAAAGTTTATGTGAATGTTTTGGGATTTTCTATTATTTGAGGTTGTTTTACGGTTGTCTGAAGATATTTGAGGTTGTTTAAGTCTTTTGAATGATTCTAAATATTTTTGGATTTTCTATTTTCAAATGTTTTGAGATTTTCTAAGATATTTGGATTTTTTTGGATTTTCTTGAGTCATCTAGATGTTTAGAGCTTTTCTGAGAGTTTTATAAATGTTTAGGGATTTTCTGAGTTTTACAAATGTTTAGGGATTTTCAAAGATGTTTGAATTTTTTTTGGATTTTCAAGAATTTTTCGACCAAGAACCTAACCTAAGGACCTATCCTAGGGGTCTCGGGGCTAATCAAAGATAAGTCTTACCTACGTTATATACGCAAATACGACATAGTTCAACTGACTCAACTTATTAACAACGAGATATGAACAACGATGGAAATGTCAGTTTATTATGATAGACTTCTAAAGGATTGACCTAGGGTGTTTTGGGGGATGATCAAAGATAAGCCTTGCCTACGTTCAAGCTCAGACACAATGTAGTTCGACAAGGGTTCCATTTTTTGGATTTTTGACTTTTTGACTTTTTTAGGGATTTTGATGTGTTTTGGATGTTTTGGATTTTGCCTTTACAATTTTCTAAATGTTTTTGGATTTTAATAGTTGTACAGGATTGGGATGTTTTTGGATTTCTGACGTTTTACAAATGTTTTTGGTATTTTTTGATAATATTTTATGAATGTTTTTGATATTTTTTGATAAGATTTTATGATATACAAGAACCTGATATGATCTATGATGAAGTGCCCCCAACGTGATATGTTAGACTACTCTTATAAAGGTAGGAAATTTTGACCTTTGGATTATGCCAAGTAGTACTAAAGGGATCACGATACTTCACAATGCCAGCTATGATAAGGAGGCAGATAAGCAATGGATGAATGTCGGTGCAAAGAATGATAGGTCCAAAGAGTCAAAGAATAGATGGAGGTGCTTTATTTATGCAAGGTGCCTGTTTGCCAGGTTTTCACCAAGGTACTTTCCCAAAGCGCTATTGAAGTGGTTTTCACTAGAGGATGATTGTTTTTCTTTACTTTTTCAATCATTTTTCATTATTTTTTTTGGATTTTGATTATTTTTTGATTTTTTTGTATTTTAAGATTTATACCCTTCAAGACTGGGCATACAAATTTTTAAGATGCAAGCTATTGGTTGGCTCCTGCATGGGTTCACCTTCAAGCATTGACAGTTGGTATGCTTTTGATCCATAGCTTGCTGTGATGACGAAAGAACCCAACCAATTAGGCTCAAACTTCCCTTTGTTGTCTTGATCTAGAAGGTTCTTTTGATTCTGTTTTAGGACAATATCCCCTACTTGGAAAGACTGATATTTGATCCTTTTGTTATAGCTCTGTTTCAATTAGTTTTGATAGACTTGCAAGTGATTGAGGGCATCAAGGCAACACTCGTCCAAGAACTCTAACTCTTTTAGTTGAGATACTTTGTATTCTTCATCAGTGATTAGGATCTATAGTGACACTCATAATGATGGGAGATCAACCTCAATAGGAAAGATGGCTTTAGATCAAAAAACCAAGAAGAAAGGAGTTGCACCTATTGGTGTGTGAATATTGGTTCGATAGGCCTAGAGAACGGGATTTAGCTGTAGATGCCAATCATGACCAACTTCGTTTACTATTTTCTTTAGGATTTTTAGGATAATTTTGTTTGTAGCCTTTGCTTGGCCATTTCCTTGGGGATAGTATGGGGTAGAGAATCGGTGTTGGATGTTGAATCTTTGGCACAACTCTTTTACATCCTGATTCTTAAAGAGGGTTCCATTATCTGAGATGAGATTTTGTGGAATACCATAACAAAAGATAAGATAATTTAGGATGAATTTAGCAATCTACTTCCCTGTTATGTAGGTCATGGAATGGATTTGACCCACTTATTAAATTACTCAATGGTGGTTATGATAAATTTGTGTTCGTTGGATGAGGTGAGAGTGATTTTTCCTATGAGATCAAGTCCCCACTACGAGAAAGGCCAAGGTGTGATCATGGGTTGCAACTCTTGAGCTGAAGCATGAATTAGATCTTCATGATATTGACACTGGACACACTTCGACACATATTGATAAGCTTCCTTTTCCATGGTTGGCCAATAGTACCCCAGATCCTCAACAATTTCTTAGCTAAAGTCATACCACTAAAGTGGGATCCACATATGCCATCGTGTACCTCTATTAAAGCAATCAAGGCTTCCTCTTGGTTAAGACATCGTATTCACGTCCCCTCGATTCTTTGGTGGTAAAGGGTAAGGATTCCTCTTGGTTAAGACATCGTAGTAATGTCCCCTCGATGCTTTGGTGGTAAAGGGTATCACCTAGGATCATGAATCGGGATGCCTTTTTAACAAAGGTATTTTTAAGGTTCAAGGTGATGTCAAATGGGAGGTTTCCTCTGCTAAGGTAGATAAAGATGTCATGATACCATAGGGATTTAAGACCAACAATGACACACCCACATTCTGGTTCCAGGATTTTGAAAGTCAATATGAGAAGTTGTTCTACCAAGAATACACATTGGAGGATGTTGTTCGACATGTCTAGCAGTGATATGATTGTTGCCATGGCGTCTGCTACCCTGTTGTTCATGCGATTAATCTGCTCAAAAGTTATGTCTATGAAAATATCCTTGAGATTGTCCACCATCTTTTTGTAAGGATTGAGCTTGTCATCTTTGGTTTGATAGTCATCGTTAACTTGATTGATAACCAGCTGTGAATCTCCATAGAATTTCATCTCTTGTATCTGCCACTGAATTGCTATCCTCAAAACTCTGATTGGGGATTCATACTCAACAATGTTGTTAGTGCAAGGGAATGATAGCTTGTAGGACTTTGGGATGTAATCACCTTGAGGGGTGATGAAAAGAATAATTTCTCCTGATCCATGTTGGGTGAGCGATCCATCAAAGTAAATCTTCCACTGAGTTGTGAGATTGATAAGGAATATTGATTCATTAGGGAATTTAGATATCAAAGGGTTCTCAACATAGATGGGTGCTTCAGCTAGTTGGTCTGCAATCACTTGCCCTTTGATTGCCTTGCGCTCTACATACTCTATGTCAAACTCTATCAGGATCATCACCCATTTAGCCATTCATCCTTTGAGAGTTGCTTTGGATAATAGGCATTTGAGTGGATTGATCTTTGCAATGAGTTTGATTTGATGTGATAACATGTAGTGCCTGAAATTTTGTGAAGCAAAAACTACTGCTAGGCATGCTTTCTCAATAGGTGAATAATTGATTTCATAGCCTACCAAAGTTCTGTTGATGTAATAGATAGCCCTTTCCTTTCTGTTTTCATCATGTTGTGCCAAAAGAGCTCCTAGTGCTACTGGTGTTGTTGAAATGTACAGGATTGGTGGCTTATTCGGTATTGGTGGCATGAGAAATGGAGGTGTCAGTAGATAGTTGATTTGAGTTTCTAGAAATATTTATCATACTTTTCATCCCATTTATAGGTTATCCCTTTATGGAGAAAATGCGAGAAAGGGTGTATCTTGTCTGATAGTTGTGCTATGAACCTCCTGATGGACTAAAATCTTCCTTGTAACCCTCTCATCTACTTTAGTTTTTGTGGTGGTTCCATTTCTAGGATGGATTTTACCTTTGCTAGATCAATTTCTATCCCTCATTGTGAGATGATGAATCCAAGGAGTTTCCCTGATGTGACCCCAAAGACACTTTTTTTGATTTAGCCTTACTTTGTATTCTTCCATCCTGTCAATGATGGGTCCTAAGACTTGTATGTGCTCACTTATTTTCTTTGATTTTTCCAAAATATTGTTCACATAATCTTTGATTATTTTATGGATCATGTTGTGGAATATGAGGGTCATGGCCCTTTGATAGGTTTCTCTTGCATTCTTTAACCCAAATGGCTTTACATTTTAGCAATAGGTTCCCTATGGATAATTGAATGCAATATTATGTTGATCCTCCTTGGCAATTATGATTTGGTTGTAGCTTGAAAAACCATCCATTAGTGACAACATTTCATGCCTAGTTGTTAAGTCTATAATGAGGTCGATATTAGGAAGAGGGAAATCATCCTTCAGACACGCCTTGTTTAAGTCCCTGAAGTTAGTGCATATTCTAATTCCCCCAGTGCATTTTGAGACTAGTACCAGGTGTGAAACCCACTCAGGGTAATCTATCAATCAGATGAATCCAACATCAATAAGCTTTTGCAACTCCAATTTGACCAAGAGTGTTATTTGAGGGTGCATCTTTCTTAATTTCTGCCTGGCAGGCTTAGCTTCAAGATAGACTGCTAAGTGATGTACAATGACTTCTGAATCGAGGCCTAACATATTTGTGTATGAACATGCAAATATAGTTTTGCACTCTTTTAGGAAGGTTTCCAAGTTCTTTTTCTCTTTTTCCAACAAGGAATCGACATAAAAAGTGACTTGAGAACCATGTTCTATTATTTCATCAATGAAATCATACAACACTTTACCTTTAGAAGCAAACTTCTCTGTATTTTTCATTGCTAGATCCTCAAGGCTTACCATAGCCAAAGGTTGTACATTTCCTGAAGAGCCTGCAAGGTTCTTCAAAACAACTGCATAACGCTCGACCTTGTCCTTGTACATGTTTCGGGCTTGTTCCATTTTTTCAAGCCTTCCAACCAATGCATCTGGGACTACTTGTGCATTTTCCTTGGTACTTTCATTTGTTGCTTTTCTGAGCTGGACTCTCATGACAGTGTAGTCCTCCATGTTTACATCTCCTTCCAATTGCAGGGGTAGACTAGTTTCTACAAATTATGACCTGTCTTGTGAACATGAAGCCTTGAATGTACCTTCGCCTTTTTCTTTCCCTAAGTGGCTTTTGGAGGAGCTATCTGTTCAAGATCAAGCTCTTTTGGAGAGATCATTTTTTTCTTTTTGTTCGATACTTGAGAGACCAACCAAGGAGGAAGGAAGAAAGTGTTTGTTTCTTGACTCACTGTCAACTCTTTTGTTGTAGCTACCTCTGTAGAAATGATTGGTATGGAAACAATCAGGGTAGTGTTTGTCATGATTGCTCTAGTAGACTACACACAAAGTTGACTCTGCAAAGACTCATTCATAAATTTTTCAAATTCAGCTTCAGATGAAACTCAAAAGACAAAGATGACAAACTGGGGATGGATGATGGAGAGCTTGAAAAGATATCAATAGTTTGTAGATTTGAAACTGTAGGAGGAGTGTCAAGGATGGTTGATGCTATAGGGGGATGAGAAACATCCATTGCATGTATGATAGATGTGGGGGAGGTGAAGTAGGAAGAGGAGGTGGAGGAGTGGTAGGATTAGGAGGTGTATGAGGAACATTTGAAGTAATGGGCGATGACGTTTGTGGAAGATTTTTTACAACATTATCATGTGGAGATAGAGTTTGTTCTTTGTCATACCCGAGTTCCTCCTTATCACCTTCTTGTTCACCTTCATCTTCTTTTGACTCTTCTTCTTCTACATAATCTTCTTCCTCATAATCTTCCTCTTCTACAAATTCCTCGCTTTCATTTCCTTCTTCTTCTTTAGACTCTTTTTCCTTGGAAGCAAGACCTTTTCCTTCTGCATGAGATGGTTTAGATTATGTGGCATCTTCTTCTTCAACTTCCCATATATCCTTTTTTCCCATAGTGAACTTGATTCTATAGCCTCTTCATGAAGAAGAGGGAGGAGCCATATGCTTGTCTTTTGTGCGGAGTTCCTATTGTTGGCTGGATTCTACTCTATGTACTCCTTTTGATTATGTCCTGAAGGATTTCATTTGGAAACCATGTTTGTGCAACCATTTTTCTGTGTTGAAAAATATGAGGGCAAGCCTTTCCCTGATGGAGACACTTTCCTTCTTAGACCATTGTACTACAGGAAAAGGTCTCCTAGAAATTTCATATTCTTCATAGGCAGAGTTGAGGATGTCACCAAGATCTTTGAAATCCTCTAGTAGATTGACCACACCAAGATCTCTAATCTGCTCTACGGTTAGCCTACAAAATTCCATCTTTTGTACATCTTCTTCATCTCTGCATTCAACCCATATGTCATCAAAGTGGTACTTGTGTTAGTGACCTTTCTTCAATTTCCTGTTCACATCTCAGTAGTCAAAGTCAAATCTGTATTTGTATGTCCTTATTGTCATGATCTACATTTCCACAACAACTAACTTTTCCTTTTATACACTGTGAATGGTATATCTACCAATTGTCAGTGGAAATTTGAAGCCCGATTTGTGAATTCTCATTCGTTCCTTGTGAACTGAGATAATTTGTTTGCACAGTTCCATGAGTATCCACTTATCTGAGGGATATGTGGGCAACATGTAAGGACACCTAGTATAGCAACCTACCCTCATGTAGGTGAAAGTTGGAAATTGCAAAAAGATACACCCAACCTTACTCACCACTTTGTAGGCCTCGTCAAATACTTTATTCTTTTCGAGAGTTGTGTCAAAACTGAAAAGCAGAGGTGCAAAGAAGGCATCTTTGACCCTCCTAAAATGATGAAGAATTTCCTTTAGTTCCAACTGGTAAAAATACTTATACATAGGTACAAATTACCAGTTCCCCTTTGTAGATAATCCTAGAAATTACCTCATCACAGCTGTAGCATACACCAAATAGGAAGTCATGTAGAACTTCATAGTGGTTGGCACATTTATCAATTGCTCATGGATTTCATTAGTGATTTGGGTCCCCCAATCAATGTGAGCTTTCTTTCTCCGTATAATCTGAATGTATTCATACATCCAGTCATGAAAATGAGATGATTCTGGCAAGCGTTTCACCCTGCTTAGGAGGGTAATCATGTCCCTGTCATCCTCTTTGAAGTCACTTCAAGGAAGCCCCTTTGTCCATCTTGAGATAGTGGGCCTAGGTGTTTTCAACCATTGGTTGTTAATCAAATTTTTAGCCTTATTAGGATCTGAATCATAGACCTCTTGTGCCTATTGAATTGAAATCTTTGTGTATTGTTCCATGTGTGGAACTCAAAAAACAATATCAAAGAATTTAGGGTGTAGACTCATCATTAATTTTCTGGAGGAATCTATTACACTTCTGGTCTCTCGGACGTAGTGGGATGTAACCTAGAGAATGAAATTTGTATGATGAGCAGACATCAGGAATGTGGACACCAAATGAAAGTTGCTATGGAAAATGGCTCTCAAACTATCTTCCAAGGGCTTTTGCTTAGCTCTCTTTACAAAGTCTTCAAGATCTTGATGACCAACTTCGGTGTCCTTGATTTTTTCCACCTTCGATATCACCACAGTAGGCGGGAAGACACCTTAGTTTTTATATTTCATTTTTCCCTCTTTCTTAGAGGACGATGGAGGCTTCTTTGCTTAAATCTAGAGGAATTAGGATCAAAGTATATCACCTTCGGGATCACCAAACGAGATCTTGAGAGGAACTACAAGAGTAGTGAATTAACAAATGTTAGTAGAAACTACAACATTGGGAAGCGTGAGGCAAGCAAGCAACGCAGAGCAAGTGGAAACAAGCAATTTGACACAAAAGAATGGAGCATGGACAAAGAAATAGGCTTTAGAGTGAAAACAAATTAAGAAGGAAAATTTTCCTTTTCTGTAGGAGCGCTTAAAATCAGCGCCCTTGCATTTGGGTGAAGTCCATTTTTTTATGCTCAAGCGTTGAAAATCAACGCTTGAGCATATCTTCTTAGACTTTCAAAGAATGAAGTGTAAAGGTGGTCAATTTCAATGCCTTAGCATTTTGAAGATCAAACAATCCATGTAGGAGCAGTGATTTTCACCACTCCTACATGTGGAGTTAGTGAAAAAATCAGAAAGTGCAATGATGGATAAAAATGCCACTTTGTCATTGAAAGGAAGGTAATCAAGTTTGTTCAAGCGGTGATTTTCACCGCTCGAACAATTTGAAGAATGATGATCACTCTTCAAAATTATTTGAAGAATTCAACCTATTTGTTGAAACAAACAAAATCACTGCTTCAATTTTTTGGCAACTTAGACAAAGAATGGGGAAAAAATGTCTAGGGAGGAAAATGCGTGAATTCACTACAAGCCTAGGGCACAATGTGCAAAATGGGATAGCAAGAAAATAAAGGCGTGACTTTACAAGAGGAAGATGAATTCAAAAGATGAAAAGACAAACCTAAAACATAGAAAATGCACATGACGACATGAAAAAGAAACAACAGAGCTTTCAAAAGCAAATAGAAAGAAAGATCAACGAAGAAGAAGAAATAGTGACGTACCTAGTGAAAACTTGAAACCTTGGCTCAAACAATTGGGAGATCTTAAAATGCAAGTTTGTAGGTGTGTGAAAGTGTTTTCTATTCTAAATATTCAAACTAAACTAAGAATGCAAAATGAAAACACTAGACCACCTCAATGATTCGCCTAAGGAAAACACAAAAGAAAAATAAAGATAAACGATTATACCTTTCTCGTATTGATCTCCATGGTTGGCCCTTGATGCTGGTTGGTATATATGCTCCTTTTGATGGCAATGGATGAAAATGGATAGATGCAAAGTGGGATGAAGGCTAAACTAAATATGCCATGGTGATGAAGTAAAAGTAATTATGCAAAATGGTTGGGAATGTAAGTAATTGCTTAATGGAGGCTTGAAAATGGCTCACAATTTTTCTAGCATGAGGGTACTTGAATGCTTAAAGTGTGAAAATGCATGAGAAGAGGGGGGTATTTATAGAAGAAGTTGAATTCTCTAGAGAATTCAACGGTTAGGATTGAGCCACCATGGCCAAGATGGAGGGCTATGGTGAGTTGTGGACTCACAAGCCCTCACATCTTGACATGTGGAGGGTGAGGTGTCCAAGGGTAGAATGAGATGGAAAGAGGTACAAATGAGGTGGAAGAAGGAAAAATGATGTGAAAGGAGGACATGTACTTTGAAAGTACCTTGGGGGATGAGAAGATTTCCTCAAAAAGGAACTTCTTATCCCCAAGTGAGAATGAAAGTGACACTTGAGGAATTTTAGAATTCCTCAAAAATCTTCACGGGGAAGAGGAAAGTAGTTGGACAAATAAACATGATTGAAGGAATCTAATGGATAAGACAAGGCTCCCAAAAAGGTAGGATTTTGACACATGTGAGTGATGTAACAAGTCAAAGGTTCTAGAAGACTTGGACACATGTGAGTGATGTGACAAGTCAAAGGTTCTAGAACTTGCATAGGAATAAGGATAGTCTTGGAAGGATAAATGTGAATTAAAAATTCACATGGGGAAGAGAGGAATCTTGGATGAATAAATGTGAATTAAAAATTCACATGGGGAAGAGGGTCAATGTTAAATGTGGAATATACGTAAAGGTTGACCAAAATGGTATGCTAAATGTGGCAAGATGATTAGATTAAGGTTGTGCAAATACATGATTAAGGAAAATTAATGAGGGATTAAACGTAAGTGGAAGATTATGGAGGATGTGAGATTAATCCTGATTAAGGAGTGCACATCCTAATCATGGATTAATTTTAGAAGAGGATTATGGAGGATGTGACAATATTGAGAAAAAAAGAATTTAAAATTGTTTATATTCAAAAAGGTCAAATGACTAAATTAAATAAATTGATATGTTTATTTAATTTAGAGAGGAAAATGTGTAAGGTAAAGTATTTAATTGTTGAATTAAATACTTTAGGGACCTTAGACAGAAGGTGAAATATTAATTAAATAAATTGTTTAATTAATATTGATAAAATAGATGAATAAGGTAGACGAGTTTGACCATGTGGCAGTGGTCAAATTTGGAGGTCTACATTTTTCCCCTATTCAAAATATTGTTAGAATAACAGTGTTTTGAAGAAAAGAAAATACAGATGACTCTATAGAGGAAGCGACTATAAAATGATATTTCAACATGGAAGAGGTTGCATGAGCTGCCCAAATAGAGGGAAATGGAGGGAGATGCCCCAATCTTGCAAGGGAGTGATCATGACGGAGGAATGGGGAAAATGGTAGGGTATGCCCCCTCGAGAGCACAGTTGGGGAAGAAAAAGGGGCCCTAGGTGACTTCTCAATAGGAAGAAATGAAGGGCATAGTTAGATAGAGCTCAAAAAACCAAGCAAGTTTGGCTTCTGAACAGAGTCAATTGGAGATACGGTTTGTAAATGGCGGCCCTGGGAAGTTAGGGAATCAATTGAGCTAAAAGAAATTTAAATAAAGAGGAAAAAATACCCTTCACTTAAAAGAGGTAAAAAGGTAGGGAAAAGTTATATAAGGTATTTTGATAAATTACCACTCCTCATTTGCATTGTAGCAATTGAGAGAGAGAGAGAAGAGGAGAGGAAGGAGACAGGGAGACATGATGCTGGAGGATTACGACTCGAATATCATTCACTGGCGGGACGAGGTGCATCGATTTTACCATGAGCGTGTGGTTCCATGCCAGGTTAGAGTCAAAACCCTTTTTGGTCATTTTGAGCATTTTTAATGTATTTTTAAATTTTTATGCTTATTTGAAAAGTTGGGTTTTGTTTTCGGGGTAGGTTAGAAAAATGGGTTGGGAACAAAAATTTGATTTTTCCTAATGGGTGAGAAAAACTGGTAGTTAGAGGCACGAGAAGGGGGGGGGGCATGAATTTTCCCAATAAGAGGGTAAATGCACCCTGGAAATTGAAAAAATAAATGTCCAGGATGGGTAGGGGGGAGACTAGATAGGGGAGGCATGTCCCCAAGTTATGGTTGTTCGGGGTGGATCTACCCCAGGCCAAGGTGGGTTCACCCTAGATAAGGGCAAGTCCTCCCTAGATGGGGGCGCATCCACCTTGCATCAGGGTGGGTCCACTCGGGTGCCAAGCGAGCTCGCCCTAGGCAGGGTGCGTCTACCTTAGACGAGGGTGGGTCCGCCTCGAATGGGGATGAGCTCACCTCGAGCTTGGGGCGGGTCCGCCCTAGGCCTAGGGCAGGTTCACCCATTGACTAGGGCGGGTCCACCTCGGAATGGGGCGATTGTGCCCAAAACTAGGGGGAACTTGGGGGGAGGGAAGAAACTAGAAGAAATGAAAGACGAGGTAAAAGAAGAAGAAAAGATTAGCAAAAATGATTTCCCGGGGTCAAGAGAGGGAAAAAAAAGGTGAAGGGACTGACCTTAGGGTTATTATGGATGCAGATTTTTGACTCACTGCGGACCCATGAGAGACACTCAGAGGTATTGGCGGTGACTACTGTGGCCATGACGGGAGCAGATTACCATGCCTTGGAGTAGGCAGGGTTGCTGCACTTACTAGGATACTCGACGATCAAAGCACACTGGGCTATGCCGACAACATTGATAGAGTGATGGAGCTCAATGATGTTGACGTTCCATCTTCCGACAGGGGAGATGACAGTGACACTGGAGGATGTGTGGCAGATTTTGAGGCTGCCTATAGTAGGGCATCTAGTGAGTGAGACGACGTCGAGGGGGGAGGAGCTGGATCACATCGTGTGGGTGTTGTTTGGGTGAGATGACTTACCCATACAAAGAGGATAGTTGGATGTGGATCAATGTTTGTCATTGAGGGTGCCACCATTACCACTTTATCTATATGGACCGATCAGTGGATTACTACTGCTAGACCAGAGCAGGCATTTCTGCAGTATGAGGTTTATGGAGGTGATTTGACATATTATCGAGGTGAGGGAGAGACAATTTGCATGGGGTGCATGTGTTCTAGCACAACTGTATAGAGACATACACGTCATCTATTACCGGGAGGTGCTTA
Source organism: Sequoia sempervirens (assembly GCA_007258455.2). Lineage (NCBI taxonomy): Eukaryota > Viridiplantae > Streptophyta > Pinopsida > Cupressales > Cupressaceae > Sequoia > Sequoia sempervirens. The sequence continues at coordinate 104,459 of VDFB02255286.1, read as the reverse complement.
GCGTGACACATGTGACGCTATTGTAGGTGTGGGCCTAGGAACACATTAGTGTTTCTAGGCTAGAGATAGTGAGGGCGGGACAATGGATGAGACAACACCTATATCTTGGTGGTACGATTAGGATGAGGGCTGGGTTTTGCACCATGTGGGTCAAGGGGATGTAGACAGATGGAGGAGGAATTTGGACGACCTTCGAGAGGAGCATCTATTGTGGTAGCCATATATGTTTTGGCAATTTACAAGATGGAGGGAGGATGAGGCGAGACAACGAGACTACTTTATGACCAAGTGCTTTTTAGTTAGGAGGGATCCTTGTATAGTGGAGGTGCACAGGCTAGACATAGTGGCTAGATAGTTTGGCATTGTACAAGATATTTCGGTGAGTCTTGACATGTTCTGATGGATTAGCTGAGAGCGGCCATGAGGGGAACCAATTTCTTTGAGGTTTTCCAGAGAGGACTAGCAGACATTACATCTAGTGCCCTACCCGGGGAGGGGTGTTGGGGAGGTAGATGCAGGGGTGACAACCCAATATGATAGATGGTTCTGCAACCATCGGTGGGATAGGATTACACCAAAGGAGCCTATTGTGGGGGCCTTAGGGTTTGGATCATAGGATGAGCGATGATTGGCCAGTGAGGGCAGAGAGGAGGGGACAATAGCGGAGAGGACATGAGGTAGGTGGGGCAATGGGGCAACAGGAGGATCCAGGGGCTGTAGGTCAGCAAGGTGGAGGACATGGTGAGATCAGAGTTGTAGGACAATCAGAGAGGATGAGGATGAGGAGACAATAGAGGAGGCATAGAGAGAGGATGAATGTAGGGGAGGAGATGGATGCAACACGACAGGGCGATGAGAGAGGGTCGGAGGTTGAGATGGTGGATGTGCCTGAGGTGGAGGTGGGAGCTATGGGATAGCAGACAAGCCTAGGGAGTAGAGGACAGTGGAGGAGAGCTCAGGTGGAGAGTAGGAATGAGAAGGAGCAGGATGAGGCAGGGATGAAGATGAGGGAGGAGGGGACAAGGGTTGCAGGACAGCCAGGGAGGGTGGCAAGGAGGAGTAAACATCGTAGGAGGGCCTAGGCAGAGATCAGAGCTGAGCAAGAGCTAGAGATGGGGATGGGTGAGGCAAGAGATGAGCCTGAGGGGGGACAAGGGTTGCAGGACAACTAAGGAGAGTGGCAAGGAGGAGCAGACAATGGAGGAGGGCCCAGGTAGAGATTGGAGCTGAGCAGGAGCTATAGATGGGGATGGGTGAGGCGAGAGATGAGCTTGAGGAGGAGGTGATATTTTTAGGATGACATATGAGGGTGGGGAGGAGGGGACAACGAAGGAGAGTTTGAGTGAGGATTGGGGCTGAGCAAAAGCATGAGGAGGCAAGGGTGGATGCTATGGATGTTGATGTTCACAGCCATTGGGTGGAGGACCTGAGGATGTATGCCTGCAAGGCTACAAATGACAGAGGGATAGAGGGTTGCAGAGGCCTGACCACAGGATGACAGGTACTGCGAATCTGCGTGGTATTAGACTGAGGATCAGGATAGACTACAGGAAACAATGACCATAGCACAAGCCAGGGGTGACAGGAGCCCGAAGGGGCAATAGATTAGGTCCAAACAGAGGATCGGCAGCAGGTCGAAAGGGAGATGGAGGAGTTGAGGGTACAGGTGATAGGGATGTTGAGGGAGAGGATTAAGCTCTAGGATAGGGTTCTTATGACAAAGACAACACTTGGAGATGCGAGGGTGAGGGCGGAGGTAGTAGAGCCCCGATTAGAGATTATGCAGAGAGAGAGACATAGTGAATATAGAGGTGCAGGCCCTACGGGGTGAGAGAGATAGAGCACAAAGACAGATACAGGTGATGCAGGAGGAGAGGGATAGGGCCATAGAGTAGGTGCAAACCTTATAGGGGGAGATGAATGTAGCAGTGGCTCGGGCAGAGAGCATGAAGAGAGATGTGGCACAGGGTTGGGCACATACAACACAGGGAGAGGGGGAGATGGAGCTAGAGGTGCAAAGATTGCAGGCACATATATAGGCTATGCAGGCATAGATGGAGGATGAGAGGGACAGGGTTGTAGAGCAAGTGGAATGGCTGGGAGCAGAGAGAGATCAGCTTAGGTTGGAACATGATGCATGGACACAAGAGAGGGGTGTCATTAGCAGAGATTGAGACCGATACAGGTATGAGCGAAATGCCTCTAGATATTAGGCTGTAGAGAGTTCTGAGTACATGAGAGAGGCGACCTACTAGATATTCGCTTATCATCATGTGTTTCCAGATCCAATGCAACACACATTTTAGTATGTCTAACAGGCTCCTAGATGTTGGCACCATCCTAGAAATTAGGGACACGGACCTGAGGATATGAGTCACATGGTACACTCCCTCATAGGGGGTTGGTGCCCGAATCTCCACAGAGGTCAGATGTGGGTAGCTCATTTGGTAGATGAGGGGATGCTAGATTTTGACAGGTGCAGGATGGATAGTACAGAGTTTTTGATTCAGATCCTTGTACTGATACTTTATGTTGTGATTATGATGGATATGTATTTTGATGATATTGATGGACATTATTATGAGCTATATAGTGGCCATTGTGATTTGGATATATGATTTTGATATTTATATGATATGTGACAACCCTTATTGACACCATGTTATGTATATGATGGATGATTCTATTTATGCATATGTGTATGTGTATGATTTTATGATGTGTGATCATGATTATGTGTACATGTTTATGATGTTATATGTTGATACTTTGTATGGATGCAACTAACGTGTGTAATGTAGGATGTGATACATGTTTTATAATGTTATCTATGATGGATATGGACCTAATGTGATGCATGATTGATGATTTTATGTATGGACCTAACAATTTGTGATGTCAGGGGGTGATGTATGTAACATGTTAATGATATAAACTAATATGTCAATGTATGGATATAAATATAAGATGCTTAGAATAACCAAACGGGATAAAATACAATGAACCTAAGTTTCAATAAGGACTTGCATAGAAATGTGGGTAGATGGTGTGAAATTGCACCTGTCAAAAACTATTGATATCCCGAGAAGAACGAGAGAGAAAAGGTAAATATTTGCACAACCAAAATCATAGGTTAATAGATAGGGATGAATGCATCAAAACTGATTATGAAATGCAATCCTAATTCAAATTTTCCATCTTCGAAGCACTGGTTTTTGCTATAGCATAAGACACCAGGTGCTAGGGTATATAAAACCAAGGCAAGTTAGCATCTAATGCATAGGACAAACACAACAAACAAGGTTATCCCAATGCCCCGAAGTGATAGAGACTTTGGTTAGGCCAGGCATTGGGATAACCACAAGCACAAAGGGATGTCCCAGCGTAACAAAGGATCTTAGAGATCTTGGTGGGTACTACGTGGGATGACCCAATAGAAAACAACAATAAATGATCAAGATGTGCCCCTATGTTAACCCATCAAAACACACCATAATATGATATATTATGGCGACCTTGACTAGTGTTAATAGGGAGCTCAAACAATAAACAAAATCCAAAAGTATTAAAAGATCACAGTCAAGTTCAAACGTCCTTTGCCATAGGATCAAGAGGATGGATGGGGTTGATGACGTATGTTAAGAAGGATGCATCCTTCTAAGACCGATGATGGATACTAAACTAAGACGACCCACATGACGCATAATTTTTGTCATTAATCAAATCTTCTGATACTAGAGGATCCTGTTTGTGAAGAAATAGTTGGATAAGGGCATACTTGACAACATGACACACCCTAAGGACCTAGGGGCTTGGGGGCTGATCAAAGATTAGCCTTGCCTAAGTGAAAGCGCAAAGCCCTCATAGTTCAAGAAAATACCATGGATAAAAGTGGAAATATGACCAATGGAGACTGATGAGATGACCACAAAGAAAAATAAATCCCCGGGGGTGGATCGAAAGATCGACCTTGCCTACGTGACAGCGCAGGGGAAACGTAGTTCAGAAAAGACAAACGATGACCAACTATGGATAAGAGCGCAATGGGTACGATGGAGACATATGATGGATGACCGAAATGATACAGTCAAAATGCCATGGGGGTGGATCAAATGATTAACCTTTCCTATGTGAAAGCATAGGGAAATGTAGTTCATCTAAGACCAAAGAGACTAACACGACTGAATGAGTTCTACATGGAGACCAACACGATGAAGGATTCTAGATGCTGACAGACCGACAAGACAACTAGACTAATGACATAAGCTTAGATTAGGATAAAAGCTCAGGATGAATTATAGTGGATAATCGTCTAATGCTCAATCAAAATATAGAAAGTGGCCAAGGTGAAGATGCAGATGAAGTGATAGGATAGGATAGGATATGGAGACATGTAGTAACTAGGACACAAGGTAGATAATGATTAAGCTCTCTACGGATGATGCCTATTACCAGGTTTTCACTAACCATACTTATCCAAGGTGCCACCAAGGGTGGTTTTCGCTATAGGACGAATTTATTTCTCTTTACTATTTTTGGATTTTTTTGATTGTGGCAGGATAGGAGGACCCAGTTGTTTTAAGTATAAAACCTCTTTAGGTCATGATGTTGATAGGCTCTTCAAGGAGCTCCCCTTCAGGTGTGGCAAGGTGATAAGCCCCTGATCCATATTTTTCTATGATAACATAAGGACCCAAACAATTAGGTTCAAAATTCCCCTTCTTGTCTTGGTCTTGTTGTGTATGTTGATTCTCTTTAAGAACTAGATCTCCAATGTTAAATTGGTAGGGACAAAATTTCTTGTTATAACTCCTCTTGAGATGATTTTGATATTCCTAAAGGTGATTGTATGCTTTGGTCCTCTTTTCATCTAGGAGCTCCAATTGAGCAAGGCGAGGAACTCGTGATTCTTCTTCGGTGATGAGATTCTTTAAAGATATTCTCAAAGATGGGATTTCAACTTCAATCAACAAGATGGCTTCAACACCATAGAAAAGGGAATATGGAGTGGCGCCAATGGGAGTGCAGATGGATGTGTGATAATAGCAAAGGGCACATTGGATGTGGAAGTGCCAATCTCGACCAGTACTGTTGACAACCTTTTTCAATATTTTGATTAGAGTTTTGTTAGTGGCTTTTGCCTGTCCATTACCTTGGGGGTAGTAAGGCGTGGACCATCGGTGTTGGATATGAAAGGTGTTACAGAGCTCTTTTACAACTTGGTTTTTGAATGGTTTACCATTGTCGGAAATGATGGTGGAGGGGATGTCATATCTATAGATGATATGGTAGAGAATGAACTTGGATATCTGAGTACCCGTTATCTGGGAGAGTGGTATGGCTTCCACCCACTTAGTGAAGTACTCAGTGGCAATGATAATGAAGGTGTGGCCATTAGAGGATGGAGGATATATCTTGCCGACTAAATCAAAACCCCACTGAGAAAAGGGCCATGGTGCTATGATGGGTTGTAGATCTTGAGCAGGAGCATGTATTAGGTTTGCATGTTGTTGGCAAGGTAAGCATTTCTTCACAAAGTCACAAGAGTCATGTTCCATTGTAGGCCAATAGTAACTAGCCCTAAGGATCTTCTTTTCTAAGGCCATTCCATTTGAGTGTGCCCCACAAACAACACTTTGTACTTCTGTTAACGCAGTGTGAGCTTCGGCCTCGTTTAGACACTGAAGAAGAGTTCCATCATATCCGTGACGATAAAGAGTAACACCTACAATGGTGTAATGGGATGTACTTTGGATGAATGATTTATGTTGATTGCAGGTAAGGTCAACGGGTAGGATGTTGTCGTGAAGATAAGCATATATCTCATGATACCATGGGGATGCAAGACCTATGATTTCGCACACCATCTCACTCTCAGGGATATCATATGCAGGGATTAAAAGTTGTTCAATTGGGAATTCACACTTTGTCTGATCTTTGGGCATGTTAATCAAGGAACCAATTGTAGCCATTGCATCAACAACTTTGTTCTATATTCTAGGGATCTGGTCAAACTAAATAGAGGCGAAATATTTCTTAAAGTCATCAACCATGCGTTTATAGGGTAGCAACTTCTCATCCTTTGTTAAGAACTCATCATTGACCTGTTTGATGACTAATTGTGAATTGTCGAAGACTCTTAAGTAAGTGATATTCCATTTGATTGTGATTCTAAGGCCGGTGAGAAGAGCTTCATACTCTGTTATATTATTTTTGCATGGGAAGGCTAGTTTGAATGAATTTGGGATATAATCACCTTGGGGGGTGACAACCAAGATGCCTTCCCTTGATCTGTTATGTGTGTATGACTCATAAAAATATAGTGTCCATGTAATGGCTTCTTCTACTGCAAAGACCTCTTCATCAGGGAATTTTGTTACCAAAGGATGTGCATCAACCAGGGGAGCATCAGCTAATTGATCCACTATTATTTGTCCCTTAATAGCTTTGTGATCCACATATTCAATGTCAAAGTCGCTCAACAACATGACCCATTTAGCCATTCGGCCAGTCAAAGTTGTTCTAGATAGAAAATACTTAAGCAGGTCGACTTTTGATATTAATTTGACTGGATGACTGAGCATATAATGTTTAAGCTTTTGTGAACAGAAAATGACAACAAGGAAGGCCTTCTCTATTGAAGAATAATTGAGTTCATAGCCAACTAAGGTTTGATTGATATAGTAGATTTCTCTTTCTTTGGATGACTCATCATGTTGTGCTAGTAGTGCCCCCAGTGCCACTAAAGTAGCTGAGATGTACAATAAAAGTGGCTTCACCAGGATTGGAGGCATAAGGATTGGAGGATGAACCAAGTATTCCTTAATCTTGTCAAAACCTTGCTGACACATAGGATCCCACTTGAAGGATATATTATTTTTAGGAGGTGGGTGAATGGTTGACAATTATCAGCTAATTGTGCTATGAATCTTCTGATGGACTGTAGCTTACCTTGGAGGCTTCTTAATTGTTTTAGATTATGAGGTGGAGGCATATCCATAATTGCTTTGATTTTGGCTGGATCCACTTCTATACCTCTCGTAGAGATAATGAAGCCAACCAAATTTCTTGACATAACCCCAAACACACATTTCTTCAGATTCAGGCGCAAGTTATAGTGCTCTAACCATTCAAAGATCTTTCTGAGGATTGTAGGGTGTTCTTCTCTAGTTCTTGATTTTCCTAACAAATCGTCAACATAGTCTTCCATGATGATGTGAATGAGATCATTAAAGATAACAGTCATTGCATCTTGGTAGGTTGCCCCTTTGTTCTTAAGACCGAAAGGCATGACATTATAACAAAATCTACCCCAAGGTGTAGTAAATGTTGTTTTATGTTGGTCCTTAGGTATAATCTTGATCTGATTGTATCCAGAAAAGCAATCCATGAGGGACAACATCTTGCGTCTTGTAGTTAAATCAACTAGCATATCTATGTTCAACAAAGGAAATTCATCTTTAGGACATGCCTTGTTGAGGTCATGAAAGTCTGTACATATTTTGACATCCCCATTGGGCTTGGCTACTAGCACAATGTTGGAGATCCACTCAGAGTAATCAATGGGTCTTATGAACTTGGCTTCCAACAACTTATCCAACTCTTTCTTGACCAATAGGGAAACTTGTGGGTGCATTTTGTGAAGCTTCTACTTAATTGGTTTTGCGTCAGGGCACACATCTAGATTGTGTACTACCAAGGCAGGGTCTAACCCAGGCATGTCTGAATATGCCCATGTGAAATTGATCTTGCTTTCCTTAAGGAGCTTGAAGATGGTGGAATACTCTTCTTTTGATAATCCCTTGGTCACATAGGTGATTTTGGGATCCTCTTTAGTTCCCAAATTGATTTCTTGTGTTTCTTCGATCAAGATGGATGATTGTTCAGACCATTGTATTCCTACAAGGGGAAGATGAATGTCCCCATCTTTCGGTGCCTCACTGAGGTTTTCATCATCAGATATGTCCTTTGTTTTGATTTTTTTTGAGTCAAGAAGTGCCTCAAGGAGGTTTTCACTAGGTGACCCTTTTGGATTTTTCTTTTTCTTTTTTTTTGCGACTAGGGCGTTCATCTTCCCCCAATCCCATGAGGTGTACATAGGTATCCATTTAGGTAAGTGAGTTGGTACGTGTGCTTCCACGTAGGTCCCAATCATGAGTTTGAGATGGTGAAGGGAAAGGATGATGGTGCAAACAGATAGGCATTCAAACATGGAGGAAAGGTCTGCATGGTCTACATCATCGTATGTGTGTATGATGCATTCTTCTTTTGGTATATCTTCCAAAAGACCATCACCTGCACTACCATTGTTAGAAGTACTAGTTGATGTTGCGAGACCCTTTTTCTTTTTGTCATAGCCTAAGCTTGAATTCTTTGGGCGTACAAAAGTGTCGATCAACTGCTTTCTTCCTAGATCTTCTGGACCAAGACCTCCCCCTTGATAATTGTGTTTCTCAGCATACTTAGAGGTCCAAGGGTACATCTCTTGAAAATATTCCTTTAGAGGAGGAGTAGGTTCAAGTTCTTCGTGATATATCCACTAACTTATGTCATCTTTAGGCATATACTTTGGTAACACAGAAGATACATAAGTGCTGGTTCGCACATATTTGGAGCTCAAGGTGACTACCTTTTGTTCTTTCTTTGGTGCAGATTTAGAGGGTTGACCATATGTGTGACCATATGTGTTTGGTGAGGGTGGCATGGTTGCCACGTTCAAAGCAGTATGCATCTCATACTCACCACATCCTTTGTCAATGATCTAGACCTTGGTGATAGTGGAATAAAATGTAGAAGATGGGGCATATGTGGTGATGGGTGATGAATTAGATGATGGATTGGATGAAAATTTTGGCGGTGGTCCCATTTCAACTCCTAGACAGTAATGGGAGTGGGGGAATAAAGCTTCAAGTGAACGACAGTATTCAAAAGGCTGAGGATTGGCTTTTATCATAACTTCCATTCCATTAAATGGGAATTTCAAGCATTGATGATAGGTGGATGGGATGGCTTGCATGGCATGGATCCATGGTATGCCAAGAAGAAGATTGTAGGGGAGATCCAAATCAAGGACATGACAGGTGGTGTATTGTATAACAGGACCAACTTGAATTGGAAGCTCAATAACCCCTTCAAAATCCCTTTCTACATTATCATAAGCCTTTATAGTGATAATCTGATTACTTAAATCAGCGTGGGCATATCCTACCTACTTTATGAATTTTAATGTAAACAAATTGAGAGCAGAGCCATTATTTATCAATACCCTCTTTACTTTATGTCAGGCGACGAGAAACTCTATATGAAGGGGTCGATTGTGGTTGGCGTTGATGGTAGGCATGTCATTTTGACTTAAACCTAGATGGTAGGTTGATGAAAGATGTCAAACTAGAGCTTGGAATTGTGTGGGTTTGATGTTATTAGGGATGAGGGCATCCTGTAAAGCTTTTGTCAAGATTTTCTGGTATATAGGAGAAGACTTTAGCAAATCTAAGATGGATATTTGTGTTGCAGTCTTTCCTAGATGGTCGAGAATGTTATACTAAGATCTCACAGGGGGTGATGGGGTTGACGCTGTGACTTCAGGGATAGTAATGCGAGTGCGGCGAGTGGTAACAACACATTGAGGCTCTTTTCCTTTAACATGTATCATAGACACACGCGGTTCCACTTGCCCAATATGCGTGATGAGGGTCTCATAGTTGAGTGGGACGTTCTTGTAGGTGATAATATTAGTGTTGTTATCCTAGTTGTTATTGTTACTAGGTTAAGGATTTATGTTAGATGTGCTAGGACCTTTGTTATGCTTAGGGAAATAATTTTGATATATTTTTAATTGAACACTAGATGATGAAGCTTGGTTAGCATCCACATGGATATCTCCTCAATCTATAAGATCTTGGATGTATGTTTTCAGACTCTGACACTTATTTAAGGTATTCCCTTTGATTTTGTGAAACTTACAATATTCGTTCTCTTTAAACCAGGCTGGTTTGGGCTTAGATTCATCAAGCGACTTGGTCACAGGATATGTAATTGGGCAATTGACCAACAAAAATCTATGGAAGACGGTGATCAAGGGTTCTCCTAATTGAGTTTATTGGCATTTACCGTTCCCTTGATTGGATTGTTGAGGGGGTCGAGGTGCCCCTTGTAGTACAGATTTGGCATTGGGCATGGATTGTTGTTGCCTCTGGGAGGTATTGGCCACCTAAACATGTTTAGTATCAGTGATGCCATCGTTGACTCCATTCTTGTTTTATTCCCAAACTCAGGATAATACCACAACATTCCCAAACTTAGGATAATAACAGTTATCTATGAGTGTACCCTCAAGAAAATAGGAATTTTTGGGAACATTTTGTGAGTCTTGATGTATTGGTGGAGGCTGGGTGTGGGTATACTGTGACATGTCAAAGCCAAATGGTGGTTTCACTCCTTTCATGAGTAGAGTAGCGAGGTTCTTATCCCCACATTTTTCAAGGAGGCGATATGTCATCTGAACGTTAGTAGGATTGCTTAGGTATTCATCGACTGTAACTTCAAGCTGATTGATCATGTTTTCGTCACCAAGTAGTGAAATATTTTGACTGTTGGTGTTAGATTGTGATGAAGTACCATTATGAGGGTCTTGGGGGATGTTCACACCGTTGTTAGGATCTTGAGAGGTGTTCACACCATTGTTGGGATCTTGGGAAATGTTTGCCCCATTATTAGGGTCTTGAGGAACGTTGACCTAGGAACTTTGACCTTGTTGTTGTGCCATTTGCTTCTTGATTTGTGATCTAGTTTTTATGGGCATGAAAATGCAAAATGACTAGGTAGACCTTAATGCGATGACAATTGGAAGATTGATTGGATTGGATAAAGGATTGATAGATAGGATTGATGATATTAGATGATTGGATTGATTAGACAGTTGGATAGGATTGATATTGGATGATTGGATAGGATTGATTGATGATAGATTAGGATCATTTGATGAAATGATTGACAAGATTAGAAGGTGGATGATGTAAGGGATTCTAAACCCAGTTCGAAAATCACCCTAGGTGACTTAAGGTGTTGGTCGATTGAATTGAAGGACAAATAGAAGATCATGACACTGAATCCACCTCAAGATAGAAACAAATTGACTGGGCCAAGGATGATGACATAGAGCACCGAATCCACCTCACAATAGAAGTGGATTGATTGGGCCAAAGACAATGATTGATGTGTAAGATAACGATCAAATTTAGATGCCTAGGTCAATTTGGATAATAACCTTTAAAACAAGGCTTAGGGGATTTGGACCGAAAGAATGATGGTGAATGACGCAACTTAGAGATGCTTTAAAGGTGACTATATGATGTGGGTGATGACTAAGTGATATTTTTGGAAAGTGCAAATGGACTAAAGGATGAATTACGAGTGAACGAAAGAGGATGGAGGTGCTTAGATCACAACAAACTTGGGTATCTCAAAATGTTTCGAGAAGGGGACAAGCGAAATCGAGGAATCAAAAGGATATGGGAAAATTTCCTCAAACTTGAAGAATTTCTTGGATGTACCCACTTGTAGGTCTTTTAATGAAGCTTTGAGTTCTTCTAAATGTTTATTGATAAGTGGAATTGGATTGGATAGATTAAGTGGATATTGCTAATGCAACACATATGGATTGTATGAGGATGTAGATTGATACTGATTAGCGTAAGCAGGTTGGGGATCCACCCTCCCCTACTATCCCTCCCTAGAGAATAGTAGGGGCCCACCCGATGATATTTGATAGTTGCGAGAACATGTTATGTATAGAATCTGGTCACATCAAATCATCCTAGCACATCTAAGAAACACCACTGATCCACCTCACATCGATCTCTATCTTTCGCACCAACCCCCTACAATTTGATGGTTCTATGGAGCAGATAATTATGAGGTAACAACGCCTCCCCCTCCCCCCTCTACTATTCTATGGAGCGAATAATTATGGGGGAATAGTTTCTAGTTAATGGCATCAATTCCCTACTATTCCTTTTAAGGGGACCTTTCTCTCGTAACATGGGTGAAAATAGAAACCCCCTCCCCACCAATCTATATTTTTCTAGGGTTCGGCTTGGGCCAGATTCTATACGTAACATGGGTGGGTGGGAGTCGACGGTTCTAGCAATGGCTCAAGTGCAAGCTTATTAATGAACTGCTCGAATTCATTATTCTAGCATAATCTAGTAGGTTATTCTATCGGGTTGATGCCATTACTCGAATCTAGTCTCGCAACGGCTCGAGTGCCCCTACTATTCTATGGGGATCCCCACCCAATTCTATAGGCACAACTCGCCCTACCCCCTGGCGAATTGTAGGGGGTTGGGATTGATTAATTGACTGCTCACCCATAGCCTCAAACTAAGCTAAAGTAGTTAGTTTCTCAGATTAATTTGTCAAATGCATGGCATCATCTCGCTCGCTTGATCCGGATAGAAATGAAGGATGGGTTCATCGGTAGGGGCACTCAACTATGATTCCAATGGCCACAATAATAGATAGTAGGGGCTCCCAGATATTCAATCTTACATTCAATACAAGGGCTGAACCCTTCTCGAACTAAACTGCTCTCCCTCTCAAAGATGGTTTCCAACCCCAACAGTGGTGGTATCTAATGAGTCATGCCAATATTCCCTAGGCCCCAAGTGAGGGGATTGGTTTTGTCTCGCCCAAAGGAAGGGTTTACTCTAGAACATCATCAAATCGAACAAACTGTTCCGAGTGTGATTACGTGTGACTACCCCGGTGAAGTCAATGGATTAGGTGTCGCTACCCTGACCCACCCATTATAGAGTAGGTAGAGTAGGGCCCGAGCCGGCGTAAAAAAAAGACATTTGACTGGATGGCTCCGAAGGCTTATCTTCTCCCTATTGACTAGGTGGCTAGTCAATATAAGCAGATCCATACCCATGCTTTAGATCCATCACTACTATTGAAACTCCTCTTGTCCAAATGAGGTATGAGATTAGAAGTTCATCCGTCCACCTCCTGCTGCCCTATACCCCCAACCCAGCCCCACACATGGAACTATCGTCACTGGTCCCTCACCTAGCCTCTCCTCTCCTGTTCACATTTCAATATCAGGTTCTTGTTCGAATGAGGGAGTTCGAACTGCTTGAGTTGTACTACTACCAATAATTTTGAATCAATCAATCAATCAATCCCCATGTCATCTCTCTTCGAATGGAGGATGATAACCAGGCACTCAATTGTTGGTCTTGTCGGGTGTCCCTCTATCCTTCACCTTTGGTGTGGGAGATCAGAGATAGTTGAAGGAGATGGAGAGGGTGGGGGGAATTATAGTTGAGGAGGAGAGCTAGCAGATAGAAAGCTTCCTTTCAAACAATGTTTCCAACCGCACTGACTGAGCTTCACTCCCGACCGAGGCTCCCCCATTGGGGGGGTGGGAGGCTATAGAGATGCTCTGCCATCGACCATATGTGCCTTAGAGTGCCCACTGGGGGGGTGGGAGATATAGGGGCCTTAGGTGGGGTTGGGACCAACTTGAGGCCCTCCCACGGATAGAATCTACCTCCAACTAATCTACCGAGCTAGCAGGTTGTGCCTTCGACACTGACCATATGGCCGCTTTAGGGGGCCCGGATGAACCAACCCCATCTAAGGCCATATGGTCGGTGATGAAGGTTATCTTAGGGTGAGATGACAGTGCCTATTCATCGGCAATGAAGCATGTTCATCAGTGGGTGTAGCCCTGGCAGTCGCGAAGCGCACTGCTTTCTCCACTCGGGCTGTTGGATATGGACTTGTAGGATCTATCTTTCTTTCTTTGTCCTAGGGCCGAGGACCAAAATATAGTTTAGTTGGATGGCTAGACTAGAAACTTGTCCTCCCATCCTCTCTGAGGGCCTCCCATCCAATTGTCCCATATGAGGGTCTATATTACGTAGATGAGTGATCACAAACAACTACCTCCCATCCACCCAACTAAGGTGAGGAAGGATGAAGACAAGAATAATATCCCACATAGGTTTCATTACACCCGGCTCCCTGATCATATTAGTTATAAGATGCCACCGTTTAGAATTCCTGGGTGTGCTTAAGGGAACTCTAGTTTAGAAAGTTTCATTATGGAGTTGGACCTGTTTAGGCTGGATTGAAGGGATAGTGGCTAGTTGAGGGATAGTTTCCATTCTCTAAATAGTTTCCATCCTCTACTCAATCTCGATCTCGATCTCCGCTATATCCTCCTGGGCCCCACCCATTGACTAAATGAAGCTAGGCTATACTCCATCCTCCAGCTTTGGTTAAGAGTATTGAACCCCCAGTGGAATTTGCCTAGTGTAGGCCACCCTTCACCGGGCCAACAACAACGAATAGTTCAACCATACCTTCGTTATGACAACCGGTATTAGATGGATACTTAGCTTGACAACCAGTATCAACTAATGAAAGAACTCTAAACTCGACAACCAACACAATGTTAGGATAGTTGGATGGGTGGGATGCTTGTTCAAACCAAAATGAAAGCATGCTCGTTTATGAATATAGTTGCACTATCTGCTATTTTACAATTACCCTCGCTCAGTGGTGGGCAACTTCTCTTTGGGCCTTCAACAACTAGGGATTACAGCGGGTGATCTCTGCTCACTATTGGTTGGATAGTTTGTTGTGGGGTTCCACCTGAGTCCCATTTGCTCTATGACTAGATAGATTCTAGAGGAAGGAGTCAAACCTCCCTATAATTCCCCCCCACCTGGCTAATCTTCATTCCATGAACAATCAACCTAACAACTAGAATAAGGGAGGGAATTACCATTGGGATTACCATCTCTGAGATTGGCTCATTTCCATCCTTCACCGGGAACTACTATAGAAGGGGCCTATAAATTCTATGGCCATCCCGATCCATCCTTCCTTCCGGTTGCCCTTCCTTCATTTTAGTTGTTGAACTACTTTCTCATTGGTTGTTGAACTTCCTGATCCCCTACGTTAGTAGTTATTGAATAACCTCCCTTCCTTCTGGCCAATCAAAACTTTGGATGGTCGAATAGCTCGGTAGCCATCTATTGTGACCGGATAGCCATAAAGAATAGGCCCCCTACTATCATGAAGGGAAGATAGTTTCACTCTATTTCTTGACATTCATTCTCTGGGAACTAGTCTATAATTGACATTCATTCTCCGCCCGATCTAATTGACATTGCCAAAACATTCATTCTCCTACTAGGGCACCTACTATTCTAAGGGCAGTTCAGTCTGTTAGCAGGGCCAATCCAACTTCTCTTCCCGAGGACTTCAAATTCCTTTTACCCACCCCGATGCACACCAACGGTTGAATTTCATTATGCAGGAGAACAATAGAACGGGTTGGGGCTGCCATCCTCCCTTCAATGTCTCTATCCATCCAACTATGGATACCATCCTTCACTCCTGGTTGTAACTAGATAGCACGGTCTGAGTGAGCATCTGATAAGATAGATAAGGAAAGCAGCTAAAAAACTATTGGACTCTTCCTTCCTCCACAAACCCCACTGACCTATTGGCCTTGGGTGGGAGCCCTTCAAATAGTAGGGGGCATGAGGTAGATTATATTCGCGTGAGGCCCCTCTGGGAGGTAGATTATTGTTGATACATCTTAGGTTGAGCTATCCTTCTAGATAGAAACAAATAAATGATGGTCCAACTAAAAGTAGTTAGGTCCCTAGTCCAGCTATTGAACTAGGGATGGGTGGGATGGTAGTCGATCTAGCTATCTCACTATTAGAAATTCTATTTCGTTTGCCATAGAGGGGGTGTTCAGTTTAGTACCCCCGGTTCTGAACAATGTTGATTGACTAGTCTCGCCATAACTACATCCAGGATGGACGAACCTGTGTTAAATAAGTGACTCATCCAACCTTCCTTCCGGTTATTAGTAGGAGTCCCTGAACAATGCCCAAACCAGAGGTTTGTCCAGCCTTCACCTCGGAGAATACTTTCTTGAACTCCATCCCTCCTCATCGAGCTCAACTACAACTTTCCTTCCTCCACAAACCCCACTGGCCTTGAAATAGTAGGGCAGGTGGGTCAGGGGGGAATTGGCTAGGGAGGGAATCAACCGTGGTTATATGGTAGTCGGGCCCTTCGTGCAGGACCGACCTATTCGCCCATAGAATAGTAGGGTGCGGGAGGCCCCTCCGGTAGGCAGATTATTGTTGATATGTCTTACCCTATTTTGTTTTTGTTGCTTTGTTTCTAGTTGCAGTTCTCAGATAGATAATTGTTGCTTAAAGCTCTCAAATGAAGGAGCCTTGACCGGTCAATAGCCTATAGAAGAGTAGGGGCAGGATGGAGAAAGCTAAACAAACACCCAACCCGATGAGCATGAATGGCTCTAACTTGAACTATCCTACTTGGGGGTATCGAATTCAACTACCGGGGGTGTGGGATGGAGAATCGGGGGTGGAAGGAAATACCCTCTACTCAACCTAGCCTAGTTTCTATATCCAGTGATAGGATGACCGAAGGAGGTGAAAAGGAGGGTGGGGGGCCTGAACTGAACACCTGGGGTGAGGACAGGACCTAGCTAATCTATGTAGTTTCCCACATGGGGAGTACCTATCTAGATGCATGCTTTCATTTTATTTGGCCCCGTGGAGGTCAACTTCACTTAATTGTGCAATCCCATTTCAACTAATATACCGTAACCGGGGGTGAAGCACCTATCCAACCAAACCCAGCTTCATTCAACTATCCCTTGTGGTACCAGCTTCATTAAACTATCCCAGAAGGGAGTTCAGCCCAGGTTTGAAGGCTGAGCGAGAGTTCAAGAAAGTCAATGAGCTAGTCAAAAGGGAGTCCAATATCTGGATTTCGTTACTGCAAGCGACCCATCACTTCCCATCGCTGAGAAGTAGCAAGCTAATACCTCACATTCTACTGGAGCCGAACCCATAGCCTAACATATATAGATGGAAGTGCCTAACCCTGGAGGGCCTCAAGTAATGCAAGAAGGGTGAGGGAAAGCCTTGCTTTGTTTAGCTACCAATGAGAAATTCAAAGCAGTTGAACCGGTGAAAGATGGGCTAGCTACTATAGTGGAGTTTAGGCCTGTCAGGGCCTGCTCTCCATCCTAAATTGCAACCTTTTATAGGGTCGGGGCACTTTCCTTTCAACCATCTAGGTTGAAATTCTTACTCGTCGAAACTAATAAACTCGACAAGATCCTTGTTCTCGAACAACTGTGACGTGAGGATGAGATTCCGACGGACGAGCTTCATTCTCACTATCAGTTAGGATTCTCTCCATCTCCCTCTGATAGCTCAAAATTGTATCCCAACATGCATGTAGGGTGGGGTGGGGAAGTGAGCAAGGCTTACCTCATTTTATCGAGATGGGGATCTCTTATTCCCGGGTGGGGTGGGGGAGAGAAGGGTCGAGTGAAGAACTATCCCGACCTTGGTCCAACTCCCAACAACTATAGAGTAGAGGGCGTTTGCCAAGTTGAAATTTTCCCACCCTATTGGGGGGAGGGTAATTCTAGTTGGGATTATGATGCGGAAAAATCCTATCACTTCTCTATCTTGCCTACACCCCAACCCCACTGACCAAAGGTGAGTATGGTCGGTGGGTTACTTAGGTTGGGAGGACAGGCTCGTTAGGCTAACAAATTGTCTTGCCTCCCATCCAATTAGTTGTATGGGTCCCTGCCTCCCAACTATTTGAATTTCCATCCCTCACCCCCGATAATGAACTAGTCTACTCGGTATTCAACTACTATCCTTCGAGAAA
Source organism: Sequoia sempervirens (assembly GCA_007258455.2). Lineage (NCBI taxonomy): Eukaryota > Viridiplantae > Streptophyta > Pinopsida > Cupressales > Cupressaceae > Sequoia > Sequoia sempervirens. The sequence continues at coordinate 86,708 of VDFB02255286.1, read as the reverse complement.
GAGGGAGTGAATGAAGGACTACTGAGGGACCTAACTAATTACTGGGTTAACCTACTACCTTCCTTCCGGTTGAACGAACAACTATAATAAGGGTAGTGGGAATTGGACTACTGAGTTAGCTATGGCCCCAACCTCAACTACTATCTTCTGTAAGGTCGTTACCGTGGGTGAAGTTATCCATCCCCCACCCCCAGATGGAAGTGAGGGATGGACAAAACTGCCTATTAGTTGAGGGCAGCTAACAACAACATAGAGAATTGTATATCGAGGGTGAATGAAGGACCGAGGGTGACCCTTAGAATAGTAGGGAGGACCAGTTGAACAATCCAATGAAGCCCCCTACTATTCTAACGATAGAAGGCTGATTAATTAAGTAACCAAATAGAAACTTTATTGCCTGGGGGTGAGAAAGGTAGTTGAAGTCCACTTCCGAACTATAGTTCCCACTCGGGTGGAGGGTTAAGTTCTCTGGATCCTCCGATTAGAAGAGAGAAAGCATGGGCCAAACATCTAGTACATCACATGACTACTATATCGGGTGGGAGTGAACAAAGGATGGTAATAGTAGACTAATCGTACCTTCCCACCCACCTACACCCTCGGTTGGGCTTCACCCCCTGTGGTAGGACTAGTTTTCTACCTCCCTAACTAGTCTACTCCCTGCCTCCTGATCTCCTTACCTCGTTGATCTCCCTACAGTTCATTGGGAGGGAACTATCTCCCACCCACCCCCCGATTGAACTCGTTAATTCAGTATAGGTCTCTGAGGAGCTACCTCCTGGCCATCCTAACTTTCTAGCGGTGAGAACTGGGTGAGACTATTTTTTATCGAGAACCTTCCCTTCGAAGGATCAGATGGTGTGGTAGGGGCATCAGATGGAATGGGAGGATAATTGGAAACTTGATATATCACAACATTCCCAAACTCAGGATAATAACAGTTATCTACGAGTGTACCCTCAAGAAAATAGGAATTTTTGGGAACATTTTGTGAGTCTTGATGTATTGGTGGAGGCTGGGTGTGGGTATACTGTGACATGTCAAAGCCAAATGGTGGTTTCACTCCTTTCATGAGTAGAGTAGCAAGGATATTATCCCCAACTTCATCAAGGAGGTGATCTATCATCTGAACGTTAGTAGGATTGCTTAGGTATTCATTGACAGTAACTTTAGGCTGATTGATCATGTTTTTGTCACCAGGTAGTGAAATATTTTGACTGTTGGTGTCAGATTGTGATGAAGTACCATTATGAGGGTCTTGGGGGATTTTCACACCATTGTTAGGATCTTGAGAGGTGTTCACACCATTGTTGGGATCTCAGGAAATGTTTGCCCCATTGTTAGGGTCTTGAGGAACGTTGACTTGGGAACTTTGACCTTGTTGTTGTGCCATTTGCTTCTTGATTTGTGATCTCGTTTGTATGGGCATGAAAATGAAAAACGAGTAGGTGGACCTTAGTGTGATGACAATTGGAAGATTGATTGGATTGGATAAAGGATTGATAGATAGGATTGATGATATTAGATGATTGGATTGATTAGACAGTTGGATAGGATTGACTGAGTGATTGGATAGGATTGAGATTAGATGATTGGATAGGATTGAGATTGGATGATTGGATAGGATTTATTGATGATAGATTAGGATCATTTGACAAAATGATTGACAATATTAGATGGTGGATGATGTAAGAGATTCTAAACCTAGTTCAAAAATCACCCTAGGTGACTTAAGGCGTTGGTCGATTGAATTGAAGGACAAATAGAAGATCATGACACCGAATCCACCTTAAGATAGAAACAAAGTGATTGGTCCGAGGATGATGACTTAGAGCACCAAATCCACCTCACAATAGAAGTGGATTGATTGGGCCAAAGACAATGATTGATGTGTAAGATAATGATCAGATTTAGATGCCTAGGTCAATTCGGATAATAACCTTTAAAACAAGGCTTAGGGGATTTGGATAGAAAGAACGATGGTGAATGATGCAACTTAGAGATGCTTTAAAGGTGCCTATATGATGTGGGTGATGACTAAGTGATATTTTTGGAAAGTGCTAATGGACTAAAGGATGAATTATGAGTGAACGAAAGAGGATGAAGGTGCTTACATCACAACAAACTTGGGTATCTCAAAATGTTTCGAGAAGGCGACAAGCAAAATCAAGGAACCAAACGGATATGGGAAAATTTCCTCAAACTTGAAGCATTTCTTGGATGTACCCACTTGTAGGTCTTTTAATGAAGCTTTGAGTTCTTCTAGATGTTTATTGATAAGTGGAATTAGATTGGACAAATTAAGTGGATATTGCTACTGCAACACATATGGATCGTATGAGGATGTAGATTGATACTGATTAGTGCATGTAGGTTGGGGATCCACCCACCCCTACTATCCCTCCCTGGTGAATAGTAGGGGCCCACCCAATGATATTTTATAGTTTTGAGAACATGTTACATATAGAATCTGGTCACATCAAATCATCCTAGCACATCCAAGAAACACCGCTGATCCGCCTCACATCGATCTCTATCTTCCGCACCACCCCCCCACAATTTGATGGTTCTATGGAGCGGATAATTATGAGGGAACAACGGCCCCCCCCACAATTCTATGGAGCGGATAATTATGGGGGAATAGTTTCTAGTTAATGGCATCAGTGCCCTACTATTCTTTTTAAGGGGACCTTTCTCACGTAACATGGGTGCAAATAGAAACCCCCCTCCCCACCAATCTATATTTTTCTAGGGTTCGGCTTGGGCCAGATTCTATACATAACATGGGTGGGTGGGAGTCGATGGTTCTAGCAATGGCTTGAGTGCAAGATTATTAATGAACTGCTCGAATTCATTATTCTAGCTTAATCTAGTAGGTTATTCTAGCAGGCTGATGCCATTACTCAAATCTAGTCTCGCAACGGCTCGAGTGCCCCTACTATTCTATGGGGAGCCCCACCCAATTCTATAGGCACAAATCTTCCTACCCCCTAGCGAATTGTAGGGGGTTGGGATTGTTTAATTGACTACTCGCCCATAGCCTCAAACTGAGCTAAAGTAGTTAGTTTCTCGGTTTAATTTGTCAAATGCATGGCATCATCTCGCTCGCTCGATCTGGATAGAAATGAAGGATGGGTTCATTGACAAGGGCACTCAACTATGATTCCAATAGCCACAATAATAGATAGTAGGGGCTCCCAGATATTCGATCTTTTATTCAATACAAGGGCTGAACCCTTCTCGAACTGAACTGCTCTCCCTCTCAAAGATGCTTTCCAACCCCAACAACAGTGGTGTCTAATGAGTCGTCCCAATATTCCCTAGGCCCCGAGTGAGGGGATTGGTTCTTTCCCGCCCGAAGGAAGGGTTTACTCTAGAACATCATTAAATCGAACAAACTATTCTGAGTGTGATTACGTTTGACTACCCCGGTGAAGTCAATGGATTAGGTGTCGTTGAACCCTTCTTGAACTGAACTACTCTCCCTCTCAAAGATGCTTTCCATCCCCAACAACAGTGGTATCTAATTGACCATTTGGAGGGTAGGTATTCCCTTCTATAGGGCAGGTATGCCCCTTTGCAGGGCAGATATGCCCCGCTACAAGGCAGGTACACCCTTCTATAGGGAAGTTGCACCCTTTTGCAAGAAACTTGGACTTGACTTAGAGAAAATAGCTATGGAAAGGACTCAAACAACAAGCAATAAGGCTGACTTGACAAAAATTCACTAGTTTTACATAGGAAGACAATTTAGACAACATGATCTTACGATTAGTGTTAAAGGTATGGCCAACACAGTCCTTAATCTAGGATAAACAAGGTGTCTAGGGAGTCCTTGATATACTCTCGGTACATGAGGCATAAACTGTGAAAACTATCCCATCACAAGCATGAGTCAAGAACCCCAACGAGATATTGAAAGGCTCAAACCAACTCTTCATATCTAGGTATCACCCTAGCTTCGACGCTCTGCCAGACACGACGTGACTAGATTGGGGTACAAATTTGCCTCTCGCCCCTTTCTATACCTTGCCAATACACGTGGTTGGGATCGTCCCTTGGGGTGATGAAATCCCCAAGGAGGTCCCGCTAAGAAGAGAATCTTAACCGTTTTTGGCTACTCCCCAAGCTCACACGAAGTGCAAGGGGAAAGCTTGAACAGTATAACACCCCCTTGGGTAACACAAAGGACTTAGGTAAGCTATGATTTCTCTTCACCCAACATCACCAAATGGAACAAGGTGATTGGATACGTCAAAAACTTACCTACAAACACAAAAAACAAATAAATTGACTCCCCCCTAATTAAACTATGTGCCTAACTAATATGAAAACGGTAAACAAAGAACTTGGCCCATTCGTCCTGCAACAAATGTGTTAGGAGTTTTATGTTTTGATCTTCAATAAATGTTTGAAACTACAAAAACATTAGGAAAGCTCAGACAAAAACACCAACAACATAGGTTAGGGTCAGTACAAATAAAAAACAATCAAAACAGAACTTGAAAATGCAAGCTTACCCCCTATTTTTACCTTGAAACAACCTCTGTCAAGGGAAGGTACGCCCCTCTGTGTTTGTCAAGGGTAGGTATTCCCCTCTAGGTGGGAAGGTACACCCCTCTTCAGACAAAAACTAGAAAATCAATAGAAAATAGAGAACAAAATGTTGCTCAAGGGCAAGTATGCCCCTCTAGGTGGGCAGTTACGCCCCCCTGCAGAAAAAATAGTTAAAAAAACAATAGAAAATATAGAACAAAATGTTGTTCAAGGGTAGGTATGCCCCTTCTGGTGGGAAGGTATGCCCCTCTGCAGAAGAATAGTGAGAAAAAAATAGAAAATGAAGAACAATATGTTGCTCAGGGGCAGGTACGCCCCTTTGTAGAACAACAGTTAGAAAAACAATAGAAAATAGAGAACAAAATGTTGCTCGAGGGTAGGTATGCCCCTCTGGGTGGGAAGGTACGCCCCTTTGTAGAACAAAAATTTGAAATAAAGCTAAAAGAAGACAACAAAAAGCTATTTAGGGGCAGGTACGCCCCTTTGGAAGGGCATGTATGCCTCTCTACAGAAAAAAAAAAAAAGTTAGAAAAATCAACAAAACAAAAACTACTGCTCAAGGGCCAGTATGCCCCTCTGGGTGGGAAGGTACATCCCTCTACAGAAAAACAGTTAGAAAAATATACAGAAAATAGAAAACAAGTTGCTGCTCAATGGTAGGGATGCCCATATGTAGAAAAATAGTTTAAAAATCAACAAAAAATAAAAAATAAACTGTTGCTCAAGGGCAAGTACATCCCTCTGCAACCTGAACCTGCAAAAGATGAAACAACAAGAAGTGTAGAAGTGTAGGAGCCTGTTTGTGGGTCCCATCGGGCATGCCAGAAATGTGTGCAAGTGTTTTCTATTCTAAATATGCAAACTAAACTAAGAATGCAAAATGAAAACATTAGACCACCTCAATGATTAGCATAAGGAAAACACAAAAGAAAAATAAAGATAAACGATTATACCTTTCTTTCGTATCAATCTCTTTGGTTGACCCTTGATGCTGGTTGGTATATATGCTCCTTTTGATGGCAATGGATGAAAATGGATGGATGAAAAGTGGGATGAAGGCTAAACTAAATATGCCATGGTGATGAAGTGAAAGTAAATATGCAAAATGGTTGAGAATGCAAGTAATTGCTTAATGGAGGCTTGAAAATGGCTCAAAATTTTGCTAGAATAAGGGTACTTGAATGCTTAAAGTGTGAAAATGCATGAGAAGAGGGGGGGTATCTATAGAAGAATTTGAATTCTCTGGTCAGGATTGAGCCACCATGGCCAAGATAGAGGGCTATGGTGAGTTGTGGACTCACAAGCCCTCACATCTTAACATGTGGAGGGTGAGGTGTCCAAGGGTAGGATGAGATGGAAAGAGGTACAAGTGAGGTGGAAGAAGGACAAATTATGTGGAAGAAGAACATGTACTTTGAAATTACCTTGGGGGATGAGAGGATTTCCTCAAAAAGGAACTTCTTATCCCCAAGTGAGAATGAAAGTGACACTTGAGGAATTTTAGAATTCCTCAAAAATCTCCATGGGGAAGAGGAAAGTAGTTGGAGAAATAAATATGAATTAAGACAAGGTTCCCAAAAATTCACATGATTGGGAGAATCTAATGGATAAGACAAGGTTCCCAAAAAGGTAGGATTTTGACACATGTGAGTGATGTGGCAAGTCAAAGGTTCTAGAAGACTTGGACACATGTGAGTGATGTGACAAGTCAAAGGTTCTAGAACCTGCATAGGAATAAGGATGGTCTTGGAAGGATAAATGTGAATTAAAAATTCACATGGGGAAGAGAGGAATCATGGAAGAATAAATGTGAATTAAAAATTCACATGGGGAAGAGGGTCAATGCTAAATGTGAAATATGTAAAGGTTGACCAAAATGGTATGCTAAATGTGGCAAGATGATTAGATCAAGGTTGTGCAAATATATGATTAAGGAAAATTAATGAGGGATTAGAAGCAAGTGGAAGATTATGGAGGATGTGACATTAATCTTGATTAAGGAGTGCACATCCTAATCATGTATTAATTAATTTAATCCAAATTAGAAGAGGATTATGGAGGATGTGACAAGGAGAGAGAAAAAGAAGAATTTAAAATTGATTTTATTCAAAAAGGTCAAATGACTAAATTAAATAAATTGATATGTTTGTTTAGTTTAGAGAGGAAAAGGTGTAAGGTAAAGTATTTAATTGTTGAATTAAATACTTTAGGGACCTTAGGCAAAAGGTGAAATATTAATTTTAAATAAATCATTTAATTAATATTGACGAAATAGATGAATAAGGTAGACGAGTTTGACCATGTGGGAGTGGTCAAATTTGGATGTCTACAATAGGAGTTTGAGAAACGCCCAGTGCATAGAGGAGGAAGGGTGAATCAAAATGGGGAGTGATTAGTCTAAAATCACTTTTAAGTGTTTTAAAAGTGGACCATAAATGCAACTTAAGTTGCATTGATTGTGGCGACTTAAGTGGCGAAATACATGCTTGAGTTGTGAAAATCACCGCTCTAGCATATATTTACAAAGTGAAGCAAAAAGTGCACAAGTGCTAAAAATCAGTGCTTGTGCAATTCAAAGAATTGAACAAAGTGTAGGAGTGATGATTTTTACTCTCCAACACTTGGAGTGAAATTAACTAAGGCACATGTAGGAGCATTGATTTTAAACGCTTTGACATGTTTCACAAATTTTCTAACTCCCAAATGTTGAGAGTTGACGAAGATACTTGTTTCGAAGCTCTTCGAAAGATAAACATGGGGAAACACTCAAATAGACAGTTTGAGATTTTGGACTGTGCATCAAGGTGAATTGAAATTTGCCTCATTTTTCGTGCTTGAAAATCAAAAATTTGCAAAACAAAAAACTTTCATAGGGGGTTATCTATAAATCAAATGCTGCTAGATTCCATGATAGCAACTGGCTCTAGCTGGGGATCTTCCTATGGTCATTCTTAGAAATGAATAAAGGGAGAAGAACTCCAAAATTCAAGTGCTTTTATCCATCCATTGGACATAGAGTCAAGTGACGATAATGCAAAGACTCAAAAACAAAAAGACGCAAGTATTAAAATAAAAATATTTACATTTGAAGGCCTATCACCTTATTGTGCAAAGTGTTTGAGCTATTTTTCACTGTGAGGAAGGGAAAATAGTGTTCCATCTTCGTATGCCAACATGAAACTATTTTCACGCTACAATTGATGAACTTTGACAGGTCTTGTCCACAGTGAATCAAACTTCCTATGCATACCCTTTGGCTCTCTTCGCTTGTCCCATAAGAGAACAAGATCACCAATTTGAAAATCATGAGAGTTGGCCTTCTTGTCAAAAATATTCTTGACTTGGTTCTGATGCTTTGTGATGTGGTTAGCCACTTGAACTCGATTCTCTTCCAATATTTCAGAGAGATACATTATCTTCTTGTCGACTGAATTATCAGAAGTTTCATCCTTAATGGCCTTATCCAATTTGAGGGCTGGAAGTTCTAAGGTTATGGGAATTTTTGTATTCAACCCGTACAAGAGTTGGAAAGGAGACATACCAATCACTTGCTTTGGAGTTATTCTGTCTACCCACAAAGCATCATACAAAGATTTGTGCCACAAACGTTGATTCTTGTCCACAAGCTTGCGGATTATAGTCACCAATTTTTTATTGCTTGATTCAAATTGACCATTACCTTGTGGGTAATAATCAGAATAATGTGAAAAAGTTATGCCATGTTAAAAATATAACTTATTTATCTCACTTGACGAGAAGGCAAAGGCATTTTCAAAAACAATTTTGGTTGACACACCGAACCTGGAAATGATATTTTCTTTTAAGAAACTACATACCACTTCAAAAGTAGCATGCTTAGCCAGAATTGCTTCAACCCACTTGGTGAAGAAGTCAATTGCATTTAGGACATAGGTGTGCCCCACACTTGATGGTGGATTCATCTCATCGATGAAATCAATTCCCCACTGCTGGAAGGGTTCTTCAATAACAACTAGTTTTAGAGGAAAAGCCACTAGCTTTGGCTTGCCTATGAACTGTTGACATAGTTCACATTTACACACCCAAGAGTACACATCCTAGAAGAGTGTGGGATAGTATTAATTTTCTCTCAGGATTTTGTGAGGGGTAACTGGTGCTGAAAAGTGTCCTCCACATGCTAAGCCATGATATGACTTCAACAATCTTTCCTGTTGTTCTTCATCAACACATCACAAGAAAGTTCCATCCAATGCACGTTTGTACAAAGCATTGTCCCATAAGACAAAGTTTGTTGAATTTAGTTTGATGGTCCTTTTATCCTTTAGAGTCAAATGATCAGGACATTCCCCATAAGTGAGAAAATGGGAAATTTTGGAATACCACTCATCAGTTGTACTAACAAATAACACCATTGGAAGTTCACTTGGATTTGACTCCTTAGTCTCTGAAATTTCTTCATCAGGATTATTTTCAATGATGAGTTGACATATTCGTCACCCACGTATCAACTTGGTAGGCTTGATTTCCCTGTCATATTGTTGAATCTTGGCAATCCAATTTCCTCTTTTCATTCCAAACTCCTGTTGTATTAAGATGGACTTAACAGTTGAATTTGGAACTACGACTTTGACATGGCTATTAAGAACATAGAACCAGAAATTTTTAACAACTTTGACCACAAAAAAAGCATGTTTTTCCATCTGGGAATATTTCAATTCATAATTCTTTAGAGGGCAGCTCATGAATGCAATTGGAGATTCAAAACCCTCACTGTTTTCTTGCACCTGAATTGCTGAAAGTGTATGCTCGGAAGCATAGCTATACATGAAGAATTCTTTGGTGTATTTTGGGCAGACTAACACTGGTGCATGAGCAATGGCCTCCTTCATATCATAAAACACAATTTTTCCTTATGTCATCCAATGAAAAGTGGTATTACCTTTCATCATATTAACAATATGATGAGTCTTTTTTGCAAAGTCTGGAAGGAATCTTCGTAGAAAGTTTACTTTGCCAAAGAAGGAATGGAAAACCTTCTTGCTTGATGGCAGAGTGAGTGATTTGATGCTTTTAACTCTTTCTGAGTCAATATTGATTCCTTTTGTAGACACCATGTGACTAAGAATTTTACCTGTTATAACCCCAAAAATTGACTTTTTGGGGTTCAAGGAAATACTATGTTAGCATCCCTCCAAGATTTTCCTTAGATGGTAAAAATGTTCATGATGCTTTATAGAAAAAATTATAAGATCATCAAGATACACCACAATGAACTTTCCCATCACATCACAAAAGGCCAAGTCCATAGCTCATTGAAACATGGCGCCAACATTGATAAGGCCAAAAGGCATTATATGATATGCAAAGGTACCCCATGGAATTGTAAAAGTCATCTTGTGTTGATCACTTGAATTGAATTGAATTTGGTTGTAACCAAAAAAATCATCCAACATGGAGAGTATTTCAGATTCGGTCACATTTTGAAGAACTTGGTCCATCACAGGAAGAGGATAATTATCCTTGAGTGACAACTGGTTCATATTTTTGAAATCCACACAAATACGGATCTCACCATTTTTCTTACAAATAGGAACAATATTTGCTATCCATGTTGAATGATGGATAGGGAATATTATTCGTGCATTCAACATTTTTTGAACTTCTGCAAGGATTGTTCCAAAAAGCTTTGAGTTGTATTTCCTTTGCTTTTTTTTATAAGGAAATGCTCCAACCTTAAGGGGAATGTCGTGTTGCACCTCCTTTGACCGGAAGGATTTCAGATCTTCATATGAATAAGCTAAGACATCCATATATTCTTGTAACAACTTAGCAAATTGCTTCCTCTCTTCGACCATGCAACACTTACCAATGTTTACCATCTTAGGATCTACTTCAGTTCCTAAGTTGATCTATTCAACCTCATTAGACGAATCAAATCCTGAGAGTTGTTTCTTGACATAGTGATCATGCATATCAAAAAGTTTCTCTAGAGATACCAACCCCTTGGGAATTTTATTCCATTTGAGTTGCAAGAGCTCTTCACCCGTAACTGGATCCATATCTGACATAGATTCTCAATGTGGAGAATCACTTCCTTCAAAGTACATTTCATGAAAATTTTCTTCCTTCTCCAAAAAGGAAATAATTTTATGATCATCATTGAAAATATGTCAATTTTTTGAATTATTAGGAATACTCAGGTGGAAAACCAACTCGATGGTATAGGTAGAACCTTGAAAGTCTTTATGTGGTATCAAGAGTGTGGCTGACACTGCTAAGGAATCGGCTCTATCATTATCCTCCCTTGGAATTTTAGATATATCAAAAGCCTCAAAATCCTCAATGTAATCCCAAAAAATATTGTGATAATGCTTAAGTCTGTCATTTTTTGTCTTATACAAATTCCTTATCTAACATACTATCAACTCGACATCACCTTGAGCATGAAGATTTTTGATACCTTTCTTTCGTGCAACTTGCATTCCTAATAACAAAGCTTCATATTCAACAATGTTATTAGTTTTGTCAAACTATAATTTGAAAAAGAAAGGGAAAAAATTTCTTGTAGGGGAAATGAAAACCGTTCCCACTCCAAAACCAGTGGACGAGCAATTGCCATCAAACTCGAGTAACCAAACACCATTTGGGTCACCAAGATTGACAATATTAAAATTTGTAGCTTCGTCATTTGATGAAGCTTCATGATCTGAGATAGAAAAATCACCTAATGATGACTCATTTTTTGTTGAGGAAGAATCATCGCTCTCCAACTCATGTCTTGGTGAAGATACACCAACCTCTTATGTTTATAGATAATATGTTCCAACACCCAAAGACTCAAACAAAATTTGAGCCCTTAGATCATCAAATTGTGTCACTAAGAATTTTGAATCCCTTTCAAGAATCAACATTTGCATCACACCTTTCACAGGTATCCTGGCCTCAAACATGTCCATGTTCAATTCGCCTCCAACATCTTTACAAAAATTACGTCCAAGGAGGATTTCGTAAGATGCTGGCATGTCACCTACTAGAACTATCATCTTTATTTTCTTTTTTGGGTATGCAACAAATGCATATTGCGCATCTTTGATATGACAGATCAAAGGTACTTGTTTGTTCTCCATAGAGAAACAATGGCTAAATTTTTTGGTCAGATTCAAACCTATGGCAATAACTACCTTGGCTAGCATCACATTGTGTAATGCACTAGAATCTATAACACAGTTGCTTAATTTAAAGCCATTGACAAGTAAAGAAATAAAGAACGAATTAATACACCTAGATGCAACTAGAGGGGTAGAAACAAGGTTATTTTATGGTGTTTGGGGCTTTGAAGCAGCAAGAATATCAAGAGATGAATATTGATTTGGGGAAATTCCTTTATCCTTCAGGAACATGATAAGCCTATCAAATTGGTTGGGATTGGCCTTGAGGTATTCAACTTTAAAAATTTGGATCTTGGTTTTCTTGGCATGATCAATAATATCAAAAGCCTGGAATGAATTTTGTAAAGTGGATGTAGTAACTTCACTGATAGGTTTAACAAAAGGTACACTGGTCTTCAAAACTGGGAGATTATATTTGGGAATGGTAGGAACTGATGGAGGGGGACGAGGAACACTTGTTTGTTTTCTACATTTTTGGGTTGCCAAAGCAGAGGAGATCCTCTTTTTGCAATGGTAACTGATGGATTATCCTTTTTTGGTAAGCAGTAGCTTGAGTTTGATCAAGCTAATTTTGTTGTTGTCGTGTAAAGACAACATATGCATCCATCACCATGTCCTCCTCAAATTCATTCACCATTTACAGATAGCCAATATTGGAGTTGCTAGTTGATTCCATTTCTTCATCTTGAAAGAGATCAACACTTTCTTCCATGGGATAATCCAACTGTGCATATTCATCTTGTTTAGCCTTAGTATCTCGCGACAATATTGGTAGGTGGAGCTTCAAGCATGAGTCTTCCTTGTGGTCATGGAAGATGATTATGATTTTTGTTTCCAACATAGTTAGGGAAAGTCCTTCTGGGGACATCCTTGTAGGGATTTTTTTTGGAAACTTGCTTTTTCAAAGCCAAGATTTCATTTTCCAACCTTGGAACCATGGGATCAACAAAATTAGAATTAACACTTGGAGCATTAGCATTAGAAGCTGAAGATCTTAATGCTTGCATCTTGTTGTTGTTGTTGGTACTCATCCTTATTTCTCCAGCAAGGATCATATCATCTTCAAGACTGGTAGCTAATTGTTGAGATGCTTCAACATTGGCGAGAGCTTCCCTACGCAAGAAAAAACTTACTTTGGGGAGTTGCGTGTTGATGAAGAAGCACTTCAAATTATGATTGGTTGATCTCACCTCATTTGGGATTCTTGTCACCAGCATATTAAACTTAGGCACAAAATCACGCATGGGTTAATAGGCCTATTTCCACATGGTTGTAAGTTGTGCCAATAAGGCATGTGCATCTTCAACAGGTTTGAACCTTTCCTCGAACTTGGTGCAAAGAGTGTTCCAATTAGTGACAAAAGCAGTTGGAAGAGTATAAAACCATTTAGCAACAACTCCTTGTAGAGATTCGATGAACAACCTCACAACAATGTCTTTGTGTTCTATGCAAAGAACACCGCAAACAATGTAAAAGGAAGAAATGTGTTCATTGGGATGTCGTTTGTCGTCACCCAAAAAATTCATAAGATGCTTTCTTGAAACACGTGGAAGTTCGTGCAGAGGGGCGGCCAAACGAAGGGGACTGAAGGCATTTCCCCAAGGTCCTATAGGTGGTGTGGCCATGATAGGTTGCACAATAGGTACTTGCACTAGAACTCTGTGGAAAACAAAGGATTCACTCAGAAGAGGAGATCTTAGCCTTTGTGGAGGATAACTTGTTATGCGTTTCAACAACGACCTTACTAGCAGAGTAGGTGGAGAATTATGTTGCAACAAGTCTTCAAAAAGTGGATTTGCTACTCCTTGAGCCCTCAATCCTCGTGTATACCTTCTATCTTCCAGAATGTAGATCTAAACAAGATAAAGATTAAAAATAACAATATACAAGATCACAATAAGATACTAGAAAACTTATTCACTTCAATCAAAAGCGTGAGGCTTTAATTGCATGTGTCGTTCCCCAGCGGAGTCGCAAAAAAACTATTGGGTGAAAATTATGTAATCCCTTTTTAATAGATTACACAACCTTGATTTCAACCACAATTGTGTGAGATGAAATCTCTCCTCTTAGAAAGGGGAGGCACTCTTCTTACTACTTACTAAAACTAAGTAAAACTAATTAAATATTCACAAAATGTATACTACAATTACGAGATGGGGGTGTGTCACATTCATACTTCTCTCTTTTTTCAGAGAATACATTTTACAATGCTTCACATTTGGTAGTTATGATTCAATATAACTTCAAACTAAAAACAAAGCAGTAATTCCAATATCTCTATCTTGTCAAAGTAAAGCTTAGAGATACCGACATGATAATAAAAAAAATAAAATAAGAATGAAAAGCTCACGAAGGCACAAAGTCATTCCGTAGCTTTTCACCAATAGATCCTTGAGATATGTAACAAGCATCGTATTAGAAGCATAAAGTACTCTAGATACAACACAAAAATTCCATGAACAACATGAACAATTACAAGCACAAAGTCTTGTAGATAATCCACCAACAGGTATCCAAACAATATCACAAATCCAAATAAAGAGTGCACCACAAAGTTTACATAGATTTATTCAAAGCCCTTAGATCTCACACACTAATCACTGCCAATCTTAATGAAATCAAAAGACAATTGATCCAACACAAAGTTTGGTATACAAATTTCTTCTTCATTCATCAAAATAGATACACAAAGATGAACACAAAGTTTCATGTATTCGCTTCTCAAAATGGGCAGCACTTCGTTGCAAAAGATAAAAGATAAAGATTAAAAAAGAATTCCCTCCTATTTATAAAAGAGAGGGAAGAGAAAATCTAGTAAAGTAGATGAGCAAAATTAGGAAAGTTAGGTGAGCTAATTTAGGAAAATTTCACCTAACAAGTCGAGTTATTCAAAGATGTTGTCCATCTTTTTGGGAAAACAACTATGTTTTTACATGTAATTACATCTCGGAAAAAGACATATAAGATTCAAGAACTATTTACAAAATGCGTAAATGAAAGAAAAAACTATCTAACATTAGAGAAAAAGAAGTCTTCATGGTTCCTTGCATTGGGTGCGGAAGTCTTCATATCGCTTCTTTGTCTCTAGGACGAATGCCTCATCTGGACCAATAGTGTAATCCACAATGGTGTGAACTTTGGTGATTGATATTCTAGCAAATGAGTGAATCTTCTTGCACCTGTCAAGATGCATCTTGAGATTATCAAGAGAAATCCATATGTCACAAATTTTATGCATGAAGGTCTTTGAAAAGCTTGCATCCTCCACATGCTTCATGATAGCTTCCTTGTAGATCTATGAAAGTTCACTGGCTGGGAGGAAAATATAATCTTCATCAAGGAGCTTACCCAGTAACTCCTTAACTCCATTTTCAAGGATAACACGATGTCCTTTGACATCTTCTTGTACTTGGTGGACATATTTGATAAGAGACTTGATCACTTGAATTCGGTGCTTGAGGGATTCTCTTACCTCCATATATTTCTCTTTGTTGGGAATTACCACAATTTCCACCAACTTACTTAGCTTTGCCTCTTTCATTTGTGACCAAAATGAGAGGAATTTCTCCATTTATTTTTTCTCTTGGGAAAGAATGCTTTCTTCTTTATCAAGATTTGATTTCAGATTGGATATAATTGCTCGAAAAGTGTTTCCATCGCTCTTCAACTCATCACTTTACAATCCTAGGTTCAAAATGGCTATACTTGTTGAATCCCCACTTGGATTTCTTCAAACATTAAACAATGCGAATAGTTAGAGATTTGGTGACATTGGCTCCCCTTCATGACACACACTTCTCAAAACAACCAAATCTCAAAATCCTTAAAATCCAGAGATCAAAAGGATTTTTTTTTGTTTCTAAAATTGAATAGTAAGAATGTGGGGTAGCTTTAGAACGATCATTCTTGCACCAACAAGCATTAATGATTTTTGGCTTCTAAACAAAGGTTCATAGTAAGGGCTTCTAATTTAGGGGGTGAAATGATAAACTCCCTCAAGAGGTCTTCCAACCCATAGAACAAGGGCTTTACACATCATAAATATATTGGGGGAGAGCTATCATGTACCACATCCCATTGACCACAATTTTCATTGTAACCACAAATTTATATAGTGGTTTGGAAGAACTTGGTGTTAGTTCGTTACCACTTTGGTTGTTCCCTCCTTTTGAAGCGGGGAGGAAGGCCCTCTAAAGATAAACAATAGCAAGGAAGTACATCCGCAGTTCAATCATCTCTGTTCGTATGAACAAAGAGAGAAAACACACCATGCCTTTTTTTTACACTCACAAGGGGTTCAGTTTTAATCCAAATTGAAAGATGTAGGTGATTATACAAAGTGTTAAAGAATGTTTTTGTTTCTCAAGATCGCCGAGTGTCGCGAGAGAATTACATACGCATTGGATAACATAAGTGTAAATCACAAAACATAGCAAATAGTTGTAAATTTTAACCCCTAAGCAAAGATGACTTCATTTTATGCACCAAACGAAATATGAGATTTGTCTTGTTCAATTTTAAACCCAAAAAGCAATGATGAGATGAGGGTTCAATTTCAATCTCGTTTGAGTGTCCTTTTTAAACCCAATGGAAAATTAGTGTGGTCCTAAAGCGTGAAATAAAAAAGTATTACAAATGGGTTATAATTGTCCCAAAAGTGTCAAAACACTTGTTACAATTATAGTTCAAATGATAATAGTATGCTTCTTTTCTTCAAATTGTATTGTCCAAACCTAAAAAACCTAAAAAACCAAAACAAGAAGTTAGAGACATGTTAGAAATAAGATGAAATAAAAAATTTAAAGCACATGTCAAAATTTAAAGCAAATGTGAGGTTGTTTGGTTCAATTTTATCCAACTTTGAAAGCTAATTCATTTTATTCCTTTAAGTGTTTGAGAAACATTTTTAGAAAATTAGATTATAACAACTTAGGATAGTGACAACTTTCTCAAATCTCGATCAATTTTGAAATCGTAAAATGTTTTGGAAAGCTAAACATGAGATCTTCAAAACCCAACAACCTTTCTACAAGATTAGTCATATAGAATTCATTAAAAATCAAGGAAAATCATGCCTTTAAGAGATTAAACCCAAAATAAAATAAAAAAACCCAGCAAAAATAATCATGGACAACTTGAGATAATGAAAACTTCCTCAAATCTTGATCAATTTTAAAATCGTAAAATGTTTTAGAAAGATAAACATGATATCCTCAAAATCCAACAACCTTTCTGCAAGGTTAGTCATTAAGAAATTCATTAAATATTAAGGAAAATCATGCATTTAAGAGATAAACCTAGAATTTTTTATAAAAAAAACCTAGCAAAATTAATTATGGACAACTTGAGATAATGACAACTTCCTCAAATCTTGATCAATTTTGAAATCATAAAATGTTTTGGAAAGCTAAACATGAGATCTTCAAAACCCAACAACCTTTCTACAAGATTAGTCATATATAATTCATTAAAAATTAAGGAAAATACATTTAAGAGATTAAACCCAATTTTTTTTAAAAAAACCAGCAACTAAGTTAAACCCAAATTTTTTCCAAAAAGGCACAAAACATTAAAGTTTGCCCTCCTTCTAGCGCCAAAATGTGACAAATGACATAGTGAAGGTTAACTACACTCGATCCATACAAATTCAAGGCATATTTAACCCACTAAACATTAATCCCAATAAGATCATTCACTATAAACAAAGACAAAAACCATTAAAACTAATATTCTAAATCATGAAAGCTTGAAAAACCTCTAATCTAAGACATTGAAACTTATCCTATTGGGGGAGTGGTGTCGCATTGATGTGGAATAGCGATCCTTTCCCAATCCCTTGGATAATGAACTTGTTTTAATTAGTTTTATTGAAGAAAACTATTGAAACTACTGATAAATGTGTATGAAAACATGATTTAAAGCTTAAATGAATATGATGCAAGCTATTTTAACATGATTTATGCTAAGATGATTGATATGGGTGTATGAAAATCTACTCTAAATGTATGCAAGCTTAAAAATATTAAAATCTTAATTAACAAATAAGCTAAATGTATGCATCTATATTATCATGGAAGCCATTAATGGAAGCTTAAAGTTAGTATGCAACTAAAAATAAACTAAAATATGCTAAATGTGAGTAAAGTATGAGTGTGAGTGTAAATGAATTCAAGAACATAAGTTTGCAATTGAAATATGGATCCATTTGTCTCCAAATAGTGTTCTATTTATAGGAAAACAAATGAGAAATGAAGGGTTGAGATAAAAAAGATCAATCAACGGTCAAGGATGAAAGGAAGAAGAGGCATGGATCATGAATTCTCATCAAGGGATGAGAAACAATGATGAGATTTAATCAAGGGTTCCTATTTGTTTCAAACAAACACACTTTTGACTTGCACACACAAGTCACAAGGTAACTTGCTCAAGAGGTCACAAGTTAACTTGCATATGAAGTTTTGTGAAAATATCCTTTTTTCAAATGATTGAAGGATAAGAATATTCTCATGGGGTACAAAGGATAATTTAGTTAATTAAAACCAAATTAAAATGTGCAAAAGGGGAAGGAATATTCCTTTGCAAGTGGGGGGATTAGATTTATTAGTAATTTGATAATTAAATAAAGTTTTGATTATGCAAATTAGGGGATTTAGAGGAATACAATGGTATTCATTAAATTAAATGATTTAATGAATGGGGAAAGGTGAAATGACATTTAATTAAATAATTTAGAGTTATTTAATTAAATAAGAAGACTTAGGGAGTTAAATTAAACAGTTTGATTTATTTAATTTAATGAGATGAAATGTTAGAGTGAAAGGAGGTGAATTAACCCGATTAAATTAATTAGGTTAATAGATGCAAATGATGCAATTAATTAAATAGTTGGGCTAATTTAATTAATTAAGTGAAAGGAGGATGGATTTCAAGATGAAATGATGTTAGTTAGCCAATGTGATCCATTGAGACATTTTTAAGTGTCTACATTAGGTATGATCTCCTATATTTGACATACACTTCTACATAGTCATCTAAAACATCTATTTATTCTATTAGAAAAGTGCACAATTAGTTCCACTATGTGCAACTTTGCACTAATAACTAAATTTTCTTCCTTATATAGGTACACCCATATCCTCTAAGTGCACACCTTTGAATGAGATTTTATTTGTTTACTATTTGTAATAGACCTTCCTTGTATTCAAACTTTTTTTTTTTTTGAAATAGAGCTCTTCATTGGTATAATGTTGATCTTCTCTATGAAGTGTTTTCTTTAATACATGTGAATGATTTGATATTTTTAATTTTTAAAGTGTTTATTATTATTTTTGAAATAGATCTCTCCATTGGTATAATGTTTATCTTTTCTCTATGAAGTTTTTTCTTTAATACATGTGAATGATTTGATATTTTTAATTTTTAAAGTGTACTTTTCACTATCTCTAACACACCTCTATGTGGTCTTTTCACTTTGAACTAAAATTTAATCCTCCTTATTTATTCAAGTACATTTTTTATATATTTGGACATAGCTTTATATTACACCTTTCTATTCAAAATTTAATTTCTTTTTTATTCAAGTATGCTTTTAAAATCATACATAAAAATTTCTCTAGTGGTGATCTTTTTCTTTTACAATGATGCATGCTTTCATGGGCCTTATACAAGACTAAAAAAATGACCTACATTTGAAGACCATAGTTTTAAACTTGACATAATATGATTTTTGAAGGGTACAACAAAGTGGAGATCTACTTGAATTGTTGGATGTAGAGTGCAATGCTAAAACTTCATTAGAGCTAGAATACCGTGAGAAGAAAATGAATATTTCCTATTTTATTTGGTCACTAGTGTATCCTATACTAGTGTCACATGAGATCACCCTATTAGTGTTAGAAATGAAGCCAACCACTATAATATGGAAATTTGATTTAACTTGCAAATCTAAAATATAAACTTGTAGAAAATAATGGAGAAATGATTTAAACTACAAAGAAATCACACAACTCAAGAGCCATACACATAACACAAGGAATTATGTGGAGAAAACCCTTGTGGGTAGAAAACTCCACCAAGAAAAGAGGGAAAATCTATATTATTCTTAAAAGAGACTACAATACATAGAACTTTATCAATCTTGACTCCAATCTAGCAACATCTGTGTACCTGTAAAACATCTCATAATGTCTCCATTTCAACCCCTCAATACGTAGACACATGGGGGCTTAAAATACCACCATAAAATATTACAATGGGTCAAAACAAGGTTCTGAAATACCATGGAAAAAATTCATACGACCCTTTCATGCTAAACATGGTCTCTTACATGAAATTACACTCTCTTACAAGTTGTCATAAGAATCCCTAGAAAATAGGAGATGTTCTTACATGAATCATAAATCATCAATAGCTTATGAAAAAATTTCTTACGCATGCCATATATGATTTTCACGTCCAAAATGATATCCCCTATTTTTATCCCTTATAATTGTAATAAAATCCATCATAGCATCCTTAAAAATAGGCTTTCCATGTTAGACCACTAAATGGACATATTGTTCCAATTAATAACTTACTTTTCAAGGCACCAAAATGTGGCAAAAGTGTCAACTCAAAATATCACACCCCTTTTGATTGGTCACAAATATTTAATAACATAAATGATATTTATCCATGGGAAAATGTAAAATAAGAATAAATAAATGACTTAGGAATTGTCAAGGTTGAGACACATTGATTGTCAACATTCTCCCACTTGTTGAATACCTTACAAGACCTAGGGGAATCATAACATCATGAAATCAACTAGGTACAAGAAACAAGGCTCATGGCCTCCCTAAACCAAATGAACTTATCTATGCTCATAGGTTTGGTAAAATAATCTACAACATTTTCCTTAGTGTCAATTTTCTTGAACTCAATCTATCCATTAGCAATCATTTCTTGAAAAAAATGGTATTGAACATTTACATGCTTTATCTAAGCATGATACATAAGATTATTGGATAAATGAATTACACTATGACTATCACAACCAATATAAACCGTCCTACAATCAAAACCAATACCTGCAAACAATCTTTGTAATCATATTGCCTCCTTAGAAACATGGGTAAAAGCCATATACTCTACATCAGTATTGGATAAATAAATTGTAGATTGCCTCTTACTCATCTAACTTATATCTCCTCCAATCAAAGTAAACATATACCCACTAGTGGACCTTTGACTATCCAAGTCACCTACCCAATCTACATCAACAAAACCTTGTATATCCAAGGTCTTATCCACATTGTTAGTCCCAAAATAAATAAAAACAATAATCAAAAGTACCACATAAATATCATAACACCCTCTTTTCATAATTCCAATGCTCTCTACTAGGGTTAGACATAAAATTGCTCAAAACTCCCACAACTTTGGTAATATCTAGTCAAGTGCAAACCATTTCATACATCAAACTCCCTACAACACTAGCATATGAAACATTAGACATATCCTCAAAATAATCTTTAGATTTAAGACACATATCTAAAGTAAGCTTAGTGTCAATTGGTAAAGGAATTTTGACTGGTTTGTAATCTTGCATACTAAATCTATGCAAAATAGTTTTCATATACTTACTTTGTGACAATAAAAGCTTTCTATTACCTCAATCTCTTTTGATTTCGATTCCCAATATGAATCTCGTTGCTCCCAAATCCTTCATCTCAAATGCACTTGAAAGTTGAGCTTTTAGCTCACTAACCATACCTTTTGTGTTAGTTAAAATGAACATATCATCCACACACAAGGAAACAGTTAGTAATTGATCATCAATACATCTAATGTAAACACAATGATCCTCTTTGCTTCTATTAAAGCTCGATTTTAACAAAAAATAGTCAAATTTTTGATACCACATTCAAGGTGATTTTTTTAAACCATAAAGAAATCATTTCAACTTGCAAACCAAGTGTTCTTTACCTTTTACCTCAAATCCTTTAGGTTGTTGCATATAAATTTCCTCTTTTAGATCTCCATGCAAAAAAGTAGTCTTAGCATCTATTTGCTTAATTTCAAAATCATAAGCAATATTTATGGATAAAATAAATCTAATAGAATATAATATAGCAATAGGAGATAAAATTTCACCAAAATCAACTCCCTTTGTTTGGGAGTAGCCCTTAGCTACCAATCTACCTTTGTACTTCTCTAATGAACCATTTGCTCCAAATTTATTTTTATAGACCCATTTGCAACCAATGGATTTTCTTCCTTTGTGTAAACAAACAAGATTCCAAGTATCACAAGAGTCTAAAGCCATCATCTCCTACATGGCTAGCTGCCAAGATTCACTATCATTTGCAAGAATAACTTCCCTGTAGGATCTAGGCTCATTGTCAGCACTTAATAAAGAAAATACATAATGGAAATATGGCGGGCTAACCTATCAATTGAATTTTGTTGTATTGTGGATCTTCATAAGGGTGGAGTAAGAGATTATTCCTCAAGCTCTTCAGTATGCTCAAATTCTTCTATCACAAAAAATTCTTCCTCTTCAAAACTTTCACTTGAACTCTCTTCTTCTTCTCCATTCAAAAATCCATCATTATGTTCTTCTTGATACACATCTTCTTGCTTCAAATCAAAATGCACTATCTTTTTCCTTTCTTTCTCTTCTAGTTGTACATGATTAAAATAGCTCTAAGTTCCCTGAAATAACATCTCTAGAATAGACAATTTTTCTGGTTAGGGGATTCCATAACCTATAAACTTTTACATTCTCACCATATCCAACACAGATGCATTTCTCATCTTTTGGATCCAATTAGAACACTTTTCCTTAGGCACATGAACAAAAGCCTCATAGCCAAAAACCCTTAAATATGAAATAGAAGGTTTCTCACATGTCCACACTTCATAAGGTGTCCAATCAAGAGCATTGCAAGAAGATCTATTAATCAAGTAACTAGCAATACACACAACTTCTACCCAAAAACATTTATCCAACTATGCATCGCTTAACATAATTTTGGCTCTTTCTATAATAGTTACCTTTATCCTTTCTGCAACAACATTCTATTGTGGTGTATAAAGAGTTTTCTTTTGTCTTATGATACCTAGACATGCTTACAAAACTCATCAAATTCCTTAGAGAAATATTCCCCTCCATTATCTGATCTTAATATTTTTATTTTCAATCTTGATTGGTTTTCTACTAAGACTTTAAATTCCTTAAACTTAGTGAAAGCTTCAAATTTATTTTTTATAAAGTAAATCCATGTAAATTTAGATACATCATCAATGAAGGTCAAAATGACAAAATTTTCCAATAGATTCATTATCCACATGACCAAAAACATCTATATGAATAATTTTAATTTCTCTTTTCTGTTATTACTTCCCAAAGGAAAAGATGCTCTGGTCTATTTTCCAAACACACAATGCTCACAAAAATAAAAATGTTCATCAAAATAAGATAAACAGTCCAACAAAATTTTATTCATAATAGTTTTTTAAATATTTTTACTTGTATGGCCCAGTCTATGGTGCCACAACATACATGTATTTCTAGAATTTTTCAGCCACATAGGTGGACTTCCAAATAGTAGTGGTATTAAGCTTAAATAAAGTTTCCATCCAAGTTCTCTTTTCTACCACCAAGCTTCCTCTCACTAATCTAAAATCATTCTTATTAAATGTTACATGCATTCTTGCATAATTCAAATTCAAAACTAAAATTAAATTTCTAGATAATCCAAGAATATGTAAAACACCAAGGAGGGTTTTAATCCTCCCATCACTGAAACACAAGAATACCTTTCCCATCCAGCAATCAATTATGTAGTTTTGTCACCAAGGTAGACATTACCTCCATATTTCTCATATGTGAAAAAATATTCCTTATGAGGACTCATATGATACAAGCATCCTATGTCAATTGACCAATGTTCATTAGAAATGGCATTACAATCAGAAATTAAAACTTCATCACCTGCATCAGGGGACTTTTATTTATGCACTCCTTCACATGTCCTCTTTTCCCACAGTTCCAACACTTTACTTTGTTCTTCTTTCTAGGAGTCTTAGAATGAACTTTAGGCTTTTGCTGAGGCCCTTGATCTCCTTTTTTCCCTTTTTCTTTAGGCCTACCCATTACATTGAGAGCATCCATTGAGCTATTCATATCCTTCTTCCTCATTTCCTATGACAACAAAGTTGCAACAAGAGCATCCATCTTGGTATCTTTGAAGTTAGTAGTGATAGCAAGAATGAAATTTTTTGAGGACTCGAGTAAAGAACAAATAAGAATAGTGTATTTGTCATCTTCCTCAAGTTTAACATCTATAGATGCTAATTGACTCAAAATAAAATTAAATGAATTTTAAATGCTCTGCAATGGATCCACCTTCCTTCACTTTAAGAGAAAGCAATTTTCTTTTCAAAAATAGTACAAGGCTCTTAGCTTGGTAAATCTCACCCAACCATTTTCACAAAGAAAATGTAATCTCTTCTTCAGACACATTTAGGAGCATGAAATCTACAAGACATAACCAGATAGTACCTCATGCCTTTTTTCAATCTTCTCCCAATCATCTTGATTGATATCATCAGGTTTATTTTCTTTTGTTGTAGCCACCCATTGATCTCTTTGTTCAAGGATATCCTCCATTTTCAACTTACATATCTCATAGTTAGATCCATTAAACTTATCAATGTCCAATCAAGATGCATATAAAACCAAGATTCTTACAAACAAAAATCTACAAAATAGAACTTCTACTGCAACATATAAAACCTTCACACTTCCACCCAATAGATAAAGTTGGCTAGGCTCTGATGCCAAATATTAGAAATGAGGGAAAGCACTACAATATGGAAACTTGATTTAACTTACAAATCTGAAATATAAACTTATAAAAAATAATAGAGAAATGATTTAAATTACAAAAAAATCACACAACTCAAGAGCCATACACATAACACAAGGATTTACGTGTAGAAAATATTTTCAAGCAAAAGAATCCACCAAGAAAAGAGGGAAAATCTATATTATTCTTCAAATAGATTACATACATAGAACTTACTCAATCTTAACTCAAATCCAACAACATTTGTGTACCTATAACACATCTCATAATGTCTCCATTTCAACCCCTCAATATATAGACTCTTGTGGGCTCAAAATACCATCATAAAATATTACCATGGGTCAAAACAAGGTTTTGAAATACCATGGTAAAATTTTATACGACACTAACATTCTAAACATGGTCTCTTACATGACATTACATCATCTTACAAGTTGTCATAAGAATCCCTCAAAAATAGTAGATGTTCTTACATGCATCATAGACCATAAATAGCTTATGCAAAGATTCTTTTACGTGTGTCACAGATGATTTTCATGTCCAAAATGATATCCCCTACTTTTATCTTTTACAATTGTCATAGAATCTATCATAACATCCTTAAAAATAGGCTTCCCATGTTAGACCTCTAAATAGGCATCTTTTGACAACTAATAACTAATTTTTTAAGGCACCAACATGTGGCAAAAGTGCCAACTAAAAATATCACGCCCTTTTTGATGGAGCACAAATATTTAATAACATAAATGATATTTATCCAGGGAAAATATAAAATAAGAATAAATAAATAACTTAGGAATTGTCAAGGTTGAGACACCTTGATTCCCAACAATTAGGAGGGGGATGATGATGTATCAACTATGATTCGAAAGGTCTTCATAGCCCACATTGTAGAATCTTATAACTACCTTTAGAGTTGTCAAAATTTTGAATGAGATAGATGAATTAGAAGATTACGAGGAATGATACAAACTTACCAAATATATCATTGTTTGTGCATGCCAAGTGTTGAATAATATAAGCACACTAAATTATGATTATTTAGTACTTGGAACCATGTAAACTTACATTTAAGACATGTTGGTTCTTCCTCTCTTTTAAGAGATTTTGTAGATCTTGTATGTCTTATACACGACTACCCTCAACTTAAGGAAAAAAATCAAGGATATAAACAACAAAATGTAGTCCTTGTGATTATAGGATTTAATGAAGATCCACATGCAAGCCTAGATATAGGTGACTATAGAAGATTACACAAGCTACATGAAAACATATAGACAACAAATAATTTAAATATCAATTAAAATCCAATATTGAAAATATTGAGAGATTAATATAAAACTGATTATTCAATGGAAGGAAAAAACTACTTGATATATAAACTCAATATTTTAAATGTGATAAGGATGAGGAAGGGCTAGGAAACCAAAAATAAGGGATTTATTTAACCAAATTTCTAAATATGAGAAGATAAGGAAAAACAAGAATCCCATGAAAGAAGGAAATGATATGTGATCAATTTATCCTATCCTACGTAAGTAATAAAAATAAGCTAATGAAGTAAAATTCAATAAAAATATGTGCAATTAAATAATTTTAAACACGAACAAGCCCTTAAGTGCAACTTAGAAGGAATGTGAAATATGAAATGAGTTTTAACAACTAGTCTTGATTAGGTATGCATGTATAATGATGATAAACCTCTCAAAATAAGAAAAGAGAAAACCCACAGGGAAAACACGACCCCAATAAGAGAATGATTAATGAATCTAGAAGTTGTTTGTGTAATTCAATGCTAATGTTGAACTATGAGTAAAATTGTTCCATAGGAAAAATTACCAAGAAAAATTAAGAAAATTAACCATAATGAATGATTATTAACTTAATGTGATAATGTGCAACAATCTATCATGGCCTTTTACTTGATAAAGAGTCTGGGGTGACTAAGCTTTGGTTAGAAAGGGACTCCCTCAATATTATTAATTATCTCCTTAAGGTTGTTCCGCCATCATGGTCTATTGTGCATTTAATTGAAGATTCCCTTTCCATCATTAGATCCTTTGATGATATTAAAATCTCACATGTTTTTTGGGAGGATAATTCTCTTGTTGATGGATTTTCCAATTTGGGGGTTGTGTCACATAATCATTGGTACTCTTATGACACCATTCCTTTTAATATGTAGAGTATTTCTAATCATGACCAGTTTTCTTGTCATGGCAATGGATAGATTGAGAGATAAGTTATTTTATTTACTCTTCCCTTGGTTTATGAACTTTGAGTTTAGAGATTGTTTGATTAATTATTGTAAATCTTGTGAAAACGAGATCATGTATTGGGATTTAATTGCTAATTGTACTAGTGTCATGTCAACACAGTTTATGGATGTTATTTGGATTTGTTTATGGATTGTTCGTTTAACTCTTTATACTCATAGGAACAAAGTGAAGGTTGCGAGTTGGTTGTTTTAGGTGGCCATGAGAGCTGATCATTGCAGAGTTGAGCTGATTTTATATCAAGAATTCAATGGGAATAAGATTTTAAGGTTGTACCTGGAGAAAGCTGGTGTTTTCCCCTACTTGCTCAAACTCCATGGTTCTGATTTGGAGGTGATAGAGGCCTTTGTGAATGGATGGAACAATAGAATGCTATGATACCAAGGTGTGGAGATGAATATCACTTAGGAGTTCATTGCCGGGATAACTGGTTTATCAATGAAGAACAAGAAGTTTTATAGGGATCACAATTCTTAAAAGAATTCCTTAACAATTTTTTTCAAAGGAAAGGAAAGGGCGAGGCTTAGGGGCATGGGAACCAGTGGTTATGATCATAAGTGAATTAAGCCATTGCAGAGGGATGTGGCACTGGATATAATGAAGTTCTTCGTGCTTGAAGGCACTTACTCGGTAATCTATGGCTACCACTTTATGTTGCTTAATCACTTTAGACAACAAAGTGGTGTTGTTCCCCTATTACTTGCTTGTTTATATGGAAACTAGTATTAATGATCATAAGAAGAATCCTAGTAAGGCAATCCTCCATGAGGGTCTCGTGAAACTTATTATTGATCATATTAAGTTGAGTTTTTTACGTGAGATTCCTAAGCTTTATTCTTCTCCCAAAAAGAGGGGCATTGTGCTTGGTTATGATACTGGTGAGTCAATAGATGAATGGGATGTTGAATATGAGGAGGAAAAATCTGATGATGCTAATTTTTTGGATGATGAGGGGAATTTGGAGGATGACTTAGAGGCTTCTAAGTCCTGGTCGAAGGGTTACGAGACTAACATTGAAATGAAGGAGGTTGTTTCTCCTTCTAGTAATAAGAGTTTGAAGGGGAAGAAAAGGAGCTCTAAGAAGGAGAAGTGTGGTCTTAATTCGAGGGAGGATGGGATGAAAGGTGTGGAGGAGTCCCTTGTTCCTTGTGTCAAGGGGTTTCAAGAGAATGTTCAAGAGGGAAAAGAGTAGACTTTGGTGGAAAATTCCCTAGAGTGTGAGGGTTTTGTGAATGTTGGGGAGGCTTCTCTCAAGCATGGTGATTTGGAGTCCCCTATTTGCAAGGGTGGTGAGAAGGTCAAATAGGTTGATGATAAGAAAGTGCTCCTTGAAATGTTGGTGAAGACGGCCAGAATTCCTGAGAATCATCAGGTAAAAGTTAAGGTTATTGATTTGGAGGACTCTCTTGTTGAGGAGGATTTGGAAGGAAAAGGTGGGGATCGAAAGGACCTCCATGAGAGTACTGCTCTTCCTACTGCTACTTCGGTGAATTGGGATGAGATCGATATGGATCTCTTTTAAAAAATGGCGAAGGATGGCACTAGAAACCTCCTTTCTCTTGCTAAATAGCTTTTTTCATAGGTTAAGGACCTAAATACCAGACTAAAAGAGTGGTAGGATGTTTGTGTGGCTCTAATGAACTATAATAAAAAAGAGTGGTCGGTGAAAGACAAGGTCAAAACGATGAATGTGGTTCTTGATAAGGTAGCTGTGGATGCCAAAAAACTGAGCAATAATCATGAGGCAAGGCTGGAAACTATGGAAAATGCTATTCACAGGGTTAATGAGGAATAGTTTGTGGCTTTGGAGGATAGAGTGAACAAGATCACCAATGACCTATAGGCTGTGGTGAAAATTAGCAACTAGTCCTTGAAGTCTAGTGCATAGGGATTGTCTTTGTTGAATGAGAAAGCAATCAATTGGACTAGTAAGAACCTGGACCTTGGTGAGCATGAGGATATAACAAATATTAGCCAGATGAACTTGGTGGAGAAGAATGTGGACATTGGCCTATGCTTGCGTATTAGGAGCAAGAAAAAGAAGAGGGCAACAATTTCATTCTAGGAACTTGAGGAAGTGGTAGAGATGAATGAAAAGGTCATCTCTAGTAATCTGGATGCAACTAAGGTTCTTGATAATATGTTGTAGTTTGTGTTTGTTCAACCTTCTGCACTGATGTTTTGCTGTCATTTTTTCTAGTGTTATTTGTTGATTGCTTTTTTAGATTTTATGAGCAAGTAGTGTTAGTGTTTATTTCTCTTTAGTAGCTTCCTTTCATTGTATTGGGTTTTGGGAACCCTTCAAAACCTACTTTTCCATATCAAAAACTTAATGTGATAATGTGAATTAGATGTAATTGTGATGTTGTAAAAATGGATCTAGGGTCTAAATCACACTTTCTCCTACATCATATTGGAAGGAACCAAAAATGATCACAAACACCCACTTGGCTACTAACCACTATGGAAGAGCCAAAATGGTGGATTGGGATTTTGGTTATTTTTATAGGGGTTTGATTATGAATTAACTTGATTTTATGATGCAAATGTGTACTTAGGTGATCTATGTAACTATAGCAAATTGTTATGATTTTAGAGAAGTACATAAAAGAAACATAGAAAAGGATCACATAACAATAGAATATAGTGACAAAGGAACCTAGCATGTAAATATGAGCTCAAAATGGCTGGACAGGGGCATTGGCATCCTAGACTTGGAAATGTAGATCTTTATAATTAGAAATAAAATCTCAGATGGTCACTTTTAGTAGGATTTTCCCTTCTAGAATCAACTTCAAAACTTTGTCTGTTGATGATTAAATTTACTTTCCCTAATTTGTTGACATGTGAGGCTTGAATTCTTGATATTACAATTAGGTCTTCAATCCTTTCTCAAATCCACTTCAGATATGTCACCTGCACATAAGAGAGGAGAGAAAGAGTTGTTTTGTATAGGGGATTGCCTAAGTCAAACCTTGTTTTGGTGTTTCCACCTCCACAAAGACTATTTGATAAAAGAATGATAAATTGACAAGTGCTACAAATTACCACTCATATCTATTTTCCTTGATAGACTCAATACATTATACATATCACCTTCAAGGAGAATTGGATGCTTGATTAGAGGTCATGCAAGTGCTATGACTCACAAAATAAATGAACATAAAACATGAACAAACTCACATGAAAAATTGATGCATTGTGTTACACCCCGTGTGTTATTATCTATTTACTATTACCTAGTTTGGTAAATTTCTATAATGTATGTGAATGTGTTTTTATGAATTTTGATGGAAATATGATGAATGAATGCTTGATTCAATTAAATGATTTATGATTCAATAAATGAAATATATATTATGAATATGACATGTATGCCACGTATATGAATGCATTGATTCAGTTAACTACTGTTATGGCGAACTAAGTTGAATACAAGGACAAGTTCAAGCCTTCGAAAGAGAGGGGAAGTATTACTTAGGAGAATAAATTGGTCTGGTAACCTTTAGTTTGGCCTTACTAAACATTCACACACTCACATCCTAGTTGGTCTTAGTTAAGTCAAGCCAGTTCGGGTAATGGGTAAGTGATCTTTTGTTTTGATTGTGAATGCTTATATTGGTTTACAATCTTGTTTTAAATGATCCTTTGGAATGCGAAATGTGACGAAGGCTTGATATTGAGTTGAAGTCCTTCCTTGTGTTTTTATTGTTATATCAATGAGATATATGCATTAAATGTATATATACATATATATGTACATGTCTATGGTAAACTTGTACATGTGAGTGAATACATACGTGTGTATATGTAGGTAGACATACCTACACATGCTCATGGATATATTACCCATATGCATGGGAATATCAATTAGAATAAGATCACACACACACACACACATATATACACACACATATATATCTATATATATACATTTCATGTTGATATGTCCATGGAAGATTATGAGTATAAGTGTCATAAAGATATTGAAATAATATTATGTATATGTATATATAGTGTGTATATATATATATATTAATATATATGTTGAAGTAATATTGTGACATATATATTAATATATATATATATATATATATATATATTGATATATAATTGTATATATATATATATATGCGTAACGTTATACTTTATATATTTATATATGTTTGATAATCGATAACAATGTATTTGTTAACCTTGTGAAATATGTATATATTAATACATAAATATATATGTATATATATATGTATCAAAGGAGGACAAAAATAAATAAATAAATATATATATATATATACATATATACATATATATTATATAATATATGATAGAAGCCATTAGTAATAATTATCAAATTGCAATATATATAGCGCTATTGTTATTGTTAATATTTGTGAAGCGCTTAAGTGAATTAAAGCACATATCATAATATATGGAACATATGATAAAAGGAACAACCTACTACATATTAAATCAACACATGAAGTAATGTAAGACCGAGTCAAACAAAGTTATGTAGCACGTATGAATATGCAAACTGTTGTGCATATGTTTCGAAGGGAAGTTAATACAGTTTAATGCATAAAAGAATAAGTCTACCTGCACTATTAAATAGAGCACAAACTTATGAATGTGGAACTATTTTAAGAGTGTTTGGAATGCAAAGGAAGTCTGCAAAATGCACACAAGTTTAGAAATAGCTTTGAGACTTAGTCAAGAGTAAACTTGGCAGCATTATGTGAAGGACTTTGAATTAGGAAACTTTTTTTAAACTTGTTGTCCCTTATAACAAGTCAAATCAACCATTTGAATGGTGAGGACTGTGATGTGTTGCAAACCTATGAGTTAGCTTGGTGATTCATTGCATGAGGTTAGAAAGGTGGTAGAAATATTAACTTGTTTGTAGCCTTCAGTTGCTCAAAAATTAGTATAAATAGAGGTGCTCATTCTACCAATTGTTACACTTATAATTCTTATTTTCCTGGTGTTATTCTATTACAATTTATATGCTAAGTGAGTTGAGAGTTGTGAGTTAGAGAGAGTTGTTTGTTGCTATACATTGGTTTTGTTGAGAGATAGATAGAGAGAAGCTAGTAGAGGAATTTGGGTTGTTTGTAGTGGAAGTTGCAAGTGATCTTGAGCCATTAAGATAGGAGGGAAGATTATTCAATTGAAGCTTTAAAAAGGCATGTTGATTTCTACTCCCTTGTAATCAAGATTTCTGGAAATAATTGTGTGCATATTTTTACATCAACGTTTTGGACCATACTCCATGATTATGGAGTATGATTTGAAATGTTGATGTAAAAATATGCACATAGTTATTTATGGAAATCTTTATTACAATCTATCATGGACTATGGAAACAAAATGATGGATCATGGAGTATGATCCGAAACGTTGATGTAAAAATATGCACATAGTTATTTCCAAAAATCTTGATTACAATCTATCATGGACTATGGAAACAAAATGTTATTAATTCTACTCCCTTGTCATTATGTTTAAAATATTATTTATTATGATGCCATGTTGGAAAGATTGTCTTTTATGTGTGTTTTGATGCTTGCAAGTCTTTTAAAATTTCTTTGATTACTTATTGTATTGGGAAACCTTTCTTTTTGGATTATATGTATATAGATAATTATACTATCATGGGTTTTATATGATTGTATACTATTTATACTATTCGTAGAATGTCAAAACTATACATAGTTTGACAAAACTCTAGGTGTGTATCATAAGATAGAGTTGTATTTTGATTCTTATAGCAAGCCATTTAGATATAAGTTAATGAGGAAGTTATTCCTGGGGTAAGGATAATCCACGAGAAAGGGGATAACCTTAGAATAAAATAGTAATAGTCAATACAAATCGAGAAATTAAATGAAATAGATGACCTCACTCGAAGTTATCGGATGATGAATTTTTGGCCAAAGTAGTGTAGGTAGCCACTATCTACACTATCATTTCACTATGTGATCCAATTACATTCTAGGCCGAGGTAATCATATATGAGGTAGTAGACATTATGGTAGCTCTAGCTATGTAGGACACATCACTATGCTTAGAAAAGGCTATTTGAAGGATGAGGTTACCAAACCAATGTGTTCATCGAAGGGAGGGCCATCTTACCAAGTTTGGTGGATGTGCAGGGACCACAATAAGTCTATGGTTGGCATAAATGCGCTTGAGTGATGCTTCTCCTCATGTAGTTGGTGGCCAAAATTTGGGAGAAGGAAATTTTGGACCATTTGTATTTCTAGTTCTTGTAAGATTGTTAAAGCAACGTATGTAATCATGATTCCATCTATATGGAAATTATAATGTGAAACATTGTCTTGAATATATATATGTAAAGATAAATTATACTTATATTATTGGACTGATTATTTGATTATGCAATGAAAAAATTTGGATAAAGTTATATATCAAATGATGCATTTATTATTAAAAAAAAAGAAAAGAATTATTGCTCTTACATTAGATGCATAAAAAATTTACATGTGGGTAAAACTTACTAGATAGACTAGGTAGAACAATGGACATGTTACACATTTCTAACATGAATCTTGATTGATCATAAGTGTTTTAAACTCTGATAATTCTACTCTTGATTACTTTTTAGGATGTTTGATTGTGATTCCAAAATGATAGTTATCTCAAATGGTGAAAAATACTTGTATTTATATGCTTTTCTTTGAGTCCCATAAAATTAATTATAAAAAATCAACAAATAAATTTAAATTTTTATAAATGTTAAAATACTGGCAATGACATATTTAAATTGGGGCCAAAATAGGATGGATAGGGGAACTAGCTCCCTAGTCCAAACCTATTTTGGGTCTTTAGATGTTAAATAAATATTAAATCATAATTTCCCAATTTAAATTTGATTTCTTGAAGATGATCATAAAATAGGAAATTTAAGAGCACAAATGGGTCCATGCACATAGGGGGAGCTAAACCTAGTGTGAAATTATCAAGGGTGACAATTTATGATGCTACATTTATCCTCCACTTTAGTGAGAGTATGAAATTATGCTCATGATCACACTAAAGTAAGATAAACCAAGAAGGATTCTTTTATCTGAACATTGAAGAGATAAGACACCATCAAATCTAGGGGATGCGCTAGCTCATATACTCAAGATCTTAGGACACAATAATGTAAATACAAAGGAACAAACACACATGAGGTGCAATGAAAAAACAAAGCATCCACAATAAATACAAAAAGCTACCATAATGTAAAAAAAACATAATGCAAACATAATGCAACCATCAAAGGGGGTAATGAAAATCATGGACTAGAAAGATCTGCATAATTCTTATTAGGATCCATACCCAAGTCGTTCATGAATCATAGGCTAACAAAGTTTGGTATTTTTAAGGTGTGATGAGCCTAAAATATGCTCATAATTTGATGTTATGATAAACTTTTAAATGATTTCATTTTTGCTATTTCATGGCTGTTTAAACTTTGATGAAACCTTTTATGGGGATATCCTGTAGCAAGACACTTTTATATTCCTGCAACCTATTGTGTTGACTTGATTGCATTTATTGCCCTGTTGACTCCCGAAAATGGCTGGTATATCGTATACAGTTTTTGAATGGTGAAGTAGATTTGAAATGTGTGATTAATGAATAGATATCGTGTATGTACCATATGCCTCTTCTTGCGCGTCTGTTACCTTTTGTTTCGCAGGTTGTTGAAGAATGATCGAGTCAAGCGCAGCCGATCTCGGCCTTGCAGTAAAGCCCATTTCCTGCACGACTTTGAGGAAGCTTCCGCCAAAGACTCTTTGACCGAAACCGATTTGGAAAGATTTTTAATGGAAAGTCAATCTGGAGAGAGTGGAGCGCTAGATTCTCTCTGAATCGGGTTGAACACATAAATTCATTTATGAAGTTTGTTCCTTGATTCAGGGATATACTTTACTTCCACGTCTTTCTTTGATGAAGTTAGTTAGTTAGTTGTTCTTTTAATTTAAAAATAAGATACTCCTCCTGCGCGAGGTAGTGATAGAAGAGAAATAGAATGAGTAATAGATGATTTTTAGGTAAGATAGAAACAGAGTAGCAGAGATCATGTAAGAATCAGTATGATAATGAAAGACAGAATCTGTTTGACCAGAAGCAGAGTTTGTTGTTAGTTTTCACACCAACAAGACAATGTATTTCATTCGTTTTCATGAATAAAGATCGATGAAGTTCTGAGTTCAGCATCTGTGTAATCAGTAGATGCTTGCTAAGGGAGCCCACTTAGTAAGTATCTGTAGTTAATTAGTTAGATGTTCTTTTCTAGCTGATATCCAGTTAGCTTTCATCTTTTGAAGTTTTTATACAAATTCAGTCTTACTGCTCCTGCGCATAGAGAGTCCATCCCTGTGACTGTTCCTGCAGCATAAGGCCAGTTCATGGTTTGTGCCTCAGTCGTAGCTGTTACAGTTTCTATTTTAATCAAGCATAGTTGAGTTAAAGAATTCTGCATTACCATTCTGTAGCTTAGATAGAATTTCTTTCCGGTATGTATTTTTGCTAAGATTTGACCAAAACAAATTCCTAGTGCATATATTTTGCTTCACCGTTTAAAAGTCACGTCCCACAGTTTGACAGTAAATGAGCGTCCCGCGAAGATATTAGTCACTGTTGGAATATTCAATTCCGGGGAAAGTTTCAACATTGATATTCATATCCTTTTGTGAGTCGCGAGCCATTTTAGATTCTTAGGGATGAAGCGTCTAACTAGAGTCGACAAAGTCATTTTCAGCGTAGTTTAGTCACGGTAGTCAAAAATTTCAAAATCTTTCAAAGCCATTATTCACCATGTGCATGCATAGAAGAAGAAGAGGCCTTGGGAAGGTTCCTCCACGAGAAAATGCGTTTATTGAACTACCCGTTTATTGGTGATATGGCCCGAGGGAAAGCCATTTTACTCTTGCTATTCGGCCTGAGGACATGGCAAATAATCCACCTCTGCATTTGGAGTTTCCCATTGTGTTCCCCAACAAGATATTGATAATCATAAAACATCCCCTCTTCCTTGCTTCCAAAAGGTTTGTTTAGTCATAGAGACCAGAAACCTTTGTTTGAATTTGATGTCCTCTGTCGCGGTTATGAGGCTACAACAGAGCACTCATAAACTGAAGCTATTTCCTTCCACTTTGAAGGAGGGAGCTCTCAGATGGTTCATGAGTCTGGGAAGAGCCATTGTAAATAGTTGGGCAGCCATGCAGACGAAATTTCTTGAAAAATATAAGGAATATTGTAAGAGTGCCAGCAAAGGTGATGACATATTCCAAATTCAGCAGAAGGAGGATGAAAGTCACGGAAAGATTATATTTCAAGGTTTTGTTTTTCATTTAAAAGAAACTCAAACCATACTCTTGAGGACTCTCAAAAACTACTCTTTCTAAGGGGAATCAGTGATGCCTGTATTGACGCCCTAGACCTAATGGGAGGAGGTGATATAACTCAACTTCCTTGGGATGATATACAGAAGATATGCCTTAACTACTCTCGAGCAATAGTTAAGAAAGGTCGAGGTCATCATGCTTCAGTGGGGAAGTCTTCTTCTAGTGGAGTTTCCCGAATGGAGATCACAAATCTACTATCTGATTTCAAGCGGGGACTATCATTAATAATATGGCTACAGTGGATACTAGCAGGATTGAAAAAATATGTAGGGTAGCTTTGGGCTGAGTTAAATCATACTTGTAGACAAAGAAGCGTGATTCTGCAGATGCAAGATGGTGGCTAATTTGGAAGCCGGACAAGCACTCACGATTTCTAGAAACCCAGTGGAAGGTGATGATGATCAAGTGTTCTTTGTTGCACAAAGGAGACCATGGGCCCAAAGGTAAGGTATGCCTCAAGACCCTTTAAATTTTGGTAATCCCTATTCTGGCTATAATAACCAATGGCAACAAGCATATGGACCACCACCACCATGGAATCCGCCTCAACCAAGCTGGCCTAATTATCAAACCCCACAGTGGCAATCTCCTTAAGGAGGTTGGCAACAGCCACAAGGTCAATGGACCCCACCTTCAGGAAATTGGCAACAAAATCCTCAATGGAGAGGTCCTCAATAATGGCAAAACCAGTCTCCTGGGTTCCTGCAGCCTCCACAGCCACAACAACAGGCCCTTATGCCGCCTCCTGCAGCAACTACCACAAATCTTGGACCTCCAAAGCAAATGCCTATGCCTGCCCAGCCGTTGCCTAATCCCAATAATAAGCAACAATAGCAACCTCAACAGCCTGTGTATATTTATGAAGCCAACCAATATCAAGCTTATGCCTTAAATGTTAATGAAATCCATCTGAGGTCTGGAACTACTTTACCTGCTCCCAAACCACCTCTGATTACAGAAATATCTGATTCACCCTTTGAAGAATCTAATGCACCCGCTGTTTCCACTGAACACATGCCTATACTCGATACAGTTTCTATGGAACCTGTTCTGCAGAGACAAGATAAACCACCTTTTCCTCAGAGGTTACAAAGTACTGAATC
This sequence comes from Sequoia sempervirens, assembly GCA_007258455.2. Classification (NCBI taxonomy): domain Eukaryota; kingdom Viridiplantae; phylum Streptophyta; class Pinopsida; order Cupressales; family Cupressaceae; genus Sequoia; species Sequoia sempervirens. The sequence continues at coordinate 49,348 of VDFB02255286.1, read as the reverse complement.
TAAACTCATGGAAGAACTCACTTTTGATATTCTAGATCAGCTCAAGAATGTGCAAATTCAAATCCCTTTGTTTCAGGCTATTAAAAATGTTCCCATTTTTGGAAAAGCTATTAAAAAAGCCTGTTTGAAGAAGCTTAGACGAAAGAAAAAGGATCCCCAAACAATTCATGTCTTAGGGAAATTGGCTGATATAATGTTAGGAAATGTAGTCATTCCAAAGTATATTGACCCTGGAAGCCCTGTTGTACAGATACATATAAATGGCCAAGTTGTAAAAAATGTTTTGATTGATTTAGGAGCTGTCATTAATGTAATGACAAAGCATACTATGGACTCCTTGAATATTTCAAACATTAGGTCTACACCCACAGTTCTGCAGCTTGCAGACAGCTCCACAGTCAAACCTGATGGGATGATAGAAGATGTAATTGTCACTCTTGAATCTTGGGAGTATCCTGCTGATTTTACAATATTATCAGTTAAGGCAACTTTAGGAGGGTATCCAGTTATCTTTGGTAGGCCATGGTTAGCAACTGCTGATGCTTTTATAGGATGCCATTCTAGAGATATGACCATTTCTGATGGGCAGTCCACAAAGAAATTGGCTTTGTATCCGCCTGCTAAACCTCAACTAGATTTGTCCCAACCTGTTTGGCCAGATGTGGGAGAAGAAACTGAAGAAGCCAATTCTTTGGCTCAATTGATGATACTTCAAAATGATCCATTTTCTCAACTTCAAAGTGAAGATTCTTTGCTTCTTCAAATTCTGCAATTCAATCTTGATGCAAATAGTTTATCTGATCCAAGTGACAGTCGGCATCAATGTTTCCTGCAGTAGCTAGATTCGGAGAGTTCATTGCCTAAACTTTAGACAATTTTCGCCTTGCTTCTACACAAGGAAATTTTACAAAACATTGTTGATTCTATGAGTAATCTCATTAAAATGAGGATAGAGATTGTCTCAGTCATTGTTTTGAATGTTAATAGCAAGTTGTCTGATCTCAAGGAAGGGATGACTTATTAAAATGCTACAAAAGAACAAAACATAAAGCTTTTGCATGGGAGGACACATGCAAAATAGATCAGTACATTACTCATAGGATATATATCAAAGAAGGTCACCAGTTATAGCCTCGAGAGAAAGAGTAAAATCCGGCCTTAGAAATAGTGAAAAATAAAGAACTTCAAAAGTTGCTTGATCTTGGTTTTATTTACCGGTTCCTAACGATAATGGGTTTTCTCCATTAGTCATTGTCCCCAAGAAAGGAGGAAAATGGAGAGTATGTGTAGATTACAGAGAGTTGAACAATGCCACTAAGAAATATCATTTTCCATTACCTTTTGTAGACCAAGTACTAGATTCACTGTTTAGTAAAAGATATTTTTCCTTCTTAGATGGTTACAGTGGGTATAATCAGATAAAAATTACCTCTGAAGATCAAGACAATACCACTTTTACCTGTCCATGGGGAACATTTGCTTATTCGGTCTTGCCTTTTGGCTTATGCAATGCACCAGCAACATTTCAGAGAGCAATAATTAGTATATTTGCTGATATATCTCATGAATATATGGAGATTTATATGGATGATTTCACTACATATGGAGTCACATTTGAAGAAGCACTGGTGAACTTAGAAAAAATATTAAAAAGGTTTAGAGAGAAAAATTTGTCTCTAAACAGTGAAAAGTGCTTTCTAATGATGGAAGAAGGTATTGTTCTAGGTCATCATATTTCAAAGAATGAAATTCAGGTTGACCCTGCTAAAATTGAAGTTATTTAGAATTTACAAATTCCTGCAAAACAAAAAGATGTTAGAAGTTTTCTTGGTCATGCAGGGTATTATAGAATGTTTATAAAAGACTTTAGTAAAATTGCCAGTCCACTTTATGCTTTGTTAACAAAAGATTCCCAATTTGAGTGGACCGAGGCCTGTGAAAAATCCTTCCTGCAGCTAAAGGACTTGCTTACCAAAACCCCTGTTCTTCAAGGTCCAAAATGGAACCTGCCTTTTCACATACATGCTGATGCGTCTGATTTTGGTATAAGAGCAGTTTTAAGTCAAAAAAAAAATTCAATTGAGCATGCTATCTACTTTATCAGCAAAAACCTTCAAGGTCTTGAGCTCAACTATACTGTTACAGAAAAGGAATTACTTGCAGTAGTATATGCTTTGAATAAATTCAGACATTATGTCACAGGTTATCAGATATTTGTCCACATTGACCATGCAGCAATCAAGTACCTGATGAACAAACCTGCCATTTCTGGTAGATTGGCACGATGGCTCCTGTTGTTACAAGAATTTGATATCACAATCATTGACAAACCAGGAAGAGCTAATGTTGTAGCTGACTTTTTATCAAGACTTCAATCAGCTGCATCTGAGGAACAAGAGGTCATTGATGATAGATTTCCAAATGAACACTTGTTTTCCATTACTGCACATACACCCTGGTATGCAGATATTGCTAATTATTTGGCAGCAAACAAAATACTAGCTCATTTTTCCCCAAAGAAAAGTTGTTGACGGAGAAAAAGTTTTAACTTTGCGCTTGGACGCCAATTATGCATTTTATCGCGGCCGATCAAATGTCTGAAGATGTGTAGCCAAGAGAAGATGAGACTTATGATATCTTGCATGCACGCCATGATGATGAACCATGTGGAGGGCATTTTGCAGCAAAAAGAATAGCAATGAAAGTTCTTACAATAGGGTATTACTGGCCAACATTACACAAGGATGTTGTGGCCTATACAAGGAAGTGTGACAGATGCCAGCGTATGGGAAGACCAACTAAGTCCCAGGATGAAATGCCACTATATCCGGCGGGGTAATAATCACCGCACGATAAATGGGGATGGATTTTGTGGGACAATTGATCCACCATCAAATGGAAGTCATATATTCTAGTTTACCCGCAATTATGTCACAAAATGGGTCGAGAATTAAAGCTATATTAATGCGAGAGATAACAAAGGATTCTTTGAATTTTTGTATGAACAAATTTTCCTGGAAATTTGGAGTTCTAGAGAGCTTAGCAGCGATTAAAGGAGCCCGGTTCGTCAAAATCGATCAACTGCATATGAATTGACTATAAGATCAAACCGCGGGAAGTCCGGCCCTATCATCCCTCAAACTGATGAATTGATTGGTGGCTCATGAGAAATTGAAGCAATCCTCACAAAGATAGTGCAGATTCACAAGAAAGACTGGAGTAATAGACTTCCTGAAGCAGTTTGGGCTTACAGGACTACATGGAAAACAACAACTGGTTTTACACCTTTTGAGTTGTTCTATGGGAAAATAGCTATGTTACCCATTGAATTTGAACATAAAACTTTAGGGACAGCTCTTGAACTCAACATGGACTTATCGAAACCTGAAGGGCCAGTCTCTACTTGACTAAATGCTTTGGACGAAATGAGAAAAGCCGCCCTGCAGCATACAAAAGTAATCCAACAACAGAGAAAGAGATGGCATGATCAGCACATCAACACCAAAAAAATTTCTGCTGGAGATTGGGCTTTGTTATATGATTCCAGGTACCAAGAAAACTAGGGTAAACTCACAACACGCTGGCTTGGCCCCAATGAGGTTGAAAATGTGTTTGACAACGGAGCTGTGCAGCTGGTCACAATTGATTCAATCCGTTTCAAATTACTCGTCAATGGCCATCGACTCCGACTGTACCATAAGCCAGTTTCCAAGGAAAACTTTATGAAGCAGTTCATTCAGGTTCCTCCCGCTACTCTTTCTGCAGCCGAAGGCTCTAGCCTTTCTCCTGCAGCGTTCCGTAATTTTTAAAAAGCATGCCCATAATAAAGGTTTTCAAACCCCTTTTCTCCATTTTCATTTATCGCCCCCACCTCATTTCTTTATCTTCCATCCATCCATCCCATCCATCCATTTCATTCGTACATTTCATCCGCCCACGTCACCCATCCACTTCATCCGTCTGCATCAACCTTAATTCAGATATCTTTCCAACTTGTCAATTCATGCAGCGCCGTCATCTTTCTTCACACGTACGTGCAATTACTAAAGGTACGCCATATCTTTTTTTATCGCATATTTGATTTATTTCATTCCATTCAATTACTGCTATGCATGTACCGGTCATTATCACCTGAATCTCTACCTATTTTTAGTACATGTGAGGACACATGTCATCTTTTAAGTAGGGGGCAGGGTAATTCATCGTTTGAAGCCTATCTTTTCGCCGCTGCCATAACTGCAAAATAATCTTTCTTTAATATATTCGGAGGTACTTTCAAAGCGTGGTGCATGACCGCTGCTTTAATGCATATTTTTCTTGCAAACTATGATTAAGACTGCTTGTTTAAAAAAGTTTATTTTTGGAAAAAAGAAAGAAATGTGGCGGCCTGACAGAGAAAAACCAGAGCAAAAAAGGAAATAAAGAATTTGAATCTTCAGCAAGAAATTGAGTTCAGCTAGAAAAACTACAGACATGGGTGGTCAGTTGGTACGACATGAGCCTGTAGCTCATGAATTGTTGTTGCAAAACCCGTAGACATCCCAAGCATTTAGCCTCTGTGGATGGTTAAATTATTTTCTGAGTTTAAATGATTTTGATGAGGAGGTTGCGACAAAATTTTTGAGAACACTTTCTGAAGGGGAAGCCACCGTATGGGGACTAACAGTTGTTGCAACCGAAGACAGAATTGCTAAGGTAACCGGGATCCCAGCCGTTGGAGAAAACTTTTCTTCAGATGCTGCAGCTGCAAGGGCTGAATTTTTTATGCCTACTGATGGACCGTTGGACATCTCCAAGCAAGGATGAAAGCGAGTGTCACTACCTCTTCCATATTCAAAGTATGCCACTTATATAATAAGGTATTTAACCTGTGAAGGCTATTTTTCTTATCTGCATTCACATCATTTTAAATTATTAAGCCATATAAGGCATGGGTTGGCTGTGAATGTTCTGAATTTCTTGTTAAAGTTTTTAGAGCAAAGTGCCCATGGAACTCAATAGGGGAAAGATAACTCTGTCACTCATCATGGCCTTATTAAATTGCTTATTGAGCACTCTTTGAGAGACGTTTCACCTCTCTCCTGGCAACAATTTGTTGCCCAAAAGAGTTTACAACCTCCACAACCCCCTAGGGTAATTACCCCATGGCCTCAAAGAAAGAAGAAAGAAATTGCATCTACTAGTGGAACAGGGCAAGGGTCATCTACTCTTGTAGCACCCGATCCTGTAGCTGTCACAGCTGAATCTTCTGCTAGGGTACAAACTAGGTCTGCCGCTAGGAGAAGGAAAATCAAAAAAGGTAGAAGGGGTCCCAGTCGACCCTGCGTTCTCGAGGAAAAAGGTAATGCTCCTCTCCTGCTTTTCCACCCACAGCAGATTTTCCCTCCCCGATAGCGGTGATTGATATTACCGAGTTCACCATCACATCCTCTGGTAGGGCGAGAGCCTAAACAAACAAGAAAAAGAAAAGCTACCGGAACACCCACTGCAGCCACATCAATACCAAGAAGGGTTTCCGCAAGGAAACAATTTAGGACCTCCCCTGTTTCATCGCAACCTGAGGTGATTGTAATTTTAGAAGGGTCTATTGAATCTGAATTTAATGTTTCTCAAAATGAATCTGAGAATGTTGCTCAGAGTTCGGTCGTTCCTGAAGAGGAACAAGTAGAGACAAAAGAAGCAGGGCATAATGGGCATGAGTTGCCAAGTCTTGATGATCTGGTTAATGCTGCTATGCAATTCTCGGAGGAAGCTCAAACTTCTTCACCACAACAATAAGAAGAATTTATCCTGCAGCAAGAACAAGAACAGGCTGAACAACTAAATGTGCCTAATGAAGTTGTATTTCATCTTGCAATGTGTAAAGCCATTGTTGTGTATAGGACCTTTTTAATTGAATTTCTGGAATTTGTTAAAAATAATTGAGAAACAGTTACACTGCAAACTGTGACTTTTTGACACATTGCCCAGACTGATATGCAACAAAGTCTGTGGCAAATAGAAAAGAAGAAATTGAAAAAGAAAATTGAAAATCAGAAACAGGAAATTGCTGAATTGAAAGCAAAAATGGATGAAATGCTAAAAAGGTAACCCGGTCAAAATTATGGAATCGCGGACCGCCACCCGAGGTTGTATACGTACCTCAAAACGGTTTTATGGTTTCAATTGATGAGAATTTCGAAACCAAAGTCCATAATTCATTACGCCAAAGAGTTTATGAAACATATCAAATAGCTATTGGTTAAGAATTCTCTACAGTAATAATTCTATTTGCATAGCACAATACCACTTGAAGCGGGGAATGGAATCCTCTTCTGATATTCATTTGAGAGCATTCATGTCATGGGCATCAAATGAGGCAAATTATGGAAGGCAGTGGAAAACGTATGAGGAAGCTAAGAAAACTGAGTCTGTTCCATTGTGCTCACAAAGTTCAAACCCCCATGTAATGTTGAAAGATTGGTTTGCTCTGACATATAGTATTAATAATGTTTCAGCCAGAGAGAAAATATTTGATATCAAAAAACAAGTATATGATGAATTCGGGCACAACAATATCCGATTTTGGAGATTAGCATACTGTTGAGAAAAGATGGGAAAAATTATTTGTTAGGTTAAGAAAGTGGAACCACATAGTCCCCTCAACTTCACAATTTGCCTCAAACAAAACCGTAAAATATATTCAATTGGGACTTCAAACAAGATTTGATTGTAGGCATGAGCATTCGGACCCCTGATATTTGAAAAGTCTTATTTTGTGTCCTCATCGGGGCTACAAGTCTTAACGATTAGATTAAAGACCCTTGTTGAATGAAAAGGTGCGAGTTGGAAGGATTCTATTACGGTTTGGACATCCATTCGAGTCATCACGGCCCTCTGACTTCGGAAGAAACGCGGGAAAGTTAATGTTGGAGGACTAGCATTGGGCTAAGTAGGGGGCAGTGATAAGCTTAAAATATGCTATTAGTTTAGATGTTACGATAAACTTTTAATGTCTTTACTTTTGTTATTTCATGGTTGTTTAAACTTTGTTGAAACCTTTTATGAGGATATCCTGTAGCAAGACACTTTTATATTCCTATAGCATATTGTGTTGACTTGATTGCATTTATTGCCCTGTTGACTCCCGAAAATGGCTGGTATATCGTATACAGTTTTTAAATGGTGAAGTAGATTTGAAATGTGTGATTAATGAATAGATATTGTGTATGTACCATATGCCTCTTCTTGCGCGTCTATTACCTTTTGTTTCGCAGATTGTTGAAGAATGATCGAGTCAGCCTTGTGCGATCCGACAAATTAAAGAAGCCCATTTTACGCACGACTTTGAGGAAACTAAGCCAAAGACTCTTTGGCCGAAACCGATTTAGAAAGATTTTTAATGGAAAGTCAATCTAGAGAGAGTGGAGTGCTAGATTCTCTCTGAATCGAGTTGAACACATAAATTCATTTATGAAGTTTGTTCCTTGATTCAGAGATATACTTTACTTCCACGTCTTTCTTTGATAAAGTTAGTTAGTTAGTTGTTCTTTTATTTTAAGAATAAGATACTCCTCCTGTGTGAGAGAGTGATAGAAGAGAAATAGAATGAGTAACAGATGATTTTTAGGTAAGATAGAAGCGAGGAGATGGCGGGATCGGCTGGCGGAATCGATTATGATATTAATGAAAACCAATTGTTTGATGGTTTTGTTGGTTTTGCTTAACCGGACGAAATGTTTCGATTACGTTTTAACGGGTCGTTAGAATTGCGGTTCTATTGTGATAGGTGGATGGCGCTGAAATTTGCCGGTGATGACATCGTAGTTGAAATAGATGTTCTTTAACGATATCGGTTAGCTTTCATCTTTTTGAAGTTTTTCGCAAACTTCGGTCTTACTGCTCTACGACATGAAGTCCATCCTGGTATTTGTTTCCTGGCATAAGAGCAGTTCATGGTTTATTAGCGATCGTAGGCTACATTCTGAGTTTACATTTTAATCAAGCATAGTTGAGTTAAAAAGAATTACGCATTACCGATACGTAGCTTAGATAGAATTTCTTTCGGTATGTATTTTTGCTAAGATTTGACCAAAACAAATTCCTAGTGCATATATTTTGCTGCGCCATTTAAAGTCTACGTCCCCTGGTTTGACAAGTAAATGAACATCCATAGAAAGATATTAGTCACCTGTCAGAATGTCCAATTCCCAGGAAAGTTTCACTGTGATATTCATATCCTTTTGTGAGTGTGAGCCAAGGTGACCCATGAAAAAAATGTGTAAGATTTGCTAAATAGTCTACCTAAGATACAAATGACTGAAGGAAAGAAAATACAAAAATAAGAGATGAGAAAGAATAAACTGTATTCCTTTCAAGAAAATGAAAAACTTATATGAGCTTGAGAATTGGAATGAATGGTGTGATATTACAAAGGGAATGCCTTGGTATATAGGCCAAGGAGAGAGATATGATGTAACCAGACTATGGAAAGTGTTGTCATCCTATGATGTGTGACAAATCAGTTCATTAAAGCTCAACAACCTTATACCTATGTAAAGTTAGGCTAGTGTGAAGAGGACTTAAGTGGAGAGCTATCTAGGAAATGAACTAGTTGGATAAAGTACCCTTTTCACACTAACACCTCCCCTTAAGTGCAACTTAAGGAGAAGTATACAATGCAAAGACGCAAATATGGATCCTAACTACTAGGCCTAATGAGGTACCCAAACACATATAAATATCTCACAAATGGAGAAAAGGAGAAAACCTGGTGGGACAAAACTGCCCTCCAAAAGAGAGAAAAATAGTGAAAATGCTCTGAAAAAAAGTAAAGGAAAAAACTCCACGTGAGGAAAAATGTCCCCCCATAAGAGAGAATGAGCAGAGAAGGTCAAGTGAACCCCCCTAAATATACAATATCCTGTGTTGATGGTGGATGCTTGACATAGAACTCTGGAGTGTTCCAACATTTTCGAACAACATTCCTCCCCTTAGGAAGAAAATGATACATACATGATATATTTCCATTCTTGAAAGGAATAAGTCTCTAGAATCAACTCAAATGTCACAATGTCAAGAGTCACAATCTTAACTAAAGAAGGGGACGATGTAGAACAATGCGAAGAAAGATTTAGAGGAGTGACCAAAGATGATGATAAGTCCTCCAAATGCTACTCCAAAAGATGCCAAATGATGACATGTACTGATATAAAGAATTAGGTACCACTGCAGAGGAAGTCAGCAAGAATGGAGACCAAGTTGAAACTGTCAACTCATGAGTATTTGTAGAATCTATGACTGTGAAAGCATATAAATGTGAATATGGAGCAAGAGGATCTAAATGAACCTATTTACAAAAATAGGAAAGGAGAAATCCCATTGGGAACAAAACTTCTAACCATTAATGTTAAAACTCCAAAAACCAAATGAAGAAGTTGTAGTTGTTGATGAATCCTAAAATGCAGCAAAATCAAATCAAATTAAAAAAGACCACTGCACGAGTATCAACTAGATACTCTCAAATGCTCCAAATTACAAATTTGACGCATAGTTTGCTTGAGTATCACCGATTTTGGACACCGCTCAACTAAATATTAGTTGAAAATACAAGTACCAAGTCTATGGATATAGAACCCGACCCTATGAATACAAAGAGATTGTTTTCTTAACAAGAGTGTCTGTATGGTATCTAGTCCATCACATCGAAATGCATGGGTAACCAACCGGTGCATTTGCTATGTATATAAGAACTAACACTTGATATATAGATCAATTCTAAGAAGCTTGCAATATGAAAGATTTGGAAGATTACACTGAATTGATAAGATTTTGGCACTTTATTTTAGTGCATTTACATCTTTTACATACAAGCTTGTTATTTGGACAATCTCAATAATTCAAATTTGGAAACTATTGAAAAAGCCAAGAGAAAATCAATTCTAAAATTGACAACCAAATATGACTGATAAATATGCCTTCCAATTGGGATGTCATCATAAAGTCAGAAGCAACTGGTCCCTATTAGCTACCAAATGGAGGAATGCTATGAATGATTAAATACAAAACTTGATAATCAATAATTTTTTTTTTTTCAATTTTACTTATTAATGAGAAATTTATTTAAAAAAAAAAAATTAATTAAAAAATATTATTGAAAAACTTTATTAAAAATATTAATAAAGTAAAAAATATTAAAAATTAATTAATAAAGTTTTATTAAAAAATTATTAAAAATTAATTAATAAAGTTTTATTAAAAAACTTTAATAAAAATTATTAAAGAATTTTTAAATTTTTTGTTTAATTAAAATCATATTTAAAAAACTTTAATAAAAACATATTAAAAAAAAATTATTTAAAAAGCTTTAATTAAAAAAACTTTTTAAAAACTTTATAATGAAAGTTTTTAAGACTTTATAGTAAAGTGGGGCCATAGCCCTCCCCACAACCCATGTGCATTAAATATAAAGCTTTTGAAAAGATTTATTGAAGCTAAATGTGGCGCTTTAAATAAAGAAAAAATTACTTTATAATAAATATAAAGCTTTTTTTTGGTGACCAAATAAAGGTGTGAGGTCCAATGGGTCCACACCTTTATGGGGTGTGAGACCCTATGTGGGTACTTGCATATTTATAGTTTTTTTTTTTTTTGCTATTGCTTTTAAACAATGATTTTTTTTAAAGTTTGGGTTTTAAAAAATTGCAAACTCAATTAAAATTGACAAATTAATAGACAATTTTAGTTTTTTCAGACCTTTTAAATATGATGGCAGGGTCGGATTTGACATAAAATGCTTTGAAATGGCAGTTTCTTGCTGGATTTGGCAATGAACTTTTCGTTTCAAATTCTTGTAAATTTGGCCTCTAATGTTTGATTTAGACAAAATAAAGGGCTGATATGACTTTCTCAATTGCTTTGGACTCAATAGTGAGCTCATAATTTCTTCGAGAAGCTTCAAAAATTTGCAACTAAAAATTCAATGTATGAACCCCCTAGAAACTAATAGTTTTTCCACACTTTTCTAATTCTCCAAATCATCTAAGGATGCAAGAGAAGAGCATACTCAGTGCTTTGAAAAAAACAACTCTACACTCTTAGATTTCCTAAGAGATTGCTAACCCACAATTCATTCTCGCTCTGATACCATGTAATATTTGCTAAATATCCTACCTAAGATACAAACAACTGAAATAAATCAAATATAGAAATAAGAGATGAGAAAGAATAAACTATATTCCTCTTAAGAAAATACAAAACTTTTATGAGCTTGAGAATTGGAATGAATGGTGTGATATTACAAAGGGAATGCTTTGGTTATATAGGACAAGGGGAAATATATGATGTAACCAAATTATGACAAATATTGTCATCCTATGAGGTGTGACAACTCAAGTCATTAAAGCTCAACAACTTTATCCCTATGTAAAGTTAGACTAGTGTGAAGAGGACTTAAGTGGAGAACTAGCTAGGAAATGAACTAGTTAGATAAAGTACCCCTTTCACACTAACAAAAGGATCACAAGCTAGTGAAGTTCGATATTCACTAGGTAAGCATGATAAGAAACAACACATGCTAGTGAAGTCTGATATTCACTAGGCGAGTTTTTGCAACAATAGCAAATGAAAACACACAAGGGTAAGTGAAGTTTGATATTCACTAGGTGAGTTCTCATGTAAACCATAGCAAGAATTATAGTCCCAATACTTCTAATAAGACACTACAAAATATGATCAATATACCAAAAACACATCACAAATTTCAATGTGTGTGAACAAAATGAAGCACATAATAGAATGTATGCCCCCAAATCAAAGTAATTGCTAATGCTAATATGGAGCAATTGCCTTTAAGGTAGAATAAAATGATATTTGATTAAACATGAGAGCTTGCTGGGAAACCCTATTCCAAATGATATGTTCCCAACCAAGCTGACTCATGATAAGGGGTTGCCCCCAAAATAAAGCCACATAACTTAACAAGACAAAAATAACACATAAGGGATGCATAGATCTGGAGTCAATGTAGACGAGAGATAACATATAATATGATCATGCTCAAAATTGACATCATTCCCAAAATATTTGTGGAACTATGAGCACAAGGGAGGAACAACACATGAATACAACATAAAAGATTTTGGGTCAATATGGAAGAGACCTAAATGTCTCAACACTTTACATTGTTCCCAAATAGAACAAATATAATACATTCACAACATAAAGATGAATGAAGATACAAATAGATGAATATCATGATAGATTCATTTTCTTTGTATTCTTGTGCCAAAAAGAACAACAAGGGTCATCCAAAGAAAAATAATAAACATGAATACATGTCAAGCAACACATTATGAGAGATCACATTATGCACAAGAAAACATAAAAAAGAAATAATAGGGTACCACACATGTGAGTTGATCTATAGAAAATCATTTGCATAAATATTTTTCATCATAAATGGAAGGAAGGAAATATGCTAAAGGAACTATAGTGAATGTGATACAAGGAGAAGTACTAGGTTCAATGCATGGAGAGTCACTCTCATTAGGAGGATCATCATGGTTTCCCCATCTAAATTCATTGATTTAGAAAATATAAGAGATAATTCGTTATGGTATTATTTTTGTTCTTCTATTTTATCTTTAGACTCACTATTGGAATATATCATGATAAGTTGCATATTAGTACTATCAGCATGATTGTGAGCACTAACATCCATATTTGTATCTAGTGAGATTTTTATTCTTTGTTTTGGTTGAGATAAAGAAGGTTCGACTTTATGCTTTGATGAGGGTGGCAACGTGGAGTAAGGCGATGACGAGGATGGATGGGTGGGAGGTATTTCATCAAAAAATTGTTAGATGGATAGACGATTGTTAGGTAAGTTTTAATGTTCTTCAACAAGCTGATGAGCCATAGCTCGATATCTTTGTTTGTGTTCTTTTGCACTTTTTTTTTCATCTCGCATGAGCTTCAACTTGTAAAGGAAGGATCGAGGCATTTCCCAACATTGGTCCCTTTTCTTCCTTTTTAGGAGGAATAGAGGGGATAATGGAAGGTTGGGAAATCTTAGGATTTTTTAGGATTTTTCACAAAAACTTGCTTTCCTTAGGAGGCACAAATTTGATTCTCGAAGGATTTTTTGAACGGTTGTCTCATGGTCTTTTATAGGATGACGAGGGGGGAGCTATGACATACATTATAGAATGTCGAGGAAGAATACTTGTTTTGGGTCAAGGTTCGTTCACTACATGTGAAGTAGGAGGAACAACCATTGTAGCCATTGTAGATTGAGGGGCCTCAGGTAGAATGCTACTAAGGGATAATTCACTATACAGTTAGCTTTAAAATTTTGATATGAAATGAATAAATATTCCTCACAAGGTTTAATAGGTTGGACTGGTTGAGGCCAAAAGTAATCTAGTGAAAAATTTCCATGAGAGGCCAAAGGCTTAAATCCACTATGGTAAATAATATGTATTTATTATTAAAATAGGGATTTAATACATTATGAATAACCGATGGGACCACATTCATGGAGCTTAGCTATGGATGACCTAACTTCACATAAAATTGGTTTGATGTTGAGATTATGGTAAATGAAGCATCAAATAGTTTAGATCCAACTTTTATTGGGAGAGTTATAGATCCAATCATAGGGCGAATAAAACCATCATGATCCTTTAGTAATTATTTTGATTGTTCATAATCATATTTATAAAGTTCATTCACATGTAAGAATTATTTGGTGATCACATTCACCACACACATGATATCACTGAGTATTCCCCTTGTGGGTTTATCATTAATTTTACCAGTGATATAAAGAGGATCATCAGGTGTGGTTATAGAAGCATCAATATGTGTGAAAGCAATATCAAGAAAAATATTGGTTTGAACCTTACGAGGTTGAGCATCAATCATATTGATCTCATTGAATATATCCTCAAATTCTTCTTCAGTATCAATTTATTGGATAAAATTGGTTGAATGACTAGGTAATGGGTTTGTAAATATTTGTGTTTTGTTTGGGTGGTGAAACTGATTTATTTCCTGTCGTTTACACCAGGCAACTGGATGATATTAAAATGGATGAGGTCTTGCACTTGGTGCTTAAGACACACATATATTTTTGTATCATGCCTAGGTGTATGATGATATTGACAAAAGGATTTTGCATTAAAGTTTGGTGGTAATGGTTTAGTTGTATCAATATGCCTAATAGGAGGAAGTTGAATCATATTTTTGTTTAACAATTGCAATATAATAGCATCAAGAGAATCAAACAATTATGAAAATTGTCTATCTCTTGGCCTAAATTGATAGGGCCTTGTAGATGTAGCAACTTCTTAGATGTTATTAGATGATTAAGGATTATTTATCTTTATAAAGTTATTGTTTTGTTTTTTGAATGGTTGATAATTGTTATGATGCATGACTTTAGATTGACCAATAGGAGCTGATTAAGGTGTACCTTCATATTGACTAACCAATATGTGATAATCACAAAGGGTTGTACATAAGTGTGTGAATGAGGGATACATCATCAACATGATCTTATCTCTAATGTTAGATTGCAAATTTCCAATAAAGACCCTTTGTATATCAATGTCTAAAAGTTTATAGGAAATTTGTGCATAAAGATCTTGCTACTGTCTTATACAGTCAATCACCTTCTCTTTAGGTTCTTGTTTACAATGGACTAAATCTACTAATGTAATTGATATCCAATGTTTTCTTGAAAGTGTTGAATGGATTTATTAACAAATTGTGTAAAGGATACTATCAAGTTATTTTTCAATGAAAAAAACCAATCCAAGATGACATCCTTTAATAATCGCAGAAAAATCTTAACTAAGAGAGAACCTTCAAAAAATAAATCATTAAATAAAGTGGTGAAGGCCAATATGTGGTTGGTGGGATCTCCTTTTCCAACATACTTCTCAAAGAGAGGTATCTCAATGGTTTGCGGTATGGGTATTTTTAGGATAGCAAATGACAATGGAATACATGTGAGGTATGTTGAAGGGTAGCATTGTATTGACTTTAGTTGATGTTTGAAATTTTTTGTTGTATTGATGACATGTTTTGCAAAATTTAGTTTATTGCATGGTCATTTGGTGGCATGTTTTGAGAAATTTTGGAATATGGAAAACTATTATGGGTGAATAAGAACTTATTGTTTTGCATGTTTATAATAGGTGATGAAAATGGAGGTGAGGAGACAAAGCTATAATGATTCTCATAATAAAACCCTAAACTTGTGTTTAGACCATTAGTATATTGTGTAGATGTTGTGACTGGAGGGGTAAAGGTGGGAATAAAAGGCATGTTGTAGGAGAGGAAGCTTATTTTCCTAATTGGTTTTGAGTGTTAGTAAAGGCTTGAGCACAACTTCCAATTGTAAGGATGTTTAGATCCACTATATAATCTAGGCTACACAACACTTCTATCCTTTGTGAATCATTAATCAACTTCTCAAGGTTATCCAAAAGTGGAATTATTTCTCTAGACAAAGACTTAGTACTTAAGTGTGATTGAAGTCCTTGCAGGTCTTTGTCCAATTGTTTAAATTTATCTTCAGGGATACATGGGAAACAACAACTTCCAAGTCTACATAAATGTTAGGTGGTGATGTAGAAATAGGTAACACAGGGTTGGGAAGAGAGTCATTTATATAGATTGGTTAGATGTAATGCCTTGAGTGAAAGAGTTATAAGACTCAAGCTCAACACTGGATGTGATTGCAGTATGAGAAGCCATAAGTTTGAAACTACGTCTCATAGGGGTATTAGATATGGGACCCCAGGTCGTGAAGCTCATAAATTTATTACAATCTATTTAAAACACTTAAGTGCTCATATAATGAAGAGAAAAACAAATCACAATGATAGAAACTAAAATAATTTTTAGGCACAAAACATAGATCTACATGGGAATAAAAAAGACATAACTATGATCCAAATTTGGTCTAAAATCAACTAGACAAGGGCGCTAGCACCCTAGAGTAGATGTAGAGCTTCCTCTAATGCCTAATTAATTTGGTGCTAACTATTATGCAAATGGTTCAACGGGCCTAAGGATCCCTAAACTAAGTAGTTCATCATCCATAAGAGGGCTTCATTAAATCATCAACTAGGGAGCCATAAAAATTTAGATAGTGTTGGAAAACTATATGCATTTATGGATTTTGGACATCCTATATTGACTAAGTATAGGAAAATAAATACATGTGAATATAGTCAAAATATTTAAATCAAGATAAATTGCTACTTCTCAAAACAGAGTAAAGGAATACCAATTACTACCTTTTGTTGCGGGTACCTAATTCTTAAGACTATAACTATTAATCGTTACACTACAATATGTATTAACTTAGTTAACCTCTCGAGGATGAAACAAAACATCAATTTGTAGATTTTAATTAAGGAATTGTAACACATTTGTTCACAATCTCATAAATTGGAAACTATCAATTAAATTTACAATACATAATCTAATATAATAAGTTAAATTGAAGTGAAATTCATTAGTATCTCAAGTGGCATTTGCTTGATTTGTTGCTTCCATAGGATCTTGTCAATCACTCACTTACTCAACAAAACATATAGTCAAAGTAATTCTCTTTTATTGCATTCTAAATATAGAATTGTTACAAAAAATCTAACAAGAAGTCCTTATTAAATAGCACACATGTGATCTTCTACCAGTCTATTATTTCTAAATCTCCTCCTTGATAGGGGATCCCACTATATAGGGTTTGTGAGGGAGTCCAATTACTTATGAATTGAAAACAAACTAAATAACATATGTCAACTCTTCCTTAAGAATAAGAAGAGGACCGAAGATAAAAAAAAGTAATAACTACTAACACAGGAGTATGGAAATCAAATAAGGACTCTATGACCAACAAGTTTAACCGCTTGTAACAAAAAATATGCTCAACAAACAACTTTGTCATAATTCACATTTTTGTTGAGAATAAACTTTTTCTCTTGGCTATCTTATTAAAAGATAAAAAATTTACTTGGTGATTCACGATCTGATCAATAAATGATCACTTCCATCTTCCTTTGAAAGTGGACATGCTACAATCGGTTGAATCCTTTGCAATGAACTGTAATCCTTATGCTATGGGTTGAGAAACTCATTGTTGTGGGTCGACAAATATCTCATTGCAAATATCGGTCTTATTTCCTAAGGCACTCTCATTATTAACAACCATAAATTAAACATAAAATCCTATTAAACTTCATTGACATTCATAAATCATGCCTACGCATATTAACATAACATGTTTCCATTCCAAATGCTTAAAACTACTTAAAGTTATATGAAAAGTCTTGGTAATGTCTAAAATTCTAGTAGAAAGTAATGATAAAAAGAATGAAACAACATGAGGAAACTAGCTAATTCTATAGCTCATCGCTAAAGATGTAAATTTTTTCTAATTTTAAAATTTTGGAAATGACCTATAGTGTTTGAGGATCCAAATTTGTAGAGGTTCAAGTCTGGCAATAGTCAACTTTATGGAAATGCATAAAATCCCAATTGTTTTATGTGTAATACATAATCGTGCATTAAATTTAAGATTATCGAAGTAATGTAATATGTTCGAAAGGAAATTTTTAGATTGTAAAATGCAATATGTGACTAAAACTACTCTAATTTTTTTGGAAATTGACACTTTTTTATCTTTTGAAATGACAAAGATTATGCAAATATTTACTTTTTAATCTTTTTCAACAAATATGCATGCATAAATGATAAATTCAAACTATCCAAGATTGCATTCAGATTTTGACATGACAAACTTAATATTTCAAAAGGTTTTAAAAGTGTAATAAGTGCCAAGTTCACCAAAATGTAATGTTGGAAAAAGGGATCTAGGGTCTAAATCACACTCTCCTACATCATATTGGACTAAAAATGATCATAAAACCCACTTGGCTACTAGCTCCATGGAAGAGCTAGAATGGTGGATCAAGGTTTTGGTTCTTTCTTTGGGGGTTGGGGGGTTGATTATGAATTAAATTGATTTGATGATGCAAATATGTACTTAGGTTAAATATACAACTGTAGAAAACTACTATGATTTCAAAGAATTACAAAACATAAACACATAAAAGGATCACAAAATAATAGAGTGTAGAGATAGAGGAACTTGGCATATAAATCTAAGCTCAAATTGGCTAGACAGGGGCACTAACACTATAGAATTAGAAATATAGATCTTCAAAATAAAAAATTAGATCTCAAATGGTCACTATTAGTAGGCTCTTCCCTTTTGGACTTAGCTTCAGAACTTCATATGTCAATGATTAATTTTGACATGTGAGTCTTACATGCTTGATCTTAGAATTAGGTATTCAATCCTTTCTCAAATCCACTTTAGATATGTCACTTACACATAAGAGAGGAGAAAAATGGTTATGTCGTATAGGGGTTTGCCTAAGTCAAACCACACATTTTGGTGTTTCCACTTCCATAATGGCTATGATGATGTAAAAGAGTGTTGAACCTCGATTGAGTAGAGGGAAATAGATTAAAGAATGATAGTTTGACAAGCGCTGCAACTTACCACTCGTATCTGCTTTCCTTGATGGACTAAAGTCATTTTAACCATCACCTTCAAGGAGAATTTGATGCTTTATTGGAGGTCTTGCAAGCGTTAGTACTCACAAAATAAATGAACATAAAAATAAAGAAATTCACATGAAAACTTGATGCATTGCTAACATGGATCTTGACTAATCATAAGTGTTGTAAACTCTGTTAATTTTTCTCTCGACTACTTTTTAGGGTGTTCAATTGTGATTCCAAAATGTTAGTTATCTCAAATGGTGAAAAAGATTTGTATTTATATGCATTTCTTTAACTCCCATAAATTTAATTATCAAAAGCTAACAAATGAATTTAAAATTATAAATGTTAAAATGTCGACAATAACATATTTAAATTGGGGCCAAAATAGGTTGGATAGGGGTGTTAGCACCCTATTCCAAACCTATTTTGGGTCTTTAGATGTCATTAAATAAATATTGTCATAATTCCCAATTTAATTTTGATTTCCCAAAGATGATCATAAACAAGCAATTTAACAACACAAATGGGTTCATGCACATAGGGGGGAGCTAAATGTAGTGTGAAATTGTCAAGGGTGACAATTTTTGATGTTACAATAATATTTAGGATAATTTACCATAGGATTTCAATTTGAGACATGAATAGATGTGAATCAAGACATGTGTCATAATCAAAATGTGGCAAAGAGAGAACTATAGGATCCAAATGCAACTCATCTGATCTCTCATTAGGATGGAGGTAGGATCATAGTTCATGTCATTCTATTACACTCTCATACCTTTATTATGTCCTGTTATATCAAAACAAGTTAGAAGCCTATGCATGAAGGCCCAAGATAGAACTTTGTTGTAGTTCATAATTATAAAATACCTAGTGTATGCCCCTAAAACACAAGTACATGATATGATGTCACTTTATAAATTGAGTGTATCTATATAAATTCCCCCAAAATAACATAATTATGAGACCCCCAACAAATTTTTATGATGACACTTTATAATTAGTGTAATTACAATGCGAAAACAACAAAGTGGTCTTGATCTCAATGTAAATTGAATTCCCAAAATGGACCATAGAGAACTGAAATATAATTTTTTATATAAAATAGAGTAAGTTAGAAGATACCAATGAGAAGTACACATAAATTTACATGCTTAAAAAAATTACACCTTGGAAAAATGATATTGTACGAGTGTGAATGAAGCCCTTAAAGTTCTCAAAATGAGTATTTCTTAGCATCACCTTTAAGAATATATAAAATTTTATAGAAAAAAATACAAAAAAATTAGGAATCATTAACACTGGTCACCATGAATATCTCAAAATATTATGTCATATAAAAAGTTACTCAAAAAAGGAGAAAAAATGAGCAAGAACAAAGCTTCTGAATATGAAGTGCAAAGTCAATTTGCTATTGGAAAGGGGTCAGGTTAGGAGAGGATATGAGGATGATGTCACAATAACATCAATAATAGAATATTATAAGATTCCTCAAAATATTACTTCAAGCTAGTATATTCTAATACTTCTTTTGATTTGTTGTAAAATAGTTGTCGTAACAAATTGCTTATAATTGTACACAAAACCACTAAAAGGTGGCATAAAATAACTTATGAATCAAAGCAATGGTTTTATTATGGTGAGTGGGGGGATGGTAGCACCCCTTATAGCATGGGTGGAATAGTTGAGGGGGTGGTGGTTTTGAGTCATCATTGCTATTGGTAGTGGTGGTGGTGGCATGACTAAGTGCGTTTGCTAGAATAATTTTGTGGGCACTTGTGCATAATTTTTTTCTTACAAATTGTATATCATTTTTTCTTTGAATTATCCTTGCACTAAACCTAAGCAATTTTTATCTAAAAACAAGGGTTCTCAAGCCTTCTAGACATAATGGTAGAGTGCATTTAGTTTGAAAATGCTGAAAAAATAAGATATATATTAGATTCACTGATTAAAATCCTTTGTGATTTATCTTCTTGATATCTAATGGTCGTGAGATCATATTTATGCTACAAAGCTCCAAAATTAATCTACAATTTAAAAATCACAAAGAGAAACCTTTTCACAAATTGATATAATTACTCTCCTTTAAAGCTTTGATTGAAACCTCTATTTATCGAAAGACATGAATTAGATAAAGACACCAAAAAACTCTAATACCATGCAATATTTAATAAAAAAATGAACACAAGCCTAGATTTAGGTGACTATGTAATATTATAAAAGATAGATGCAAACATACAAATATTGTAGAGTGCAAATATCAACTAAATTCTAATATTGTTAATATGGAGAGATTAATATGGAATTGCTTATTCAATGAGGAGAGAGTGACAATATATAGCCTCAAGATTTTATATCTAATGAGGATGAGGAAGAGACATAAAACCAAAAAAAGGGATTGCTTCATCTAGATTTCTAAATTCGAGAAGAAAAGGAAAAAAATAGATTTCAATGAAAAAAGGAAATGGCATGTACTTAAGTTATCCTATCCTATATAAGTAATAAAAATAAATTACTTAAGTAAAATTAAAAAAGTTGAGGTGTAAGTAAATAACTACATTATTAGTTCCATGAAATCTAAGTTACTTGAAGATGGTTTTGAAGCCTCTCTTGTGTGAATAAAAACTTTTTTTATCTATTGATTTTGGTGTTGGACATGTTGAATCTCTATGAGTAGACATTGATTCTTATCATGAGATATTGGAAGGGAGTTTTTCATCTTTGATATTTGCATTGTGTTGCTTACTTTTCCCATGGTTGCAACAATACATATATGCTTGCATCTGGAATTGATTTTGTATCAACATAACATACTTTCAAGCTCTAGTACCAATGGTCTAGTTTGAGCCTAGGAAGATAATTAAAGGGAAAATATCAACCTATCTAAATGTGTAATTTTATTTTACAAATGCTTGACAAAATATAAATAACCCTTACACTTTTTGATGACTAAGATCCCAAGATGGGCAAGGTGAGAGTATATGGTGGTTGGGAAAGTTGTACAATTCTATAATGCATGTAAAATAATTCAATTATATGACCAATTATTGGAAATAAAATAAGAATAATGGTTTGAGTGAGTATTCACTATTGAAATATACAATTATTGGTAGTAAGTAATGTCCTCAAGTATTGTATTTTTAGAGAAATACAAATAGCTACAACTCAATGGATGACTTTGTATAATGATAACAAGTTGATTGAGCATACATTATATATAAATTATAACATATAGTATACATATATGTAAAATTTGTAACTTACGTAAGATTGTACACAAGTTGAATCAACTTCATATATATATATATCCTATAAGTTATATATGATTTTCCTTTTATGTTAGTGATTAGTAAAATATATTAATCAACATAAAATATGAAATTTCCAAGGTTGCAACTTGTTATTGGCCAATCCGAACAATTCAAGGAAGGCTATTTTAGGTTTGTTAGGGCTTGTCTCGTTAATGACCAACCATGAGGCCCCCATAAAAAGTATCTTACCCAAAAGAGTCAAATAAATTATGTCAGTGAAGTTATGCTATACTTAGTATTATTATGCTAGGGGAAGCTACAATAGACTTTGCATTAGAAACAACCTCTTTTTGGAGTTTCTGTAGTTGAATAACAAGCTCACAATTCACTCATTTTAATAATGTAATCACCTTGTGGTTATAGTTGACGATAGACCCACCAACAAGCTACTTTAATTCTTATAATAATATTACAAGGACACAACACATTTAGTATTGTAGTTAGGAAATACTAAGACATAGACTAGATTAAAATGGAACTTCAACAACATAAGGTAATATGACATGAAATAATTGAACCTTAGGTTGCAAATAGCAGCCTCAACATGACACCAAAAAAAATAAATATTGGATACCCTAGTTGATAATAAACCAAACTAAAATACAAACAACTAAAAATATTGGAACTGTAAAAACCACAAACCAACTAAAATACGAAGATTCTTCAATCTTCAACACAACTTTTGAGATCTTCGACATGCTCCTAAAGTGATCTTTTCACACAAATGCAATGGCTAGATGGAATCGTCTTTGTTGGATAAAAATATTTTTGTCCCTAAATCCAATGAGGAAACTAAGAGGGAACTTATTGTTCTCTAATTTCATTATTGATATAGTTTTCATCCTTTGAACAATATATGAACACCATGTGCTCAATCCTCAAGAAAATGATTTTTTTTTCTCAAAAAAAAAAAAGATGATTCCCCTCTAAGCTTAACACCTCCTTTTATAATCACTTGTTTGTTATTTTTAGCCTTCTCAAGAGGTCTCTATTTTTTTTCTTTTTTAATTTAATATTTCAAGTGGCCCCTTTATTGTAGTGACATTTTTTTTATCATCATCTTAGGTCCTCTTTTAAAAACACTCTATAATATTATTTTTACTTTATGATTTAATAATAAAATATGTTTTTTTATTAAAGTTAAATTTTGAGTGACTTAAAGTAAATGTTAAATTATTTTCTTAGCTAAAAAATGGGACATGACAAAATGATATGGACCATTTAAATAATGTTATAAATAAATAATGCATATGGAACTTGGAAAATAAGATTTAAAGCTATTTCTATTCATAAATGAGATTAGGGATAAATATGTTGAGACTAGGTGTGCTCTTCACCTTGTAAGTCCCATTGAACATTAGATGAAATTAATTATCCATAGATAACATTTCACACACACACATTTAAAAATTATGGAGTGGATAAAATGGGGTGTTCATGTGAGGAGAGGAGGCATAAATGATGTGTTTTATTCTATTTGACACTTGGCAATGTTGTTTGCACCGGGTATTGAATATGGAGTTATATTGGAAAAATCATCCATAGGAGTTATTTGGGCATATTCTATTAATAACATATGTAAGTGGGTGTAAGAAGTAATCATGGCTCATAGGGTATGGTTGGGAGTTACTAATTAAACATTGGGTCGGAGTGGTTAAAGATGCTTTTAAACTGAATTATTTATTTGACATCATCCACATATTCACAAGCATGCAAGTTAGGCTATTAGACTTTAGAATTTAGATGTAGAAATTTGAACCCATAATTTAAAACTATTTAAATTTACAATTTTTTATTTTTTATATTAATTCATTCTTAATTCTTTCTTTATTAATTTAAAACATATTTACTATTTCAAATTAAAATTAAAATTAATAAATATACCAATAACTTAAAAATAAGAAACTTTAAATAAATATTATATTTTTAATTAAGCTTTCTTAATTTTTTTAATTATATATCTATTTTAAACTACTTGTGAACGGCCTTTAATTTATGAACTGTAGTATTCGTACATGAGAGCTTTAAGTACAATGACTGTTATTTTTGACTAATTTGACCTCCAAGATCTCATCTATTTTAAGATTAATAAAAATATTCTCAATCGGGAGTTCCTTCGCGGAGAAGCGTTCCATATAAAACAAAAGCAGCATGCAAAAATAATGACTTTCGGCAGTGGAATCGATTCAACCAGGAATGTAGTTTCTCAGAACTTGGAGAATCAAGTACCTAAATCCATCTCTGGCAAAGCAAAAGCTAAAACAAGATAAATTAATTTGGGTAACATCAGCTGTACCGCCAAACAGCTTTCAAAAAAACATAAAAATCAGCCTTGATACTTGGACTGGAAGTTTCGTTGAACAGTACAACGATTCAAATAGTGTAAGGAGAGAATTGTTTTAGATTTACTATTAGATAGGAGGAGGACAAGACAGAATTTTAGTACATTGAGTGTCTGTGTAACAGATGCCTGGGAAGGGACCCGGAAGAAGACTGTGACGTGGACTACTTATTTATTAGTATATAGAGCAAGCAGAATGAAAAAAGGTGAAGAATATCGAAGTTTCATGGGGAATACCGGGAAAGGGGACATTCTCGTGGATATAAAACGAGCAAAACGTATTCGCCAAGATGATAATTCGAGTCGACCTGAAATTTCTTCCTCTGAAGATATTTCAGATATGGATTGTAGGGAATCTGTTCCAGAGACGTTCGCAAGAGGGTATTTTGTTGCAGAATTTTATACCAGTGTCTATGGAGTTGGTTTTTTTTTTTGAGCAATCGTATTTAGTCAAATTATTTGCATGCTAGCGCAAAACATATTTGAAGTTGAATCGTCTTTCTTGTAAATATGTAATGTTTTTAATTTTTACGCGCATCATGTTTTCACAGTATATAAAAATGAATTTGAAAAGCTTTCGAATAAAACTTTATAAACATTTTCATACCAACGAAATCCTTAATGTTAGGTTACAGGGTAATATTGCCATTTTATTCGTTTCTTGGTTTTCAGTTGTGGCAATTCAACGTTGAGCACCCATTGGATTTATAATAGTATGTTTACTTCTTTATAAACTGAAGATCATTTCGACAGCATATTGGATTTGTATCATAGACAGTAAATTTCCACAGTCCATTGAAATTAACTTCAATTGCTTCTGGTGAAAACAGTACAAATATTTTTGAATTGATGTATTTTCGATCAACAACATGATCTATCATTGGAAAGAGGAAGCAAATGATGATGGATCATGTTGTTTGATCCAAAACAAGTCGATTCAAAAATACTCACGCTGTTTTTCACCAGAAGCAATCTAAATTAGTTGGACTTGTAGTTAAAAACCTTGTTTCTTTGTTTTGCTATGTTGAGATCACGGCTAAAGATTAAATCATTTCTTTTTCTCGGCAATTAGAAATTTATAAATTTGTAATTAAGTGGTTGAGTCCAAATATCAGGGTTATCATGGCTATAGTTGAACCAAACACCACCAATAATTTTCCCTATTTTGCATAGTGGGTGTAGAAAACTTTGGTAGGTGTATGGACACTGGGCCTTAAAATGAAAGATTATAGGCATTTTAAGTCAAAAGTTACATTAATTAAGTGGAAATAATGACATATTTTAAAAAGAGAGATTGGCCTCAGAGTCATCTGGTCCCTGTATGTTGAAGGCTCGATTTTGACATTGTCAGGAAATGACACTGTTTTCTAAAACAAATGTTTGATCACCATTGCAATACACTTTCAAACAGTACCGTCATCAGAATCAGACTTTTCAATTTCACCACCATCATTGTCCACCTTTTTCATATCCTGTTCATTTTTTAAGTACACTCATCAAAATTTGATTTTAACTTCTTGTCCCAGATAATCTTGATTCCTTTCAGCACAACACACTAGGTTGCATGTTTAATTTCAAACATTTTCTTTGCATTTTTATGTATATAGTGTTTTCTCAGTGCATCATTATGTAACAGCTTTTTTGGAAATCAGCTGCATGTTCATGACCCATCTTTTATGAGTAGCAGTTCACAATAACTATCTCCCAGAAGCTTGAATGATTCACTTGCGTTCATATCATCTAGGTGACTCTCACAGGAGTGAAGCAATGGAACTTCTCACGAGACCATCCATCCCAGTACTCTTCTGGCTCAAATACACTTAAACAAAGGGTTTCCTCTACAATTAGGCCCCCATAAAGTGCTACAGCATTTGCAAAATCTTCAGCAACTACTGTGCCTCATTAGCCTATTCCTTGTAGGTTTCCCAAGCTCTTTAATTTGTTGCATTCATTGGATATTCAATCTTGATTCTAGATGATTTTTATCTTGGCACTCTGCATGTTGCAGTAATGTCCACAAAGTATTAACTGCAACTGACACACTAGTTCTCTTACAGATTTTCTGTGCAAGATTTGATTGAACCTAATTTTATTCATGTTGCCTCAAGAAACAATGCATCTTGTCTTTGTTGATATTGACATCCTTGGAGTCCTCCATGGAATTTTTGAACAGTTCCACAAGATTCTTGATTTAATTGCCAAATTAAATCACTATTATTTCCCCTTTTTCTTCTTTCAAAATTGTCAGATATCAGTGCATGAACTGACTGATGTTGGAATATGATTAAAATAACCAATAACAAAATGCTTGCTAAGGTAGAAGGTCTCAAGTATCAAAATTTGAAAATTTTAACCAAAACTTTATTTTGGTTAGTCATTGACCTTACTGTGAGCAACTTCAGTGGATGAAAGCCACATTCAAGTGCAATTTTTATACATTTTGTGAAGTCCCCTGCTTCAGCAAACTTGTTGGAAGAAGTCTTCAAATCAACAAAAACATCTCAACATTTGATCACCTAAACACTCCTACAGGTCCCAAGTCGGAAGGATTTTCTTTGGAGGCCCCATTATAATCCAGTTTAATCACATCTTTTGTGAGACACCATTGTAACATTGATTCCTTCTATCTACCACCTCAATGGGGGCCTGAGTCTAAAGCACTTGTTAATGTAATTCAGATTGTATCTATAGATAGTTGCTGAAGTAGCTTGGTGTTCTTTAATGGTTTATTTGTTTGATCTTAGCTTATATGTTTCAAAGGGAAAGATGAACGAAGTGTTGCACAGATGATTTTTTTTCTTTAGCTTATTGACCTCGAGGCTGTGCTCCCATGGTAAGTATTTAGGATCACATTTTAACAGCACAGAGCTCAAAGCATATGTTATGTTAATTCGTAAATAATTGGTCTTTGTTCAGAAAGGAAAGCAGTAAATATCTACATCAAAATGAACTATTGTCTTTCCAAAGAGAAGGGAAGAAGGAAAATTTGTTCATTTTCTTGGCTGCGATCTCTTTCCTTAGTTCTTTGTAGCTGCCCAAGTAGTCCTTTTTCAATTTCACTGAATATATTGACTTTTCAGACAGAAGAATGGGCAAAATATTAGAGGAGCCTCTCTGCAGGGGGAATTGTTTTATTCATGGCATTGGAATAAAAGCTTGAAAATGCCATCAAGGGTCTAATTTTCAGGATTATTAAACAGGCTCACCCCTGCTTCAAAATATTCTAGAATGACTGTCTTTTTGGATAATTAGATTTAGCATTATCTAATATGTGACTAGAACTCAGCAACGGTTACAGTATGTCCTAAAGTTTAAAGCTAATCATGTTTGCAGGTCGGAAGGAAAACACCATGACCAGAACTATGCAACCAAAAGCATAAATCTAGTAGAACCCCTATTCATATATCTGCTAGCATTCTCTGCCTTTTCCTTGGAATAAAGGCATACCAGAAGATGTAGCTATAAATTTAAACCATTTCTTAACACTGCATGCACTTCATTGATAAATGTAGTTCATGTATATGTTGAATTGCTTGATTTTCATATTTTTGGGTTATACTATTGTATCTATCTTGTTTAAGGTTACAGAGTGTTCTTGATTATTTCTCAAACAATATCTGATGTATTGTGGAACAGATACCAGATGGAGGTTTTGAGAAAAGCAATTAAGGAAAACACTATTGCATACCTTGATACGGGTGCTGGGAAAACGTTAATAGCGGTTATGCTCATCAGGTCATATGCGCACTTAATTAGGAAACCACAAAACAACATTGCAATATTCATGGTTCCAACTGTTATTCTAGTTCAGCAGGTAATTGATTATTTTTAATGTCCATTTACAATTGGTTGAAATGAATATATATCATATATAAAATTTCTGATTCAAAATGAGTCTTAAAATTGGTGCAGCAAGCTGATGTCCTAAAGATGCACACCGATCTTAAGGTTGGTCGATATTGGGGAGACATGGGGGTTGATTTATGGGATTCCAAAAAGTGGAAAGAGGAGCTTAAAACTCATGAGGTATATAAAGTGTTGATTTGCTTATTTATACCTAAATAAAAGAAAAAGAAGAGAAAAATTGGCAGTATTCAAAGGTTTTGAATTCTTATCAAATTATACAAATGCATTTCATTGCCCAGTTTATCCTCCTTTCTCTTTTTTTTTTGAGGGGTTATAGCATTGATGAATTTTTGTTGCCTTGGACATTCCATGTTTCCTTCAAACTATCATTCTGAAATTTGAATTTATAAAAACACAAGAGATGTTAATCAATGAACTTCTATCTTGCCCTTAAAGAAGGGGAAGGGGTGTGGTTGTAGGGGAAGATGCCTATAAAGTATAAATATTGGAAATCCATGGTTTGGAAGCTATGTTACTGGATTTTTTGGCCAAGCCGTTAGATGCGGGTCTGGTTCGAATCGGATTTAGGATCCGGTTCTGTGCAGTAGGGATTTGTTATGAAGACAAATTTTATTTTTCAGACGTTTTGAAGGGTTAGGTCTATTTGTGGAAGTTGTCTCTCCCTTTTGTTTTAGTGAGGCATTGTTTGTGGGTAGGGTATCAACAATTCAATCACAACCATCTTCTCTCGATTGAAGGGCATCTCAATTATTGATATTAATATTTATATTAATTTATTATAATATTATATTTTTTTATCTTTTTTTTAAAGGTAAGTGCTACCTTGGGGGTAGCTCCCAAAATTAAATTGAAAGCACAGAATTACAAAGCCAAATGACACCTGCTGTAACGACTTGTTCCTTGCGTAAATTAAAACTTTCCAGTTCTCACGTTAAAACATGTAAAGATAACAAGTAACAAAGATAATACAATAAAGTTCTTCCTTTCGTTATTGATAAATACGTACAAGTTACAACATGTTTCCTCATGAATTTCTTTTTCATTGCAAATACAAATCAGAGATCAAAAGTAATACAGTTACATACATAGCTCGTAAGCTTTTGCACAAATAGAAGTAAGAAGGTCTAGGAGTCCTTCCTTTCAAATCTTGGTACATCGATCGCTTGCTGTGGAGGAGAAACATCACTCGGGTGCTTTTCCGCCAACCACGGACTTAGAATGCGGTCCCTCGCACGATCATTTCACAATGAACAGTCCTCCCTTTGAAGAAGAGATTGGTAGGGTATCCTTTAACGATTACCAACTGAGCATAGTGCTGTGTCCTACTCAACTAGAACTTTGCTATTTCACAATCTCGATCTAGTACTCGGATCACAATGAACTGACATTGTAGTCTCAACTATCTCACACCTAGGTGGATGTCGTACCTTTCACTACTTTGGCCAAAGTATTCTCATTCAGTACTTCGAATGAAGGTCATCTATCATAAACACTACTCAGGGCCGATTTGACTTGAGGCTTCCTTACTGTACGCATAGGTTTTATCTTTCAATGGGTAAATCCGTCACCCCAGATATCCTACAATCATTCAAACCTACTAGAAATGAAACAGTCTACAAGTGTCTTGTGTCAATCCTCCTAATTAGGAAATCTTTATCCTAGGAGTACTTAGCTTGCCTCTGTTATCCTAATAACTTAAGCTTAAAGACTTTACTTGATTCTGCCTTCATTTCGATCCTAGTAGATAATAAGTACATCTACGTATTCTCCATATACAGAGATCATACACAACATGCAGAAGTCATTCAAAATGCAAATAAATCCCTCCCTTTTATCTTTTCCCATTATTTCTTTTAATATAAGATAAGTAAATTAATCCCCTAAGCTCTTTACTCATATATTCCCTTTTCCACAATTCCTTAAGCATTGAATCCCTATATACTCCTCATATGGAGTTCATACATAATTCACACTTTAATGCAAAACACACACTTATGTTATTAGGTATACACTTCAAAAAACATGCATAGCTATTCCTTAAGGTAATTTACTTACATGGTGCAACATAGAACCATTTCTTGTTTATCTTAACTGAAGTATTGAACTCAATGCAAATCCCTAACTATGCACATTCAGTATTTACTCTTTTAGATATATACCAAGAAATACGCTCTAGAACATGAAAGAAGAAACATCATGCCTGGTGTAGCACTCGGAAAATTAAGAGTGTTTTCAAACCATTTAACTCAGCATTAAAGAGAAATTAAGAGTATTCTAAATTTATTCAAACCATTATAAATAGGTTTCCAAAAAGTCAACATTTCTCATAACACTTCCAAATGAAATAAAGAGAATTTTAAATTGCATTTCATATAATAATATCATCAATGTAATGTATTAAAACATAAGTATTTCAATGACTTTCTCATATAAATAAATTCAACCTCACTTGGAGGAATCAATCCTTCTAATTGAAACATCTCTTCTATGCCAAGTTATAAAGTTTTAATCTCTCAAAATCAATGTTACATTAAATACTTTCATTTCAAATTTCAACAAGAATGTCAAAATGCATATACATTTACAATGGGCTTCACAAGCCAAATCTGAATGATACATAAGTACATCAATAGCAAATAATCTTGGAACCACCAACCGTCGTGACACCTTGGTCTTCTTGTGAGCTGAGGCCAAGAATGTGATTCAGGCGCCTTTTCCGCCCAACCACGAAGTCCATGACTTCCCCGGGTCCCTTCCTAACTCGAAGGAATCCTCGGCCCTGCATAAAGGAGCCTAGCAACCCGAAACGGTAAAACAGGAGGGCACTCTCGGTGCGTGCCTGATGCCTATATGCATTTCTAACATGAAATAAACACATTTCTTGCAACAGGAGGTGGCAGAGACTCAAATAAATTTCTAGGCTTTTAAAACAAACAACCCATCTATTTCAATGGTACAGTGCTTGGCCAAGCAAAATAATACAAGTAAATGGTAGATTAGAAAAGGTAATACTACCGTCTCTGTTTGCCCACCTTCGGCACCCTGTCCCGGAAGTTACCATAGTGAAGTATAAATACTAAAGTAAAACTTTATACATTTTCATACATGTTTCAATAATTAATTCTTCAAAGAATTTCAAATGCGAATTTCAGAACATCCCTTGTAATTCAATTGAAAGATATCATTTATTCTTTGAAAAGTAACCCTTTTGATTTGGATAAAGGCTTTGTTTTAAAGAAGAACATATATATATTGATACTTTTCAGTGTACTAATAGAAAGAAAGAACAGTGTTTTCTGTTTTCAGTATGCATTTCTTTTTCTTTCCAAGCTCAAGCTGACAGACAGTTTAATTCCCAAATTCAATGCAGGTTATAGAATAATAATAATATACTGATACAGTGCAATTTATTCAGTAATTCTAAGGTTTGAAAGATAGACTTTCATTCAGATTTTTGTGTTGTATTCCTTTACTCAGGATGGTACTGCTTTAAAGTAATCAAGATGGTGTCTCAAAAACATTTCTGTTTCTTGTTTCAGGTTTAACAAATCTGAGATACTGGTGTGTAATTAACAGAAGTTCATGCTACCTTCTGGAAATGAGTTTAACAGAGTTCATACTATTTTCTGTTCTGGAAATGAGTTAAATAGAGTTCATACTATTTTCTGTTCTGGAAATGAATTAAACAGAGTTCATACTATTTTCTGTTCTGGAAATGAGTTAAACAGAGTTCATACTATTTTCTGTTCTGGAAATGAGTTAAACAGAGTTCATATTATTTTCTGTCACATATGTGCATGGATAACTATATATATATGTATACATATTATATATAGATATATATATATGTATACATATATATATATATATATATGTGTGTGTGTGTGTGTGTGTGTGTGTGTGTGTATGTGTATGCAATCAATTGTATATGTATACATATATATATATATACATATATATTTATATATATATACATATATATATATATGTATGTGTAAAATTCATGTATAGCTGTGTATACTTTGAAGTAAGAAATTCTGGTTTTCAAAATCTGATTGAAGAATTCACTGGTCGTGCACACAGAACAGGATATTTTTCCATGGTTTCCTTACTGGCATTGAGCGACTAAAGGGCTCAGGGGAAGCCCTTGCCCCTCCCATGGGGAGGGGGCGGGCTGTGAGGGGCTCGCGCCCTCTCCACAGGCCGCGGCCTGTGGAGGGCGCGAGCCTCCCACAGTCCACGACCTTCCCATGGGGAGGGCAAGGGAATTAATCCCTTAACAATTTCAAAACTCAAAAAAAAGAAAGACATTTGCCCAGTATAAACTGCATTCGGATTTATCTCAAGACATTTTGACAGAATTTTTAAACAAACCAGATATGGAGACATATAATTGTAATTACACTTGAGAAAAATGCAGACTTGCCACAAAACGAAAACCCTAACTCTGAAGAAGGAATGTGTATTCTATAATTGCAACACAGAGTAGTAAGCTGATACCCAGATTTCAAAACGAATTTGGAAAAATTTCACAGATGTTTGCACTCTAAACAGAGGATAAAACATGTCCTACTGCAGTTTTTTTACAATAAAATTAAAAGAAGGCATAGCAATGAAGAGAACCTGGCACAATTTGCTTCCAATGCAGTTGTTCCACAATACCTTCTTCGCCTCTGATCCAGAGCTCTTCGATATGATTCAATTCAAAATTCTCTTTTCTTTCTTAAAGCCCTCTTCCTCTTTTTCGAGGATCATGCATAAAATTTCCAGATGACAGCAGTTTCCAAGGATTGCCACATGCCCAGTGAATTGTTGGTTTTGAGACAGAATTTCCAGAGCCCAATGTTCTCTCGGGCTGTTCATTCTTCAATATTTTTTTTTTGGAAAATTTATATACAAAACTGAATTATATCCTTATTTTATGCTAACTCTAAGTTTTTATTTATGAAACCACAATATTCTATTTTATTTATCTTATTTTATTTTTAATCATATTTCTTTTAAAACAGAATCCTTTTCCCTTTTTGTTGCTCAAATAAAATGGAGATTAATAAAATAAAATAAGCCATATTATTTCACAATTTAATTAAACCATAATTTTAAATTTGCTATGCTAATCATTTTCACGCAATCACATTGTAAAAACGAACATGACCTAATGCAGCTACATGATTTAAGTGGTGTGTGCGTAACCGAGAGTTTCTCCTCTTTTACCCTGTCGAGAAGCTAACCTCCTTTTCCTCAATCACACTCTTGGCCTTCGATCTCCTTGGCCTTCGATCACCTGCCACTCAAATGCACTCAGGCGTGCAAAACAAAAGTGTATTAGTAACCATTGTAGAAACAATAATTAACTCAACATTTCTATTTTATATGAATGCATTCATAATTCTTGAAATAAAACAATTATATTAAAGCATTGCTCTTAACACATATCATACTTCGTATATTAAATCTCATAAGGTCATGGTCAAACATTATCTAAATAAATCATGGTCAAGATAAGTCAATGGTCAAAATAAGTCATGATCAAAATAAGTCAATGGTCAAAATAAGTCATTGTATGAGACGTGACACCTGGTATATGCCTTTTCCCTTTAGAGGATGACCTTGAATGTGTTTGCAGCTCCTTAGACCTCCCACACAAGACTTCCAGCATTCTCAGACCAGTCTCAAACTCTTCCTCAGAAATTAATCACTTGCTACAGCTGAAAAGTAATCTCAACTTCTTACTGTGAACTCAGAAATGGTGAAGATAATAATAGAGGATGTCTCTCAGCAAATAGTGAAATATGCTCTCAGAAAATATGAAAAGCTTCTCTCAGCAATAATAAAACTCACTCACAGCTAAAGAGAATCACTCAAAAAATATTTTTGAACTCTTAAAATGAGAGCAAACTTCGAATTATAAACTGTGTTATAGAATGAACAGGGACGGCTCAATATACTAAACTCAGATTGCTCAATGTCCTAAACTCAGATTGTTCAATGTCCTAAACTCAGATTGCTCAATGTCCATCTGAAATGAATGGAAAGCGTGTATATTTATATACCCGAAATGCAACAGTTTTCCACTTAAGAAGGCATGTGGATTGACAACAAGTGCCCAGAATTAGTCAAAATGATACATGGCGGATTCTTAAACCCTAAGTCATTAAAAATGGAGGTGATTCGACTTCCTTTTAAGCTAGCAAGAGAAGAATAAATCAACTCTCACATGGCAGATTTGACAGCTCAAGGCGTTCTTCAGATTTTAGGTTATTTTGTAACAATTAAATCAGGAAGTTCGTTCCAGATGAAAAGGTCAAGGTTAAAATGTTCCCACGTCGCCATTTCGGCCATGAGATCAGCATTCGGGTTATTCTCTAGACCAGGTCGTAGCCTAGGCTTGAACCAGTCGCGTTTTCTTTAAGCGCGTGACTTTTCCATGAGTTTTCTCCATTTTATTTTTAATGAACTTAAAAAAAAATGTATATTCTTCTATTCAAATGTTCTTCTATAAAAATTTCGACTTTACTTTGATTTGATTATCTCAAACAAAAGGCTCGATTACCATAATGAGATCAAAATCGAAATATTTCACTATTGTTAAAGGATTTAAATCCTTTGTGTTCAATTTCTATTCTATTAAATATTTTTATGTGTCATTTAAACTTATACATTTCACATTTCAATATCACACATTTATATATTTAATCATATATGTATTTTAATTAAGTGTAATATTCCTAAATATATAAATATATATATTTTCCGACATTATATCGTGATATATATATATATATATTTACATATATGTAAATATTACCTTAATATTAATACATATATTTAAATATGTAAATATATAATATATTTACATAGGTACTTATGTATTTATGTATATATCCATAATATAATCACATCGTTAATATATACATTTATACATAAATATATATGTAAATTTGCTAGGCAATAATATTAAATATTATTTTCACCACAAACATCAGGCGGAATGTGTACATATATACACCTGTGTATACGTATGTATGTGTGCATACATGTCGACACATGTGTATGAGCATATCCGTCTGCTTAACGTACATATGTATTTGTTATGTTTGTACATATAAATACGTGTTCACAATGTATAGATGTATGTGCATTCCCAATCAATCATTAACACATAACTTTCACATCATTCATACTTGGGTCATGGTATAGCAAGTCTGACGTTAAACAATCACATCTCCTAAAGCATAAAGAAGTGAATTCAGAACCTTAATGTCAATAAACAAGCCTATGGATGACTTAGCCTTATCTCAACAAACACACTTGGCTTACTCAATCTATAGAATGTGTGTGTATGCTCAATTTGGTAATCCTTACTATTTACTCGACCAAGTTCCTCCCCGAATGATGTCTCTCTTCTGTCCGGAGGAACAATCTTCATACCTGCACACCATGACATGACATCGGCAGTCATATGCTCATAACAAAGCAGAATACATGAAACATTTCAAAAGTTAGATTATTCACAAATCAATAACCTTCTATTCTCCTTTATGCAGTATTTCACCAAGAATAACATCAAATGAAACAACATTCATATTGAAAACAAGGTACAAGCATCATTAATTCCCCTCCAGAATTCACATTTACTCAATTTAGTGATGGTAAATTGTAACGTCACAATTTGGGATGTAACATACTTCCCCCCTTGTGAATCATCGTCCTCGATGAGGTATAGCTTTTCAACATGCAGCTTAAGTCAAGTAAAATGTTACTTACAATTCACATAATACGTAAGATTTATAAAACATTCAACCTATGTAGCAATCTTGTCCTTCCTGGAGCTTGCTTTGAGTGTTTACACTATTGTATGGGGAAATCTCGTATGTTTCACACATACTTACTCTAAAGAGTTTTGACACATTTACACATTCGAGTTATAATAGTAACTATAAATCACACTACACACACAGTGATCGGAAATCATTGGTTCATGAATTTATCCTTAGCATAATCCAAATAGAAAAGGAAAGTTGATGCATTGTACACTACATAAACATCCAAGTTTAGTGGAGATTTGAGATCCACAAATTATGGAAGTCAAATTAGACATCCTCAATTAGTAGGATCTGACAATGCATAATCTGTGGGACGTGGAGTTAACTTGGAAAGGGGCATCAAGTTAACTCCAGTCACATTTAATGTTTTTTTGGAGGGTAGGACATCCTTGAGGTGCTTTACAACTCATCACCACTGGTCAACAGCGTCTCTATCTAGTCGTTGACCTCTTCAGCCTTTGGGTAATTAATGCTTTGCAAGATGATGACGTGGCGCTTTAGCATTACTTTTCCTGTCACAAGCTGTTGCTAAAAGTCAATGCACTTGGCAGCTACGTCATGTAACTTGGTAGACAAGGCTGCCACTTTAGCCAACTTGCAACCATCGGGATCATCGAGGAATGTGTTGCGGATGACATCCCAGAATTGATTCTGCACTGTACCTAGCTCAATGTACTCTCCTCCCTCACGCTGATATTCTATGTGAGGGAAGGATATTACCAACGTTCTTGCGAAGTTGATAATATTTGCGACGACCCGTCGGTAGTCAATCAGTTCTACAAAATTGGCATCATAGGCTTTCACCTTGTATGCCAGCTGTTCTTTCCAAGCAAAAATATGTTTCTTGTTCTCTTTAGAGAAGACTGATTGATATGCCAATTGCAAGTCTGCAATTGTGATTTCATCGCCTGGCCTCTTTTCTGCTATCTTTTGCTCCAACTGCTGAATCTCTATGCGGAGTCCATGTGCTTTGTCCCTTAATTGATATAGCTCCGCCAGTATACACCACCCTCTGATAACAAATTCCTCCACTTTGATCTCTCAAGTGTTTTCCATATGTCATCAACTGATGATGGTTTTGCTTTGCGGGGAGATCCAACAATTCCTGTGGCAAGGCTAAGACATTCGGGGTGCCGTGCATTAAGCTAGAAATTTACATTCTCAATTGTTGATTTTCAGCCTTTAAGGCTGCTTTGTCCTTTCCATCCTTAGCCATCCTCTCTTGGATGCTCATTGAGGCAATTCCGAGAAGTTTTTCCTCCACCTAACGAGTTCTCTTTCCAAGGTTGAACTTGGACAATGTGAAGTCCTCAACTTGTACCTCATGTATGTTTCTGTCCTCAGGTGGGGTAGTAGTCTCTATGATGAACTCATTCTTTGCATTCCTTTCCACATGTACTTGCTTCTTCAATTTCTTTGCCGGCATGTCTTGTGGGACATGATCGAACTCTGTGAAGTCAAGCGTATAGGATGGCCATTCCCTCTTCCTTCCTAGGAAACCCTCAAGCCAGATAGAATCCTGACTAGCCTCTTTGGAAGTAGGAATGTTGGGCCCTTGAATGCCCGATGAATGAGACTGTGTTGTAGTGATGTCTCTTGGTGGAGAGTCCAAGTCGATGGGGACTTGTGACTGCTGTGATGGTGGTGATGTAGGTGGCTCTGTCTCTATCATAGGCACCATATCCGCTGTCGTTGCTTCTGTTATGGGCTTTGTCTCTTCAGTGATTATCTCAATCATTGGCTTGGGGGCAACGATTCCCATGACTATCTCATGTGTGTGTGTGGCTGTCTCCACATATAACTCTTGCGGTCTTCCCGTCATGTGTCCTGACATCCGCATCCCTTTGGGAGGATTCCTCCATTGCTTCTTCCCTGGCTTCTTCCTTGAAGTGGAAGGTAGTGTAGATTGAATCTGTGGCGGCTCTGTTCGGGGAAGTACTGCCTTCCTTGTCCTCTTGCTGTCTAGGTAGAGTTGACTGCTTCTAACAACTCTACTTGTTCTCTCCTCTATAGATGTATTTTCTTTTGCGTATCAATCCACTCTTTTGAGTGGTTGTGAGTCCATTGAATCTACGAAGAATGAGGGGAGGATAACTTCCCATTCATCATCAGATAGGCCCTCAATGTCTTCTGACATAAAGTCAGCAATTTGTGAGAGCCTAAACCAGCTATAGTTCCTTCTTCGTACCTCAAACTCATCATCATAATTGACCCAGTAATCTTCCATAGAAGATTTGTGTGGTGAGCGTTGCTCAAGATGCGCTGCATAGAGGCCTTTGGGATCATACGACCTTCTCCCAATGAAGTATTTGAGATTGAGTCTCACCATTTCTTGGCTCATCATCTAGGCATCTACCGCTGTTCTACATCTATAGAGTCCCATCTAAATGGGAAAGTTTGCAGTTGGCTTCTTCATGTGTAGGTGAATTTGGATTTCGGCCAACTGCCTTAGGAACTCCATGAACACCACCTTATCTGAAGGGTAGTGTGGCATCATGGCGGGGTGACCATTGTAGCCATACACGCATATGTAGGTGAAGGTGGGGAATTGGATAGACCAATTTGCCCAGTCCACCATTGCCTCCTTGGCTGCTGGTGATATACACACGTGCATCTCATGGTGGAGGTCTCGTACAATGTGCATGATGAAGAGGTCACACCTAAGGTCCCCACAGTGTTTAGTGTCCTGAATACGCCTTGGAAGGCAATTAGGTATACCAAATAGGAACACATGTGGAACCTATGAGCTTCTAGAAACCCGGTAATTTGTTGATGGAGTGTGTCACTGGTTAGGGTGGCCCAGTCGTAATGTTCTCTTTTGCTGATAATCTTGGCAATGACGTAGTACATCCACGACGGGAACTGATTACCCTCTTCTTGTCCAGTGATCCTGCTGAGTCGAGTGATCAACACTGCATACTCATCTCTGAATTCTCCTCGTCCAACCAACTTGGGCAAGCTAGCCTTTTTCACCTTTAACCCTTGTCTTGCCATTTTCTGCAAACACTTGTCCTTTGATGCTTCAAATTCCTTTTCGCATTCTTTCACCGATATGACCACGTTGGTAGGGCATGGTGGAATATCAAAACACTTTTCAATGTCCCTTGGTTTCAAGCTGCAGATTACCCTTCCGTCCACTGATCGGATTTCTCTCGTGGTAGGATTGTAATGCTTAATACAAGCAATTACACGCTCCACACTCTGTAATGTGATAGGGATTGATGCAGCTTGAAGCAATCCAGATTCTTCTATGTTTTGTAATGTGATTTGATTCATGCTCTCCAAATCTTCTAAATTGATCACTGGGTTCTTTTGATGTAAGTCTGTGTCAATCGTTTTTAGGAAATCATGGTACAAGACCGTCTTGGTCTTGTATTGCACCTGGGAGTACTGCATCCTGAAAAACTTAAAGATTTACTGTGCACACGGTCCTGTTCTGATGATTTTCGAAAACCCCTAAAAATAGCGCCCGTCGAGAAGTATTTTTCTTGAAAAAATATGGCACATGGGTTTTGTTCGTGTTTCAATGCTGAACAAACCCAGTTTCTCAGATTTTTGATTCTGAGACTTTTTCAGAAAAACCCCCAAAAATAGGGGCAACAAGTTTGCTGTTTTTGGAAAATTTGACGAGATGGGTTTTACTAGAAAATTATGCTGATTATACCCAGTTGGTCAGATTTGTGGTAGCTTGTTGATTTTTGTGACATGCAAGAAAACCTAAGACAAGAAGAGAGGAAGTAAACAAGAGGTAGATTGGAAGTTATTAGTTGCCTCCTTGAGAAAATTTGCCTCTGGATTCAACGGCTGAGAAATAAAACTCTTTGTGCCACTAATCTTCAAAAATAATGAACGGTCCAAAACCCTCGTTAGATCTTGAAAAGATGTCCTTGAGAGAAATTTGTTGTTTTGAACTTCAACCTGCAAAAGAAATAATGAAAAAGGGACGCCTAGAGTTGATATATAGTGATTCAAGCCTGAATCCTTGAAGTTTGGGCGCCAACTCATGTCTTAAGCTTGATTTAGCTTGATTTGGAGTTCAAAAAGTTGATTTCCATTGATTGTGGGATGATTTGGCTAAGTTTTCCTCCAAAATATCTTAACTTAAGTCAACAAATCTTTCCTTGACCATTTTAGGCGTCCATTTTGAGTTTGAACACTTTTTCCACTATTTTCCAGGCTGAGGTGTCTTTGTTTGATCCTTGCTCCTGGTCGTTCAGTTGATCTCTGGCAGTTGTTGATGGATCTGTTGTTGAGATGGAACCGTACTGAAGAGGTATGCCTGGGAGCCATCAAGTCAAAAACCTGAGTTTGTTGCTCTAGATTAAAGAGCGCATTTCTCCAGTAGGGGCGCTTTTAGCCCTGACTTAGTCAATTTTCATGACTGTTCTTTTTCATCATTTTAGACCCTTCATGCTTTGATCTGATATCACCGTTGACTGATAAGTCTGATGACTTTGCTTGACGATTTGTTGGATGACCAGTTTAGTCTTGGAAAGGTGAAATATGCCAACCAATTTTTTTCTTGAATTACCACAACACAAGCCAACACTTCGCCACTGGATTAGCGTTAGCCTCAAGTTAAAACCAAATGAAATACTCTCAACGCCAAGAATGTGCACACAAGATCCTTTTGAAGGCGAGGTGCTAACATATGGTAGAGGGACTGAATTATTGCTGAAAGTAAATACAACTGAAAATAGAAAGAGGCAGTGATCCAGCCATGAGAGAAATCCACTCAACCACTTAAACAGTGGGGGGAGAAACAACACAATTCAAACTAATTCCTCCGCTGCGGCGGGCATCCACTAAATAGTGGGTGATGAAATATAAATACAAATCAGATTCATCCACATTGGCGGTAAACCATCTAGGGGTTATAGTATTTGCATTAAAAGATCACAAGTAAATGCAGTAAATAAATGGTTGGATTAGTACTACCAATTCTCAACCTTACAATTAAGAAAAACTGCAAATTACAAGTGTTACAATAGAAGAATGAATGCAAATATGTGAAGGATAAATTTAGCTAGTTCATATAACTCTCAAAGATTGAAATTGAAGCCAAATTCTGAACTTATTGAAGTCTGATAATATAAACCAGCAAACTGAAATTGTAAACCAACAACCTGTAAATCAATGAAATGCTCATAACTTTCTCAATTGACCTCCGAATTGAATGAAATCAAATGCAGATGCTTTCTAGGAGGTTGGCGCCCAAATTGCAATTGAGAAACAACATAAAAAACCAGCTAATAATTTTGGCACAAATTCCAAAGCCTTCCTGAGTGGTACGACCTTGCTGGGAGGGGCGATTTGCTCTAGAAAATCAAATGCTTTGAAATAAAATCCCATCTTCCATGGAAAGGGTTGCCCTTGGTCAACAAAAACATAGCAAAAATGCCCAAAACAATATTCAATCTTATCCAAGAGCTGTAAACAAAAATCGATTTCAGCTGTAGATGAACCAGCAACTCAAAACTGACAAAAACTCCAAAAATTCTTCAACAATTAAGCTCCATCTGCTAGTTTGAATGAGAAGCAGCAATAAGACCAACTAGGTGTTGTCTTTCAAACATGAAATTGGTTGGAAGCTAGGAGGTAAGCATCCCTCGAAGCAAAATCAATAGTCATTTCAACAACATAACAATATCATAAACATTGGATGCCAAAATGCTGGAGCAAACTTCTCTTTTATAGAAAAGGAGATGACTCTTCAAGTTCCAAACATGGGACGCCAAAAGCCATTTGCAATATTTTCCATTTCAAAAAATATAAAAACTCCTCAAGGCGGCGTCCCTCTTCAAGGCAAAATAAAAACTTTATAAAATATTTGATTTCTCCTTTATGAAGGTGTCCCCCTTCATGGCCACCTTTTAAACACAACTTAAGGTTAATGAACTAGGCCAAGGGGTCAACTTGAATTTAAAACAATAATGCCTTGAAATATTTTATTTCACCAAAAAATGCTTTTAAAAGGCCAAAAATCAAACCCAAGCAACTGCTCCAATTGAAAATGAATTATTGAAGAGTTGACAACTAATCACTGCCAAAAATAGTATTTACTAAAAATAGTAAATACCTAGAAATGCCACAAAACCTCCAAGCAAGGAAACCCTAATTTCACC
Source organism: Sequoia sempervirens (assembly GCA_007258455.2). NCBI lineage: Eukaryota > Viridiplantae > Streptophyta > Pinopsida > Cupressales > Cupressaceae > Sequoia > Sequoia sempervirens. The sequence continues at coordinate 7,308 of VDFB02255286.1, read as the reverse complement.
TCAATGAGCCTATGGGCCTCTAGAATAGGCTGATGAGCAACTAAGCTGATCACTGATGAGAAGGGGACATTACAAAAGGATGACTGGTATCTCAACTCTTGAAGGTTTGTTTAGGTCTTTCAAATCCAAGGATGCCCTTGGCCAACAGGAGTGCTTTTGACTTGTTGAATGATTATATTCATGTTGTGAATTGCCTTAGTTTGATCTCTGTCATTGGTTGATTGAGTTGTTTGTTGCCTTCACTGATGGTTTTGTTGTCAAGATCGATCAAAGTGGAGAAGGTCATCCTGGAGGTCATTGAGCAAAAAGACTGCATCTAGATGCCCAAAAGACTGGGCACCTTTCTCCAGTAGGGGCGCTTTTCCCTTGGTACTTATCCATTTTCAATGTTCTTCATTCAGTCTCCATCTCTGGCATTTTCTACTTGATCTCAGCCTTTGACTGTTTGACAACTCCCATGAACGTGTTGTCGGATTGATCGCGAAGTTGGGAGGGAGTTAAACAAATGCCTTGTATAAAGTAGATATTGATTACCTCATCAGGTGTCTCAAAAAGAAGGACGCCTCTGTCTAGCAAGGGCGCTTTTTCTTTGGAGTTCACTGATTCACTTTATATCTTGTATGCTCTAACGATCAATTGGTGACGTTGTTTGATTTGTCTCGCAGGTTGGCTAACAGGTTCATTGTAAAGTTGGGCTGGAGCTGAAGAGATCTCACGAAGACAAGTTTCTTCAAGATTTGACATCTGCATCATTTTATTCAAGGGCGCCTTTCTTCAGTAGGGGCACCATTTGACTGGATTTCTTCATTGGTAGCAAGGCGTGGTTTTCCAGAGTTAGCCAAATTTTGGCCTTTTTCAGTTTTGAGAATCTCCTCCATCAATTGACATCTTTTTTATCCTTTTCTGCCATGGTTTCATCGTTGAAGCTTTTGAAGCTTAGTTTTTAGCACCTGGTACTGGCCAATCTGCCATTAATGGCTGCAGAGCTCCTAACTCTGTTCTTGAAAAATAGAAATAGACCCACCAAAGTAAAACATGTTTTGTGATGATTCTGACTTGACCAGTGTGATTATGAAGTTGATTAATCCTATCAAAATCATTTTCAATCATTTTCGGGAAGGTCCTATTTTCAGGGGTTTCCCTATAAATAGGGGCACGAAACCTTAATTTTCATTCTTTTAGAATTTTACACATATGTTCCTTGACAAAAACCCACAAAGACCTTATGTTTCGTTTGACCTAAAATAGACTTTTGATGCCATTTTCACATGATTTAGCTCAATTTAAGTAGAATGCTAAAAAATTATTTTGGGTACAACATTAGGCCCCGTCTGGTGACCATGTTAGATACCTATGGCATAGGAGAATCGAGAATCTCAAGTTTCGTAGACCAGTACTCTTATCAGTCGAGTAACGGAGTTAGGACTTATTCCTAATAGATACCCATAGAAATCCATCTACGAGAAAACAACTATCAAGCTATTGCAAGAACTTCAAGTGCATGTGCATGTGCACATTTTAAGACATACATCTGGTTTGGATAGGAAATTCCACCAGTGATGTCAACATGACATCAACAAAGAGTGATGAGATGGATTGGGGATCTTTGGATATGATGACATCATGTTGATGTTAGCAAAGTGGGATGATGTTGGTAGGACGTCATCTAGGTGCAAGAAAATGGAATGGATAAAGCTTGTAGGAGAAATTATCTAAACTAGATGAAGAAATTTGCAAAGGTAAAGTTCAGATGCAAAGAAAAAGCTCGCAAAAGGAATGGTTCAGAGAAAATGAAGTGAACCGAACAATCCCACATGAAAAGAGAAGTTCACATGAGAAGATACGCAAAGAGGAAGATGATGTCATAATTAGGTATGTGGGAAGATGGGGTCTATCGACCTGCGAAACCTTTACTTAGATGAATTGGGAATATGCTTGTGGAAAAAATGTTGGGCAAGTGGAAATGCGGGAAATCTGTCGGGATGTGGAACAAGCTGGTTCACATGGAAATACCTACAAAGTTCAGGATGGGGAAAATTTTCCCGCAAAGTAGAGAATTCTAAGTGAATCAAATGGAAAAGGCTAAGAGGAAAAGTTTAGATGAGCACATATTTCTTGCAAAGCGAGTAAAGCTAAGTGAACCATATGGAAAAAATTGAACAATAGGGGTTCACTTGACCATGGAAATCCCACAAGACGTATAATTAGCAATTTTTTCATCATTCAAAACCTATTGCAGACATTTCCAAGCCAACAAGACATTTGTGAGAGAAACTAACTGAACTGCACCTTGTGGGCAAAATAATTTGATTTGGATGGAAAGGGAAAACTCACAAGACAATAATTTTTTTTTTGATTCGTAATGGGTCGAAGCCAAGATGCTTTTGACTGGAGCAGAGAACCAGTGAGATCACATTGATGAGGGGCCTCATCCTTCGATATGTTTGGCATTCAAGTAACACCCTTATATCTCCTTTGTGCGTCTTCATCCTTATCTCTCCAAGACCAACCGTACAGAACCATGAGCCCAGAAGCCTAATAGGGACACCAGAAGGAGTGAAAGACTCACGAGGGACCGATATAGAACCGCCAGGCATGAAAGACCTGTGTGGGTTCGACAGTAGTCCACGAGTAGCACACGCCATCAAGAAATTGGATCTGGGAGTAGTACATGCCTACAGGGGCCATGAGCACACTAGTAGGGGTCAAGCATGATCAATCACCACGTCCACCAAGATCACCTGCACGTCCTCCAAGACCAGTTGCCACTTTATTTATCTCCGATCAAGGTGGGACCAAACCGGTGTAAACACCGCTATCGGTCCACGTGGGGATTTGAACTCTAGTTGCCCCACAAACGGACAACCATCTCACTGTTACACCAACAGGTGATCCCCACAAGACAATAAATTTTACCCGTTAGCATATTTTTCAAAAATTCAAAAAGCAACTATACTTGATTTTTCATGCTGTATCTATTGGTGCTAAGGAATTTTGAAAGAAAATGGCCCATGACTAATATCTTAGATTGGTTATAATTTTGGGGTGAATATGAAAAAGGCATGAAAGGGACACAAAATTTTCGGAGTGCCAACATTAGGCACCATGATTACGGAAAATATTAAAATAACCTAAATTTGAATTCTAATTATGCCAACATAATCTTACATTCTCAAAATATCAATCTTTATGAAAATTGGTGCTTTCCAAAAATAACAATCTTATCCAAGAATGTTGAAATTGCATCCTGAAAGTACCATTAGACCCATCTTGATCTCCTGAGGTCACTGCCACTATCAAAATTTCTTTCCAAAAAAGTAGGAACTCTCCAAGGAAGTTGGAGTTTCCAAAGATGTTGGAATGGGCTAGAAAAAGGGGACATTACAATAAAATCTGTCCCCCTTGCCATTTGTTTTCTTTTTGTGTATTCTTATTGTTTCAACCTTGAACAAGTTTAAATATCACATTATTAATTAATGAATTATTTGGCCTGATTGGAAAGTAGCAAGGGGATTTTAGTTTAAACGTCATATTGTATGTAGTTTTCCCCATCTTTAGTTTTTTTTGTATTAAAGATAAGGGGCAAATCATTTACATTAATACCTAAGCATTATCACTGTTGTGAGCACTGTTCAAACCTATACTATACCAAGTCTATTGTTTCAATGCATACCAGTTCATATACAAGCTTATAATAGATACACGGGCTGAGTTTCTAGGCACATACATGCATATACAGCTACAAGACATCATAATCATCTTGGTATACAAAAAAACAATATAACATAACAGTATTAATAGTCTTCACTTGAACGTACAACTTCCATAGCCTAGTCTGAACCTTCATTTACATGGTACCTAGCCATATGTTTTTCCTTTTTGGCTTTATCCTTCTTTTCTTGGTTGTATTCCTTGAGAAGCTCATCCATTCCCTTTAGCAATGGTGTACTTGCTTCTTGGCCAAATGCCTGGTGTGAGCAAATCTAATCTCTTGTCTGTTCCCTGGGATTGTGCCTTCCTCTAGCAACTTTAAGAACTTGTGCTTTGAGAGCTCCATTGTTGTAATCTGCAAGGAGACATTGTGAAAGATGAGTTTATTATAGAACTTAGCGTTCTTTTAACACCTTGTATTTTGTCCTCATTACTCTTGAGCCAGATTTCATTAGTAAGCAACAACCAAAATTAATTGCATTCCTTAATCAGTCTATCAACTTTTCCTAATAAGATTTCAGACCAATTGATGTTACCTTTCCATGCTTTGAGATCAAAACAAAACAAATTCCAAACGTCTTTTGCATTTAAGCATTCAAAGAAAATATGTTTTATTGTTTCTGGCTGCCTACAAGAACTGCACAAATCAATATTAGTGTGGTTAATCTTATAAGGAAGCTTTTGAAGCAATAATAACCATTTGAAGGAAGCTTTCTTAGGCTCAATAAAATTAAACCAATTGTTGTTAAGGACTTTTTGCCAAGAATTATTAGAGAGGGAGAGATTCCAACCATGGTTAAGAGAATCAAAAATAGCATTGTTATTAGTTAGGGTCTTATAGGTTATTTTTGAGTTAATTTTTTGGATAGGAGTGCCATCACTCCATTTAATATCCTTGAAGCTATTTTTATCATTGTTACAAACCTTTGGCAGATGAAGAGTCCCACATGCACTTTTAAGCATTGAGTAGGTTCTCCAGTTAAAGGGGGGAGATCAAACTCCATGCTTGGGGCATCCCAAGGTTTAATCTGCCCATTCAAGAGAATGTGTTTAAAGCATCTTATCCCCTTGGAAGCCCAACTCTTAGCTGAACAACCCTGGATAAGTGCAAGTGGTTTTTTGTTATGCTTCAGGTTCCACCAAATAGATCTTTCTTCCAGAATTTTATTATTCTTATCAATTGTGCCATTATTATTAATATTAACAATTATGCTTTCCCAGGCCCTCCAAAGACTTTTGAAAACTGTTGAGCCAACAAGGATTATTGGGAAGGAACTAGAAAGGAGGTTACTAAAAGGGAGCAACTTCCATGATTTGTCTTGCTTGGGTACAACCAGCTTTATATTTTTCCTTATGAGAACCTTCTAGGGAATTGATTATCTATTTGGTTGAAGAGCCATTCCATGTGCTTTGAGGTCCTTCAGCCCTAGGCCCCCTCTATCTTTAGCCATACAACACCAACCCCACTTAATTGAGTGCTACTTTTTCTTTCCTTTTCCATCTGACCAGAGGAAACTTCTGATTTTTTTTTTAATATCATTCACTTGTAGCTGCTAAAGAGCCAAACAGAGGAGTAGTAGAGACTATAGGATGCCAAAATCTTTTGACATACCTGCGTTCTACCAGCTAGGGAGAGGTATTGTTTATCCCACTTTCCGAGTTTGTTCTCAATCTTCCCTTTGATCCATTGCCACATATCTTTTAGGAAGGGGTTCACTATAAATTATCCCACTTTCCGAGTTTGTTCTCAATCTTCCCTTTGATCCATTGCCACATATCTTTTAGGAAGGGGTTCACTGTAAATGGGATCCCTAAGTACCTTGCTGGGAAGGGCCACCCTATTAGATCTCAAATCTGTCCAACCAGTTTGGAGGGTTGTCCTACCACCCCAATAGAATAGAATTGGATTTTGATAGTTTAGCCCCTGATGCTTTACAAAAGATCTCCAACTTTAGCAATAAGGCTTCCATGTTATCCTCTTCCAATTTTAAAAAGATAGTTGTATCATTTGCAAATTGCAGATTTAGAAGTTCATCTTGATTTGGGAGGGAGATACCCCTCATTTTGGGTAAGGCAGAGCTTTCTCTTAGCAGGTAGAAAATTGCTTAAGAGGCTATGACAAATAGGGCAGGGTCAAGGGGACATCCCTTCCTTATTGACCTCTCTAGAATGATTTCCTTAGTCAAAGAACCATTTATTGCTATTTGTGCAGCTGCATCTTTCAAGAGAGTTTTGATCCAGTGGCAGAATTTACTTGGAAACCCAAAATCCTCCAGTGTTAGCGGCAGAAAGTCCCACTCAATTCTATCATAGGCCTTCTCGAAGTCTAGCAGCAACATAGCAACCTTTTGATTAGAGATATTGGCCCAATTCATGGCCTCCTAGCTGGTAACCAAATTCTCTAGTATGTACCTTGTAATGTCCCCTTCCTAGTCAGTACAGCTGGTTTAGAGGTTAGCCTATTATTCTGATCCTCGTAGGTTGACAGATGTGTGTAGAGGATCACTTGAGGCAGTTATCCGGTGTTCGGGAACATTACTCCTTCAATTGATTCAGGTTTGGGCACTAGCAGACATTTCCAGAGTGATTTACAGATACTTACTATTTATAGTAAGTCAGGCAGGCATGAGTTGATATTTTTAGCAGGGCACTTGGTTCAGTTGGTTAGCTCAGTTTCGACCCAGTTTGATGATCTGATGAACAAACAGTGTTTACTTGGGCATGTAATATTTATTAAAAGTTTATTAATTTGACTTTATAATATAGAGTCACTTTAATGAAATATTAAAATTATTAAGTGGTGAATTATAAAGTATTTAATACTTTATAAAAGAGGGGTTAAAATAATAATTAAATGAGCATTTAATTATTAATCAAAAGGGGACGCCATTTATTAAATATTTGTCCTAAGTCAAAAAGGGCGAAATTAATCATTTATTTAAATGATTATTAAAAAGATGCCTTGGGTCGAATTCATGAAAGGAGGTATATACACTGCCAAGACAAATCGAACTCATTATTTTATGATTATTCAAATTTGTCTTATTTTCTCTCTGAGAGCATTGGGGTTTGTGAAACAAGGGTTTCTGCAGACATTTGATTTTGGAGAGTGTTCCCTCTTCAGAATCTGGCATACTGAGGCTATGAAATACTAGTTGAAGCTTGTCCATCAGCGTGGCTTTATCCAGAAGTCATACAGAGCTTACAGTGAAGTTTCCATTCAGTATTTGGTTTTATTGTTCATCAGGAAGAATCGTTTTCAGAGATTACCATTAACTGGCATCTGGGGCACTTCCCAAGAAAAAAGGTACGGGTGTATTTAATGCTGCTGACAAGCCGTACTTGCTGCTATAAGGATGTTTTTTTCTCCTAGCATCCCAAACGCCTACCATCTCAGCCTCCAGTCTTCACCATTTTGGATGCACAGGCAAGGAGAGTCCATTTCAGCCTTTATTCGTGAGGAGAAGTTAATATCTAGCTGGGCCGTACTTTCTTTTCATTCTTCCAGGCGGCTGCAAGTAATAATCAGGTTCTTCTAAAATATCATTTGTTTACTTCTTCTGTTACCGGGATAGCATTGTAGTTGCTCAATAATGA